>CM055118.1:48543018-49058018 GCA_029206835.1 Rana muscosa
TCTCTCTATAATGTCGAATCTTTTCTCTCTATAATGTCGAATCTTTTCTCTCTATAATGTCGAATCTTTTCTCTCTATAGAGAGAAAAGATCACTGCTGGAATTGGGTGGGGGAAGTAAAATAAAAAAATGATGATGATGATGATGAATGTTATTGGCTGATTGTAACCAAAGAGGAGGAGCAGTAAAATAGCTAGAACTAACTCGGCAAATTCGAAAAATCTATGGGAGAAATCTAAAGTGCTAATTATAAAGGCTTATATGCAAGTTATTGTCCTAAAAAGTGTTTGGGGACCGGGTCCTGCCCCAGGGGACATGTATCAATGCAAAAAGAAGTTTTAAAAACGGCCCTTTTTTCGGGAGCAGTGATTTTAATAATGCTTAAAATGAAAAAATAAAAGTGAAATATTCCTTTAAATTTCGTACCTGGGGGGTGTGTATGATATGCATGTAAAGTGGCGCATGTTTCCCGTGCTTAGAACTGTCCCTGCAAAAAATGTAATTTTTGAAAGAAAAAAAAGTCATTTAAAACTCATTTGCGGCTATTAATGAATTGTTGGCTCCCGGCAATACATACAAAAGTCATTGATAAAAAAAAAAAAAAAGCGTGGGGGTTCCCCAGAATTCAATTACCAGGCCCTTCAGGTCTGGAATGGATATTAAGGGGAACCCCGCCGCAGTGAAGGAAGTTCCCCGCTCAAGCCAATGACGTAGGCGGGTCCGACATACCGAGTAGGCGGACCTGATGGGGAACTGCTCTCACTTTGGTAAGACATGTATAGACCCGCCCCTTCTCATGTTCCGCATCTCGTCCGCTGAGCG
Organism: Rana muscosa; assembly: GCA_029206835.1. Lineage (NCBI taxonomy): Eukaryota > Metazoa > Chordata > Amphibia > Anura > Ranidae > Rana > Rana muscosa. The sequence continues at coordinate 48,543,840 of CM055118.1, forward strand.
GACCTGATGGGGAACTTTAGAAGGGGCGGGTCTATACATTTAAAACACTGAGAGGGAGTTCCCCATCAGGTCCGCTCAGGCACAACCAATGAAGGACAGCGCTGGACATCGGGATCGCCGCGGGACACTGGATTTCACCGCTGGAATGTTTATTTAAAAAAAAAAAAAAAAAAAAAGGACCTTTTCAAGGTGTTTGTGTGTTTTTTTTAAACATTTTTTTACGCTTTCTTCGTGAAATGGTAGGGGTACAATGTAACCCTTACCAATTCACATAGGGTGGGGGCCGGGATCTGGGGGTCCCCTTTGTTAAAGGGGGTCTTCCAGATTCCGATATCCCCACAACCCTTGCCCGGTGGTTGTGGGGGTCTGCGGGCGGGGGGCTTGAGGCCCTTGTCCCCATCAACATGGGGACATCCTCCCCATGTTGAGGGCATGTGGCCTGGTACGGTTCAGGAGGGAGGGGGGCCGCTCTCTCGTCCCCCCCTCTTCCCCTGCGGCCGGCCAGGTTGCGTGCTCGGATAAGGGGTCTAGTATGGATTTTTAGGGGGACTCCACGCCATTTTTTTTTAAATTTGGGGTGGAGTTCCCCTTAAAATCCATGCCAGATCTGAAGGGCCTGGGATGGATATTGGGGGAACCCCACGTCAATTTTTTTTTAATTTGCGGCGGGGTTCCCCTTAATATCCATTCCAGACCTGAAGGGCCTGGTAATTGAATTCTGGGGAACCCCCACGCTTTTTTTTTTTTTTTTTATCAATGACTTTTGTATGTATTGCCGGGAGCCGACAATTCATTAATAGCCGCGTGTCAGTTTTAAATGACTTTTTTTCTTTCACAAATGACATTTTTTGCAGGGACAGTTCTAAGCACGGGAAACATGCGCCACTTTACATGCATATCATACACACCCCCCAGGTACGAAATTTAAAGGAATATTTCACTTTTATTTTTTCATTTTAAGCATTATTAAAATCACTGCTCCCGAAAAAACGGCCGTTTTTAAAACTTTTTTTGCATTGATACATGTCCCCTGGGGCAGGACCCAGGTCCCCAAACACTTTTTAGGACAATAACTTGCATATTAGCCTTTATAATTAACACTTTAGATTTCGAACGTTCGAGTCCATTGTATTTAATAGGGTTCTAAAGTTCACACTAACATTTTGTCTGTTCGCAGGTTCTGGTGCGAACCGAACAGGGGGGGTGTTCGGCTCATCCCTGTTGACTAGTAATAGTAATTAAAAAATATAATTATTACTAGTCATACAATAGAATTCATCTACAGCTTGTAGGCGGAACATTCGACCGGAAATTTATGATTGCAGCGTCGTACAGTTTTGATGCTCCGTCGAATCTTCTTTGAACATTCGACAGACACCATAAGCCTTCAATGACAGATTCGACCTTAATTAATTCAGATTTTCGGACGAATGCAATTTCTAACAAAAAACGAAATAAATAAAAACTAATTTCGGGAGTAACTAAATAAATTTATTTTTCTAACGAAAACGAAATTCCGAAACGAAATATTTCAGTGTGCACATGTCTAGTGTTTAGTGAGCCTGGTGTCCAAGAACAAGATGTACATGAATATCCTACAAATTTAGTTAAGGGGAAAAAAAATTATTGTTTTTGAAAGAATGTAAGATCGTCTACTGACAAGCATGATATGCCCCGAAACAACATGCTCTTCTACAATTTGCAACATAGAAAAAAATAATAATTGGCACAATGCTTGTCTATTCTACATGCAACTTTGGGCATCGTTTACAATTGTGGCAAAGCCAACCAAAAGTAAGGAAATTTGCAGCAGGCAATGTACTATTGGCAGGTGCTATATGCCTAACCGGTGGTACTTTTGCTAAAATATTAAGGAAATTTTTGATTTATCAGGAATAACAATGTTTGGAAAAACTACTTTCAATGTATCCCAAAACAAATTTATTTTCCCAGCTATCGATCACAATTGGAAGTTGAATCCCAACGAGATTGTTACTGAATTATCAGGTAAACCTCTTTTCCTGGTTGGTGATGGGCAGTGCGACGGATTCAGTGCAAAATACTGTACTTACACCTTCATGGAGTTGTTTTCCAAAAAAATTGTGGACTTTGAATTGGTTCAGGTGTCCGAAACTACATCCTCTGTTGCAATGGAAAAATTTGGCTTCATCAAAGCATTGGACAGGATAAGGGAAGAAAATTTGAATGTAAAATTTTTAGGAACCGACAGGCACACTGGCATTAGGAAATTGACGACCCCAAAGTATGAATCAGGCACTATGCAAAAAACATAAAAAGAAAATTGCTTCAAATCTCCAAAAAAAAGGATTATCGTCCAATTTTGCCGTGGATGGACCCATACTGAATCATTTTTACTGTTGTAGCAGAACATCCGATGGAAACGAGGAATTATTTAAAGACAAGTGGGATATTGTGCTACACCATATAACAAATGCAAACTTTCTAAATGTTCGGAAACAGAGGATTCCCTGGATTGTGAGAAATAGCCCTGCATTCAATGCATTGTCCGCCATTCTTATGGATGCGCAAATCCTGAAGGACATCAAACATTTGACACTGTTTTGTCAGACAGGTGTAATTGAGACATACCACAGCATGATTTTGAAGTATAGACCAAAAAGACTGCTCTTCAAATATGACTCAATGGAGGCAAGAACAAAACTTGCAGCATTGTACCACAACCACAATGTTGTGAGATTGCGTGCACAAAAAATCGTGGAAGACACCAGTGGCTCAAATTAAAGTTCCAAGAGGAAATTTGGAATTTCCTCGTGGTAGGAAAAAATGAATCCTAAGAAATGTGTACCAAAAAATGTCAAATGACCATGTTTTCAAAATGTTGGGCGACATTGTTTTGATTGCAGATGACAGTTTGCATACAACCTGCAAACCAAAAAATGTGGACATGCCAGCAAACATTGCCACGGAGGAAAGGCCTGGTACTAGTGAAGCCTTAAAAAAACACAAAACATGTTTTCCTCAAATTAATTAGACACTAAAGAATTAAAAAAAAATAATAATAATTAAACTTTAATTATTACTTTTTTTTTAAATAATGCTGTGCTATATTTTTGAGTTAATGTTATTGGAGTATCTTTTAAAATTTTTATTGGTTATAATTTGAAAAATCTATACATCTGTTTGTGTGATTTGGTTGTATTGTATATAAATTAAAATTATGTTTATTTTAGATTATTTATTTTTTTAGCTATTGATTTAATATTCGATAAATGTGTATTAGATTTTGACTACTAATCTATAAAAAAAAAAATCAAATACAAATATCAAAAACAATATATTCTAAAAAAAATTACAATTAAACATACTTTTTTTAAAACATCAAAATAATACAAAAAATAATTAATAGAAAGCCATTTCCGCTGGATCATAATCATTGCTGTACAAAAATCCGACATAACAACCATTAGGGTCGGGAAACACATTACGGACAGCATTAACGGCACATGACGGAATGACTTTTCTGTTGCCCTTCCCTAAAATGCCATATATCCAGGCAATGAATGTCCTACAAGCCATTTTTTGCAATCTCCTAAAATGAATATAAAAAAAAAAAACACTTTTTTTTTAATATTAATTTTAAAATAATTAATATATAATTAATTTCAAGAGAATACTTGCCGATTATTATTTGGATCAACTATCGGGTAACCTTCCAGGTGATGACTCAAATGTGCGATTCTTACATGTTCAGGATGCACAATTTGAGAAACAAATATCTCAGCTTCAGTAATGCAAGAACGTCCCTCCGGTATGCAAAGAGCAACCTCATCTATTTCTCTGCAACAGCAGGACTCAACTTGTGTAGGCATGCATCTTTCACATATGCACCATATGATGTTTCCGATTCTGTGTGTTTCTACAACTTCAGATTCATTAGCGGAGCAATCATATCTGTTTTTGGGTAGTGTTGGATCACATGGAAATGGTTGATCATCCTCCGGGTCTGGATATCTCGCAAATAATTGATCTAACAGCATTTGTCTCTAATTAGAAAATAAATATAAGTATTTAGGTCATCACTATAAGGCCACTTTCACACTGTGGTGGGTAGGTACACTGGCGGTATAGCTGCGCTACTTTTAACACGTTTATATCGTATTTTTTGTCGTGTTATTTGCCCACTAACGGTGCTGTTTCCACCCCCACTAGCGCCCAAAAAGGGTTAATACCGCCGGCATTGCTCCACTACAGAGGTGCATTTTCGGCAGTATAAACTCGCTGGTATGGTGGGAGATGTGGACATTACAGTATGGAGTATATGTGGACATTACAGTATGGGGTATATGTGGACATTACAGTATGGGGTATATGTGGACATTACAGTATGGGGTATATGTGGACATTACAGTATGGGGTATATGTGGACATTACAGTATGGGGGGAGATGTGGACATTACAGTATGGGGGGAGATGTGGACATTACAGTATGGGGTATATGTGGACATTACAGTATGGGGTATATGTGGACATTACAGTATGGGGTATATGTGGACATTACAGTATGGGGGGAGATGTGGACATTACAGTATGGGGGGAGATGTGGACATTACAGTATGGGGTATATGTGGACATTACAGTATGGGGTAGAGATGTGGACATTACAGTACGGGGGGGGGGAGATGTGGACATTACAGTATGGGGTATATGTGGACATTACAGTATGGGGTATATGTGGACATTACAGTATGGGGGGAGATGTGGACATTACAGTATGGGGGGAGATGTGGACATTACAGTATGGGGTATATGTGGACATTACAGTATGGGGTATATGTGGACATTACAGTATGGGGTATATGTGGACATTACAGTATGGGGTATATGTGGACATTACAGTATGGGGGGAGATGTGGACATTACAGTATGGGGGGAGATGTGGACATTACAGTATGGGGTATATGTGGACATTACAGTATGGGGTATATGTGGACATTACAGTATGGGGTATATGTGGACATTACAGTATGGGGGGAGATGTGGACATTACAGTATGGGGGGAGATGTGGACATTACAGTATGGGGTATATGTGGACATTACAGTATGGGGTAGAGATGTGGACATTACAGTACGGGGGGGGGAGATGTGGACATTACAGTATGGGGTATATGTGGACATTACAGTATGGGGTATATGTGGACATTACAGTATGGGGGGAGATGTGGACATTACAGTATGGGGTATATGTGGACATTACAGTATGGGGTATATGTGGACATTACAGTATGGGGTATATGTGGACATTACAGTATGGGGTATATGTGGACATTACAGTATGGGGGGAGATGTGGACATTACAGTATGGGGGGAGATGTGGACATTACAGTATGGGGTATATGTGGACATTACAGTATGGGGTAGAGATGTGGACATTACAGTACGGGGGGGGGAGATGTGGACATTACAGTATGGGGTATATGTGGACATTACAGTATGGGGTATATGTGGACATTACAGTATGGGGTAGAGATGTGGACATTACAGTACGGGGGGGGAGATGTGGACATTACAGTATGGGGGGGAGATGTGGACATTACAGTATGGGGGGGGAGATGTGGACATTACAGTATGGGGGGGAGATGTGGACATTACAGTATGGGGGGGGAGATGTGGACATTACAGTATGGGGGGAGATGTGGACATTACAGTATGGGGGGAGATGTGGACATTACAGTATGGGGTATATGTGGACATTACAGTATGGGGTATATGTGGACATTACAGTATGGGGTATATGTGGACATTACAGTATGGGGTAGAGATGTGGACATTACAGTACGGGGGGGGAGATGTGGACATTACAGTATGGGGGGGAGATGTGGACATTACAGTATGGGGGGGGAGATGTGGACATTACAGTATGGGGGGGAGATGTGGACATTACAGTATGGGGGGAGATGTGGACATTACAGTATGGGGGGAGATGTGGACATTACAGTATAGGGGGAGATGTGGGCATTACAGTATGGGGAATATATGGACATTACAGTATGGAGGGAGATGTGGACATTACAGTATGGAGGGAGATGTGGACATTACAGTATGGAGGGAGATGTGGACATTACAGTATGGGGAATATATGGACATTACAGTATGGAGGGAGATGTGGACATTACAGTATGGGAGGGAGATGTGGACATTACAGTATGGGGGGGGGGGATGTGGACATTACAGTATGTGGGGGGGATGTGGACATTACAGTATGGGGGGAGATGTGGACATTACAGTATGGGGTCTATGTGGACATTACAGTATGGGGTCTATGTGGACATTACAGTATGGGGTCTATGTGGACATTACAGTATGGGGTCTATGTGGACATTACAGTATGGAGGGAGATGTGGACATTACGGGGGATATGTGGACATTACAGTATGGGGGGGAGATGTGGACATTACAGTATGGGGGGAGATGTGGACATTACAGTATGGGGGGGGGGAGATGTGGACATTACAGTATGGGGGGGGGGAGATGTGGACATTACAGTATGTGGGGGGGATGTGGACATTACAGTATGGGGGGAGATGTGGACATTACAGTATGGGGTCTATGTGGACATTACAGTATGGAGGGAGATGTGGACATTACGGGGGATATGTGGACATTACAGTATGGGGGGGAGATGTGGACATTACAGTATGGAGGGAGATGTGGACATTACGGGGGATATGTGGACATTACAGTATGGGGGGGAGATGTGGACATTACAGTATGGGGGGGAGATGTGGACATTACAGTATGGGGGGGAGATGTGGACATTACAGTATGGGGAATATATGGACATTACAGTATGGAGGGAGATGTGGACATTACAGTATGGAGGGAGATGTGGACATTACAGTATTGGGGGATAGGTGGACATTACAGTATGAGGGAGATGTGGACATTACAGTATGAGGAATATATGGACATTACAGTATGGGGTATGTGGACATTACAGTATGGGGGGAGATGTGGACATTACAGTATGGGGGGAGATGTGGACATTACAGTATGGAGGGAGATGTGGACATTACAGTATGAGGAATATATGGACATTACAGTATCGGCTATATGTGGACATTACAGTATGGGGGGGAGATGTGGACATTACAGTATGGGGGGAGATGTGGACATTACAGTATGGGAGGGAGATGTGGACATTACAGTATGGGAGGGAGATGTGGACATTACAGTATGGGAGGGAGATGTGGACATTACAGTATGGGAGGGAGATGTGGACATTACAGTATGGGGGGATGGGGACATTACAGTGCGGATGGAGATGTGGACATTACAGTATGGGGGGATATATGGACATTACAGTATGGGGGGGAGATGTGGACATTACAGTATGGGGGGGAGATGTGGACATTACAGTATGGGGGGGAGATGTGGACATTACAGTATGGGGGGAGATGTGGACATTACAGTATGGGGGGAGATGTGGACATTACAGTATGGGGGGGAGATGTGGTTATTACAATATGGGGGGAGATGTGGACATTACAGTATGGGGGGAGATGTGGACATTACAGTATGGGGAATATATAGACATTACATTATGGGGAATATATGGACATTACAGTATGGAGGGAGATGTGGACATTACAGTATGGAGGGAGATGTGGACATTACAGTATTGGGGGATAGGTGGACATTACAGTATGGGGGGATAGGTGGACATTACAGTATGAGGGAGATGTGGACATTACAGTATGGAGGGAGATGTGGACATTACAGTATGGGGAATATATGGACATTACAGTATGGAGGGAGATGTGGACATTACAGTATGGGAGGGAGATGTGGACATTACAGTATGGGGGGGGGGGATGTGGACATTACAGTATGTGGGGGGGATGTGGACATTACAGTATGGGGGGAGATGTGGACATTACAGTATGGGGTCTATGTGGACATTACAGTATGGGGTCTATGTGGACATTACAGTATGGGGTCTATGTGGACATTACAGTATGGGGTCTATGTGGACATTACAGTATGGAGGGAGATGTGGACATTACGGGGGATATGTGGACATTACAGTATGGGGGGGAGATGTGGACATTACAGTATGGGGGGAGATGTGGACATTACAGTATGGGGGGGGGGAGATGTGGACATTACAGTATGGGGGGGGGGAGATGTGGACATTACAGTATGTGGGGGGGATGTGGACATTACAGTATGGGGGGAGATGTGGACATTACAGTATGGGGTCTATGTGGACATTACAGTATGGAGGGAGATGTGGACATTACGGGGGATATGTGGACATTACAGTATGGGGGGGAGATGTGGACATTACAGTATGGAGGGAGATGTGGACATTACGGGGGATATGTGGACATTACAGTATGGGGGGGAGATGTGGACATTACAGTATGGGGGGGAGATGTGGACATTACAGTATGGGGGGGAGATGTGGACATTACAGTATGGGGAATATATGGACATTACAGTATGGAGGGAGATGTGGACATTACAGTATGGAGGGAGATGTGGACATTACAGTATTGGGGGATAGGTGGACATTACAGTATGAGGGAGATGTGGACATTACAGTATGAGGAATATATGGACATTACAGTATGGGGTATGTGGACATTACAGTATGGGGGGAGATGTGGACATTACAGTATGGGGGGAGATGTGGACATTACAGTATGGAGGGAGATGTGGACATTACAGTATGAGGAATATATGGACATTACAGTATCGGCTATATGTGGACATTACAGTATGGGGGGGAGATGTGGACATTACAGTATGGGGGGAGATGTGGACATTACAGTATGGGAGGGAGATGTGGACATTACAGTATGGGAGGGAGATGTGGACATTACAGTATGGGAGGGAGATGTGGACATTACAGTATGGGAGGGAGATGTGGACATTACAGTATGGGGGGATGGGGACATTACAGTGCGGATGGAGATGTGGACATTACAGTATGGGGGGATATATGGACATTACAGTATGGGGGGGAGATGTGGACATTACAGTATGGGGGGGAGATGTGGACATTACAGTATGGGGGGGAGATGTGGACATTACAGTATGGGGGGAGATGTGGACATTACAGTATGGGGGGAGATGTGGACATTACAGTATGGGGGGGAGATGTGGTTATTACAATATGGGGGGAGATGTGGACATTACAGTATGGGGGGAGATGTGGACATTACAGTATGGGGAATATATAGACATTACATTATGGGGAATATATGGACATTACAGTATGGAGGGAGATGTGGACATTACAGTATGGAGGGAGATGTGGACATTACAGTATTGGGGGATAGGTGGACATTACAGTATGGGGGGATAGGTGGACATTACAGTATGAGGGAGATGTGGACATTACAGTATGGAGGGAGATGTGGACATTACAGTATGGGGAATATATGGACATTACAGTATGGAGGGAGATGTGGACATTACAGTATGGGAGGGAGATGTGGACATTACAGTATGGGGGGGGGGGATGTGGACATTACAGTATGTGGGGGGGATGTGGACATTACAGTATGGGGGGAGATGTGGACATTACAGTATGGGGTCTATGTGGACATTACAGTATGGGGTCTATGTGGACATTACAGTATGGGGTCTATGTGGACATTACAGTATGGGGTCTATGTGGACATTACAGTATGGGGTCTATGTGGACATTACAGTATGGAGGGAGATGTGGACATTACGGGGGATATGTGGACATTACAGTATGGGGGGGAGATGTGGACATTACAGTATGGGGGGAGATGTGGACATTACAGTATGGGGGGGGGGAGATGTGGACATTACAGTATGGGGGGGGGGAGATGTGGACATTACAGTATGTGGGGGGGATGTGGACATTACAGTATGGGGGGAGATGTGGACATTACAGTATGGGGTCTATGTGGACATTACAGTATGGAGGGAGATGTGGACATTACGGGGGATATGTGGACATTACAGTATGGGGGGGAGATGTGGACATTACAGTATGGAGGGAGATGTGGACATTACGGGGGATATGTGGACATTACAGTATGGGGGGGAGATGTGGACATTACAGTATGGGGGGGAGATGTGGACATTACAGTATGGGGGGGAGATGTGGACATTACAGTATGGGGAATATATGGACATTACAGTATGGAGGGAGATGTGGACATTACAGTATGGAGGGAGATGTGGACATTACAGTATTGGGGGATAGGTGGACATTACAGTATGAGGGAGATGTGGACATTACAGTATGAGGAATATATGGACATTACAGTATGGGGTATGTGGACATTACAGTATGGGGGGAGATGTGGACATTACAGTATGGGGGGAGATGTGGACATTACAGTATGGAGGGAGATGTGGACATTACAGTATGAGGAATATATGGACATTACAGTATCGGCTATATGTGGACATTACAGTATGGGGGGGAGATGTGGACATTACAGTATGGGGGGAGATGTGGACATTACAGTATGGGAGGGAGATGTGGACATTACAGTATGGGAGGGAGATGTGGACATTACAGTATGGGAGGGAGATGTGGACATTACAGTATGGGAGGGAGATGTGGACATTACAGTATGGGGGGATGGGGACATTACAGTGCGGATGGAGATGTGGACATTACAGTATGGGGGGATATATGGACATTACAGTATGGGGGGGAGATGTGGACATTACAGTATGGGGGGGAGATGTGGACATTACAGTATGGGGGGGAGATGTGGACATTACAGTATGGGGGGAGATGTGGACATTACAGTATGGGGGGAGATGTGGACATTACAGTATGGGGGGGAGATGTGGTTATTACAATATGGGGGGAGATGTGGACATTACAGTATGGGGGGAGATGTGGACATTACAGTATGGGGAATATATAGACATTACATTATGGGGAATATATGGACATTACAGTATGGAGGGAGATGTGGACATTACAGTATGGAGGGAGATGTGGACATTACAGTATTGGGGGATAGGTGGACATTACAGTATGGGGGGATAGGTGGACATTACAGTATGAGGGAGATGTGGACATTACAGTATGGAGGGAGATGTGGACATTACAGTATGGAGGGAGATGTGGACATTACAGTATGGGGGGGGAGATGTGGACATTACAGTATGGGGGGGAGATGTGGACATTACAGTATGGGGGGGGGGAGATGTGGACATTACAGTATGGAGGGAGATGTGGACATTACAGTATGGAGGGAGATGTGGACATTACAGTATTGGGGGATAGGTGGACATTACAGTATGAGGGAGATGTGGACATTACAGTATGGAGGGAGATGTGGACATTACAGTATGGAGGGAGATGTGGACATTACAGTATGGAGGGAGATGTGGACATTACAGTATGAGGAATATATGGGCATTACAGTATGGGGTATATGTGGACATTACAGTATGGAGGGAGATGTGGACATTACAGTATGGAGGGATAGGTGGACATTACAGTATGGGGGGGAGATGTGGACAATACAGTATTGAGGGAGATGTGGACATTACAGTATGGGGTATATGTGGACATTACAGTATGGAGGGAGATGTGGACATTACAGTATGGAGGGAGATGTGGACATTACAGTATTGGGGGATAGGTGGACATTACAGTATGGGGGGAGATGTGGACATTACAGTATGGGGGGAGATGTGGACATTACAGTATTGAGGGAGATGTGGACATTACAATATGGGGGGAGATGTGGACAATACAGTATGGGGGGGGAGATGTGGACATTACAGTATGGGGGGGAGATGTGGACATTACAATATGTGGGGAGATGTGGACATTACAGTATGGGGGGAGATGTGGACATTACAGTATGGGGGGGAGATGTGGACATTACAGTATGGGGGGAGATGTGGACATTAAGGGGTATATGTGGACATTACAGTATGCGTGGGAAATTTATATATTACAGTGTAAAATGTGCACATTACAGTATGGAGAGAGATGTGAAAAAAAAAACTACCAGATCACTATTCCTATGTACAGTTTGGTTCATGTGTGTGTGTGTGTGTGTGTGTGTGTATATAATATACACAAATGTGTGTTTGAGCTTCTGTTAGGGGTTGAACAACCTAATGCAATAGGATGTGAACGCCTATGACTATATATATATATATATATATATATATATATATATATATATATATATATATATATATATATATATATATATATACATATATATATATATATATACATATACATATACACACACACCTTTTTTTTTTCCTTATTTTTTTTACAAGAAAATAGATATATAAATATACAAAATTTTATTTTTCAAACTTACACTGTCATCAGGTGTTCTTGAATTACTAGTACCGGAAGATGTTCCCTCTGTAACTAAATCTTTTAGTGACGAATTATCCTGTAATATATAGTTAGAAAAATAATTAAAAAATATAACTTACTCTTTCGTCCATGGACCGACACAGCTTCTCTATTGACAAATGGATATTATCCGTTAATTAGGAGTGACTAGGCAGAAAAACTTGTAAAAAGTGTTGCATCACACCTTCTACAGTCCCGCCCAGGGGGCGGACCCCCCGGGTATATCCTCCCAGTCTGCATATCGCAGATAAGTTTTTTTCTGTCTAGCAAGGAGTAGGACATGGCTCCCTTCGGGCCCATTGGTCCGGGGGAAAAAGATATATATATTTTTTTTTAATTTTTTTTTTTGCTACATTTTTGTTTCCTGCGATCTTCGATCAACTGCCGACTGGGTGACAGGCTGGATCCTCGATCCTTGTAGTCTCCCCAGTTTCGGCCATCGAGCGTGTGCCGACCCTAGCTACGTGCTGGGTTTTCCACGACGGGTGGCCGGTGAGCCTACGCTCCAGGGCCTGCATCGGACCGCTCAGCTTCGGCTGACCTTACGGCCGAGTCGCAGCAGCCTGGCCGGTGAGCTTACGCTCCAAGGCTTGCATCGGACCGCTCAGCTTCGGCTGACCTTACGGCCGAGTCGCAGTGGCCTGTCCGGTGAGCGTCACGCTCCAGGGCATACATATGATCGTCCCTTCTGGGTCCAATCACAGCATGCCTGGCCAACAGTCACCTTCCGTGCGCGGACGATGACCTGTTTGGAATGTCTTCCAGCATAAGACATGCAGGATAGGTAAGTAAAACTCCCCTGCCTCGGCTGGGTGATTTAGCTGGACATTCCTGGAGAGATCAAGTAAGTGGTTGTTGGCCGTTCCTTCCCTCTCTCCCTGCCTTTCCCTCATATCTGGGCTTCTAGCTAAAGGTTGCTGGGTGCTGGGGGTCACCTAGGGGGTTCCACTGGAGCGGCGATGGCTGTAACTAACATTTAAAAGAAATGTCATTTCTGCTTACCTGTGTTTGTATGCTTCCTCCTCCATGCTGTCGGCGGCCATTTTGAGGTGGTCCATGCCGAGTTCGGCCTCTTGTGACTGCCTGGCGGCCATCTTCCTGTGGTTCGGCCACACCCACTGGCCCCTATCAGCTGATCGGCGGCCATGTTTGTCCACCCTGTATGCAGATATTGCCGTTCGGCGGCCCTCTTTTTGTGGGCTATGGCTGCTTGACCTCTATCTTCGGTCGGCGGCCATTTTCTTAGAGCCCACATTATCTTCCATACAGACGTTTTTGGCAACCATTTTGCGAGAGCCTCCGGCCTCTAGGGTGCATTACACTGGTGCAAAAATTCACACAGGAAAGGCTGATAAAAGAAGCAGACTGACAGCAGCAGTGGGACAGCATCACAGGCGCAGCACACGGCAGCATAGCAGTACCGGTCCAGGGTGGTGAGTCCTCTGGGTGACCCAGCCTCTCTGCAGCACAGGAGGGTGGCCTATTGATATCTTGCCTGGAGCCCTGTGAGTGTCAGCGTGTGGTCAGCATGGCATCTGAGCCAGATGTCTTCTCCCCTGAAACACCAGATTTAGCAGCTGGTGCCCCTGAGGTGTCTATGAACGCTATGACTGCAATCCTAGAGGCGTTTGCTGCCAGGGTGGAAGCAGCACACGGGAATACAGGGGGTAGTAAACGCCCCATCCCCTGCAAGCTTCTGGGGATAATTCTGGTGCAGAACCAGGTCCAGCTACGGCTCGGGGCCCAGATTCTGACGCATCAGAGACTGCAGACCGTGACCGGACAGTGAGAATGACTCAAAGTCCAGGTCAGTACGCAAGACGGCTTTGGTATCTGACCTTACTGCAGTGCGGGATATGCTAAAATTGGAAAATACTGCACAAGCAGCAGAGACTCCGCTCCACTTGGGTTTCATAGACCTGCCCGCACTGCTAAGGTGTTCCCTTGTGTGTCTTTTGATAAACTCTTATACAAGGAATGGGAGAACTCACTGAGGGTCTTTACAGCCCCAAAGAGATTTGCGGTACGGTACCCCTTTTGAGGAGAGTTTTCTGAAGAAATGGACCTCTCCCCCCTATAGTGGACCCTCCGGTGTCCAGACTTAATAGAGCCACCACAATTCCTGTAGAAGGGGCTCCTGTTTTCAAGGACCCTGGGGATAAGAAGGCTGAAGCACTCGCTTGCTACCTATACTCAATGGTAGGCTCGGCAGTACGCCCGGCATTGGCGGGGGCCCTAGTGTCTCACACACTTACTGAATGGCTCCTCCTGATGAGATAACATTGGCCGACCTGTTGGTCCAGGGCCTTAGGTTTGTCTGCGAGTCAGACATGAATACTATTCCCCTGCTGTCTAAAACTTCGGTTTATGCAGTAGCAATACGCCGCCTGATCTGGCTAAAAGGCTGGTCTGCGGACCAGACTTCCAAGAAAGCCCTGTTGGATCTGCCTTTTAAGGGCGATAGACTTTTTGGGGCTTCTCTGGATGACATCATCAAGGATGCCACAGGAAGTAAAAGCACTTTGCTTCCCCAAATTAGCAAGGGTAAGGGGCAACGCCAAGGGCAAGGGCCCTCCTTTACTGCACGCAAGCAGTTTTTTCGTCCCCCTAGGGCGACAGGGAAAAGACCCCAGGCCGACAAAGCGCCTGCCCAAGGACAAAAGCGTCCTTGGTCCCGCATACCCAATAAGCCTGCGGACAAATTTGCGTCCGCGTGAAGGTCCACCCCCACCCAGCTCTCGGGTGGGGAGACGTCTTCGCAAATTCGCGACTCAGTGGACAGCACTAATCTCCGACAGGTGGGTTTGCAAAGTAATCTCCTCAGGCTACAAGATAGAGTTTCTCTCTTGTCCACCGGACAGATTCAACACCTCCAATCTCCAGCTACTACCGACCCGTCGGGAGGCCCTGTATGGGGCGGTCCAGGGTCTACTGGAACGCGGGGTAGTTATTCCAGTTCCAGAACTGGAACGGGGTTTTTACTCAAATCTGTTCATTGTGCCGAAGAAGGAGGGGGTTCATCCAAGCTTGGATCTCAGAGCCCTCAATTGCTTTGTGAAGGTACAAAGTTTTTGGATGGAGTCGGTTCGATCTGTAGTCACGGCTCTCCATCCGGGGGACTTTCTGGCCTCCTTGGACATCAAGGACGCATACTTGCATGTCCCCATATACTCCAGACACCAGAGGTTTCTGCGATTTGCTATCGGGAAGGACCACTACCAGTTTGTGGCCCTCCCGTTGGGCCTTGCCTCAGCACCCAGGACGTTCACCAAGGTGCTCGCTCCGATTCTGCCACTTCTAAGACAGCGGGGTATCGCTATCACAGGATACTTATATGAGCTGCTCTCATGTTTTTCCCATTGTATTTTTTCCTATTGCTGGAAGAGTGAAGGTAGAATTCTGGCTGTTTTTGTTTTTTCATTTGTGGTTTTGGAAACTGGGAAGTATTTCCCCCACGTTTGTATCTGAGTGTTTATATGTAGTAACGTGAATATGTTCGAACTTACCGCGGCGATCCTTCGATGCGTCGCGGCTGTTGTATTTTTGTAGGAACGGGAAAAGTAAGGGTTACAGAGGGTTTTGTTTGAATCAGTTTTGAAAGAATGTCATTGACAATTTACCAATGTACAGGAATGTCATTATTATTTTCCATTCTTTGCAGGTTAAATATGAAGGATAGAGTAATGATTTTGCTTATAAGTATTTTTCAGGTCCAAGGAGTTTGTACACAGAGAACAGGTGTATGTAGACAGCGGTACATATGGATAAATACGAGTCTAAGGGAGGTAAAAGTATCATAGGCTATTTCATTGTTTCTTTTTTCCTGCACCACGCACCAATCACCTCCTGTCTTGAGATCTTTTGAGTTTAATAAAAGCCTATGAGTAGGCTTTGGCTGGACAGTCTATGCTGGGATGGCCTGACGATAAGATCTATGTGTGAGCCTTGCTTCTTGGATGGATGATGGGTGAGTGGATTTTAGCAAACTTAAAGATAGCATTATTGCAAAAAGATGAATCTAAAGTGTGTGCTTATAGAGCACAGGAAATATAGGCTGTGTGCTCTGCAAACAACCCATATTTCCACGACAGTAAAATGGCGACTCACGGTTGGGACCAATTGTGGTCTCTTTGAGCATCAGATCAGCAGAGGAGGAGAGTGGACCTGCGATGTGATTGATGCGTGATTGAAACGAAAAAAAAAAATTGTCTTTTTGAAATAATGCTTTAAGTTTGCAGTGTGCTTGTGAATTTGATTGTGTGTGCCTGTGTGTGATTAGATTATTTGTGTGATGTAGGACATGTGTACCCATGAGTGCGATTGAAATTGTGTAAGAGATGGCTGTTTGTGCGATGTACTGAGCAGTTTGTAAAGTGGACGATTGTTTGTGAACCATGAGGTTTAGTGGGGGAAGGGCTTGCCCACTGTTTTGTGTTGCAGGGGCTTTGCCCTGAGGGAAAGACACTCTGAGCAGACATGCAGGCAACAATATACTGTATGTGTGTGGTGTTTGTGATTTCTATGAAAAATAGAAATGGTTAGATTGTGATTTTTGTAGGGGACAAAGACACATGTCTCCATAAGTGTAAAAATATTTTAACAAAAGTGTTTGGTTTTAAAGTTGAAAATTCCTGCTGCATATTCAAGTGGCCAGGCATTGTTGGAAGCCAGACAATAGTAGCTGTTTGTTGAAAGGAATACGCCCTTTGAATGGTTGCAGGCTGTTTTGGATGCTAGCATTGAGGAGGTATGTCTCTGCAATGGCTTTGTTATGGAAGCTGAGGCCACTGTGTGTGTGAACTTTAGGTAGAGAAAAGTGGTGAATATCTCAGAGTATATGAACTTAGAGAAATGAATATGTTTTTAATATTGTTCATGTAACTAACATTTATTGAATGTGCTGTTTAGTTGGCAAAAGGGAGGCTAAGTTTGTAAGTGTACATGTGGTCCTTGTAGAGTGTAGCTGACACCCTTTTCAGTGGATTTTGATGATAATTTAGAAAAACCTCAACTGTGTAGTCTGTCTTTGTGGAGAAAAACATTTTTGATTTTCTTTTAAAGAGATGCTGGTTTTGGCGGGAAAAATTGCATGGCGCCATTTTTGTTGTTGTCCATGAGGTGGGGGTGGTGGTCATCCACCATTTTGTTATCCTGGCTTGTCGGCCATTTTGAGACGTTTACAGTTTGAGATAGGAAGTTCCAGTTTAGCAAACACGGCTCCTGAATATGCTGTATTGGCATTTGTTGATTGGCGCAGTTTTCTTCTGTTTTATGCGTTTGCAGTTTGACCTGTGCACTGCTGGGGAGAGTGGTGGGACGCCGGAGTGACATACTGAGAGGATGGTTTTGTCTCTGGTTTAAATTGCTTTTCTAAGCATCACCTTTTGAGGTGAGTTGAGTGGTATCTTGAAATAGCGCGGTCTTACCCTGAGGGGCCACGACGCGCTTGCGGACACACACACATGCTGGGGCCTATTTATGGATGGGATCTGGCTGACCTACCAGCATTTGGAGTGTGGAGGGAGGCCAACGCAGACACAGGGAGGACATGCAAACTCCATGCAGGTGATGTTAGGAGGTGGATTTCTCTGTTTTCATTTAAGTAGATGGGGGCTATTGCAGGGTGGGCTGGCTTTGCAGTATATGAGCTCCGTTTTTTTTGTATTGGGTTTCGAATGTAGGAAAGACTTCACTTTACACTGAATTTTGATAGATTGTAAGACTAACAGAGTTTTTGTACAATGATGTGTTTTTATGTTTGGATATTTGGGAGATTCCCAGAGGGCAATTCATATGTTTTGAAGATTTGAGTCTCAACTTGTGGTTTTGCTTGCAGGGGATGTTTGGGTCAGGACCATCCCATTTGCAAAGGGGGGTTTAATTCCATAATTTTCTTGACAAGGTTTTAAATTGTTGAAATATATAATGTGTAGCCATGGATTTTTTTTGGAGTCTTGATAGACAAGGCTAAGGCCTCCCCTCCCCCTCCCTCTTCCTGAAAAATTGATATGTAAATAAACCAGTTTTTTTTTTTAAGTAGCTGAGCATAACCGGAAGTTTCTTTTCAGCATTTATATATCAGCAGAAAGTTGGTGGGAGGAGCTTGGGGTTGTCTGAATGAGATTTGTGCTTGGAAGGAAAATGGAAAGCATTTTGGCATTTAGGTGTTTTTTTTAATATTTTGTTCCAGTTTTGTAAAGTTTTATACTGTAATACAGTTTTGAGTAGAGAGCAAACAGGGGGTATCACCATTATTTTATTATCTAGATACAGACAGAGAAGCCACATTGTCCTGCAGGTGGTAAACTGGCGTAAGTGTTCTGTGAGGTTTAGTCTGACAACGCAGTGTATGGGTGTATAGCGGAAAATGCTTGTGTATGCATGCACTGTGAGGGGTAGAGGCCTAAATCGGGGGTTGATCTGTGGTTGTTCTGTAGTTCCAAAAGTGTTGGGACAACAAGCCATAGAGTTGACGCCTCGGTTAGGGTTTCTAGTTGGAGGACTTGACCATATAGTGGTTGTAGTTCTGCAATTCACCGTATAAGGAGACACCGGGCGGTGATCTCCGAAAGGGTGCAATGGTTTAACCTGGACGCAGGTTTAAGACGATAAGCCGATTCGAATCGCCATGGACACAAGGAGGTCTGTGCAAAGGGAAGGAATGGAGGCTTCCCACAGTCAGACGGTCACACAGTGCACAAAGCCTAGTTTTGGGGCAAAGGCCTTTGAACCCCAAAAAGATTAACATAGGTGGTCCAAGGATACTATTTTGGGTATCCCTCTGGAGTGGATGTAGTTAAGCTGCGGCTTCAGAAATCTGTAATGATGAGTGTGTTGATGGAGGTGTAGTCTCATGCCCGTTTGTTTGAACTTTGTATGGCTGGTACATGGAAGGTTCTGGAGCTGCTCTCATGTTTTTCCCATTGTATTTTTTCCTATTGCTGAAAGAGTGAAGGTAGAATTCTGGCTGTTTTTGTTTTTTCATTTGTGGTTTTGGAAACTGGGAAGTATTTCCCCCACGTTTGTATCTGAGTGTTTATACGTAGTAACGTGAATATGTTCGAACTTACCGCGGCGATCCTTCGATGCGTCGCGGCTGTTGTATTTTTGTAGGAACGGGAAAAGTAAGGGTTACAGAGAGTTTTGTTTGAATCAGTTTGGTAAATTGTCAATGACATTTTTTCAAATGTACAGGAATGTCATTATTATTTTCCATTCTTTGCAGGTTAAATATAAGCAAAATCATTACTCTATCCTTCATAAGTATTTTTCACGTCCAAGGAGTTTGTACACAGAGAACAGGTGTATGTAGACAGCGGTACATATGGATAAATACGAGTCTAAGGGAGGTAAAAGTATCATAGGCTATTTCATTGTTTCTTTTTTCCTGCACCACACATTTCTTCCTTCAGTCTGTAATGAGGAAGAAAAGGGGGGAGAAGTGATAAATGTAAGAGTGACAGTTTTTTTTTTTCAAACTAATAATAACCTCTGTAATTCTAACCAAGTTTGTGCCAAGACTGTCTTTCTTTGATAGAATTTGAATCGGCAAGCAGCAGTCTGGTGAAGTAGGTTCCCATCCCAGAGGCTAAGAACCTTTTGTCAGTGGTTCCAGGTATTGTAAGCCACGCACAGGTTATGCAGTGACCACAGTCCCGATGTCTGGGTTATTGTCATATGAGGGTTGTTTGGAGGTCAATCAAAATCAGGGTCGTACTCTCCTCATTAGCTGTCACTTATATTCTCGGCTGATGGGGTGGGTGCGATCGTTGTGACATGAACTTCAAAATGTCCACCAAAAGGTTTTCACGAGTCCCTCCTGGACCCTGACTTAATAATCAGTTTACATTCTTTCCAACCAGGTGACTGGGTCGTTGTAAAGAAGCTTGAGGGATGAGACCACGCCAGCCACTGCAAGAAGCGGCTCAACCACACCAAAGAATGAGGAGTATCTTTGTTTATTTATATTTTTGTTGTTTAGTAAATTTTAGCGAGTGTAAGGGTCCTTTCACACGGGGCGGATCCGTGCAGATCCGCCCCGTGAAGCTCCGCTTGCTCAGCGGGGATCCCCGCTGAGCCGATGGATGACTGGGCGGTCCCCGCACACTGTGCAGGGACCGCCCTGTCAGAGCGCCGCTCTCCCCTATGGGGAATCGGATGACGACGGACCGTAGAGTCCGTTGTCATCCGATCCGCTCCGCAGACGGAAGGAAAAATAGGGTTTTCCTCCGTCACACTTTGGCAGAGCGGAACGGAGCGGATGTCAGCGGACATGTCTCCGCTGACATTCGTGCTTCCATAGGGCTACATGGAGGATCCGTTTCAGGTCCGCCTAAAAAACTGACAGGCGGACCTGAACGGACCTCCGTGTGAAAGAGCCCTAACGATGAAAAGCATCCCAAGTTATTATGTAAAGTGTATGTCCTGACTAGCTCAGAAAGCGAACAGGACCGATGGTCTGTTCTGAGTCTTCACCGAGTTTTAGTCCCCAGCGATGACGGCGGTACATGCCATTTATGATGTTATTATGGGTATGAGGAGTTTTGACAAACTAGTGAAGACTCCAGACAGACACTTGTCAATGGAATCTAACGATGCATTTTTAGAGGGTAAAATTGTTTAGTTTTAATGGCTCTGCCTCTTGTCGGTTTGGGTATCTAGGCAGCCCACAAGTGTGTTTGAACTTTAGTTTGGTGTTTATGCGGATCTGCAGCTTATAAAGGTAATTCCCCCAAAGCAAGAGGTTCACGCGTGATGGTGAAGCTGTCCCAACATTTTAGGTCGCGGCCGATCGCGAGGATCTGATGGCGCAGGAAATTAAGAATGGCAGGGACAGCTAGAAGGGATTTGTTCACCAACCCCGACCAGGTCTGGGCATGGGGTCCTGGATGTACAAGGTGGGGGGGGCTCGGGATATGATTGAACAATTCTCATCCGTTAAGGATAGGGTTCTTCATGTAATTGTTGAAGCCAGAGCTGTAGCTAAGTGAAGGTTGGGAGTCTATTTTAAGGGTCTGGGAATCTTTGGGGATCTAATTTTTATTTTACAGCGGATCGTGGTTAAAGGAAGTGGGAATATATATACTCATGTCGTTTTATTTCTATTCTTTCTATGTCGTGACGAGGTGCTCCTGTTGCCTGATTTGACGCGTGGCCAGAGTTTCCTTGATGAGACGTCCCGAAGCCGGACCCACATACAAGACACAGAGGATCACAGACGGATCGGCGATTACTACAGCTCACCATGTCGTGTCCTCCTTTATAAGTCATGCCCCTGAAGAGTAGAGTCTACATGTCAAGCCGTGTTTTCCTTTTTATGGACTAAGGACTGATTCATTTCCAGGTGTAAGAAGCAGATCAACTCTCATCGATGGACACATGGGGTGCATATGACAAAAAAGGGAGGACTGTTGTGGAGATTTTTATGGAAATGTGTTAATGTATGTTGTCAGATGTCCCCCCAGTGTCAGTTTTGCTGTAATGCGCTCATCTGAGCGTATTTGCACATACAGACTTTGGTGGAAGATCGGTGGCGGGAAAATCTTCCTATGGAAACAGCGATGTTTGCTGCATTTAGAGATGTTGTTTTGCGCCCCGTTGGGGGAACTGGCCAGCCCCTGGCGGGGGGCATTGAATGACTCCGAGCGCACATACCTGTGCAGAGGCGGCTCTCTAATTAGGCAAATTAGGCGATTGCCTAAGGCCTCGCCCTTTTTAAAGGCCTCGCCCCCTAGTTTGCCTATAGAGACGCCTCTGCTATCCTCCAGCATCAATCCTATTATCCTAGTACAGTCAGCGCAGGGGAGCTTTGTGCCCACCTCCTTCAGTTTACAATCAGTCCTCCTCCTCCTCTCTGCTCTGTAACACCACGCCCCATCAGATCACTGCCCAGTCTCCACTCCTGTCAATAAAACTCAATTGGAACAGTCGGCAGAGACACACACAGAGACCGACAACTGCCCGCCCCTCACCGCCCCGCCAGCAAATGCTGTCCGTCCCTTGAGCCATATCTTGTGCACAGTGCAGGACACCGGGCACAGCTAGCACCTAGCAGGATCGCAAGTCCACCCTCCTTCCAGCAGGGCGGGACTTCTGTGGTGGAGGCGGAGCCAATTCCAGTTCACTCGCTGTAGCCTGTCTGTGTGCAGCCAACTGACTGCTGAGCTGACTGAGCTGTGAAGGGACAGAGCCTCTATGTGTGAGGTACATGTGACTGGGGGGGTGTGCATGTCACCAGGGGGGTGTACATGTGATTAGGGGGGTGTGCATGTGACTGGGGTGTGTGTGCATGTCACCAGGGGGGTGTACATGTGATTGGGAGTGTGTGCATGTGATTGGGGGGGTGGGTGCATGTGACTGGAGGGGGTGGGTGCATGTGATTGGGGGTGTGTGTGCATGTGGCTGGGGGGTGTGTGCATGTCATCAGGGGGGGTGTACATGAAATTGGGGGTGTGAATGTGACTAAGGGGTGTGTGCATGTCACCAGGGGGGGTGTGCATGTGATTGGGAGTGTGTGCATGTGACTGGGGGTGTGTGTGCATGTCACCAGGGGGGTGTACATTAAATTGGGGGTGTGCATGTGACTAGGGAGGTGTGCATGCGACGGTGGGTGCGAATGTGACTGGGGGGTACATGCGACTGGGGTTTACAGTCAGGTCTGCTCAGTCCTCTGCCAGTGTCCCAGTGTGCCCGCCTGTGATTGACAACCTGGGTCCCCCTGACCTGACTCCACCCCACCCTCATCCCCAGACCCCAGCCACCCACTGCGGTGGTCGGGAGGTCCCAGCTCAGTCCAGTGCCGATCCTCAGCCATGGTGGGAAAGGCGCTCTTCATTCTGCGAGGAGTCAGAGGGGACCTACTGCTGCCCAACAGGGATGATGAGACCTCCGAGGTGGTGAAATTTCGCACAGCCCCTTCTCTTCTATGAGGCCGAGTTCAAGAAGCTCTATGTGAGTACAGCACAGAGAGAGACAGAGCACTGACACCAGCACCGAGAAAGACAGAACACTGACACCAGCACCGAGAGAGACAGAACACTGACACCAGCACCGAGAGAGACAGAACACTGACACCAGCACCGAGAGAGACAGAACACTGACACCAGCACCGCAAGAGACAGAGCACTGACACCAGCACCGCAAGAGACAGAGCACTGACACCAGCACCGCAAGAGACAGAGCACTGACACCAGCACCTATAGAGAGACAAAGCACTGACACCAGCACCGAGAGAGACAGAGCACTGACACCAGCACCGAGAGAGACAGAGCACTGACACCAGCACCGAGAGAGACAGAGCACTGACACCAGCACCGAGAGAGACAGAGCACTGACACCAGCACCGAGAGAGACAGAGCACTGACACCAGCACCGAGAGAGACAGAGCACTGACACCAGCACCGCAAGAGACAGAGCACTGACACCAACACCGCAAGAGACAGAGCACTGACACCAGCACCGCAAGAGACAGAGCACTGACACCAGCACCGCAAGAGACAGAGCACTGACACCAGCACCGCAAGAGACAGAGCACTGACACCAGCACCGCAAGAGACAGAGCACTGACACCAGCACCGCAAGAGAGACAAAGCACTGACACCAGCACCTATAGGGAGACAAAGCACTGACACCAGCACCTATAGAGAGACAAAGCACTGACACCAGCACCTAGAGAGAGACAAAGCACTGACACCAGCACCTAGAGAGAGACAAAGCACTGACACCAGCACTGAGAGAGACAGAGCACTGACACCAGCACTGCGAGAGACAGAGCACTGACACCAGCACCGCGAGAGACAGAGCACTGACACCAGCACCGCGAGAGACAGAGCACTGACACCAGCACCGCGAGAGACAGAGCACTGACACCAGCACCGCGAGAGACAGAGCACTGACACCAGCACCGCGAGAGACAGAGCACTGACACCAGCACCTAGAGAGACAGAGCACTGACACCAGCACCTAGAGAGACAGAGCACTGACACCAGCACCTAGAGAAACAGAGCACTGACACCAGCACCTAGAGAGACAGAGCACTGACACCAGCACCTAGAGAGACAGAGCACTGACACCAGCACCTAGAGAGACAGAGCACTGACACCAGCACCGCGAGAGACAGAGCACTGACACCAGCACCTAGAGAGACAGAGCACTGACACCAGCACCTAGAGAGACAGAGCACTGACACCAGCACCTAGTGTTGTGGAATTCCAGGCTGCTGTTTACAGAGCACACAGCCTATAATTCCTGTGCTATCTAAGCACACACTTTAGATTCATCTTTTTGCAATAATGCTATCTGTAAGTTTAAGTTTGCTAAAGTCCACTCACCGTTCATTCCATCATTCATCCAAGAAAGGCAGCACCACAAAAGCTTATCTTCTTATCAGGCCATTCCAGCAAAGACTGACTAGCCGACGCCTAATCATAGGCTTTTATTAAACTCAAAAGATCTCACACAGGAGGTGATTGGCTGCAGCAACCAATCCCCTCCCCCATGGGCGGGAACCTCACAGGATGTTCCTTCCTCACAGGAAAATGACCATACAAGGAAAATGGCAGTACCTGGACATTCCTTCCAACAGGAGATGTCATACATGAATACAATAACGTAGGATGGCTAAAGTTACCGTTGATAGGAATTCTTATTCTGCGCTATTCCATAGAATAACGCATATTAAGATTATACTATTATTGAATGGGGAGGGAGGCTATCTGCAGATGCGCGCTACAAATTCCAACCAATGTTGATCAGACATAGCAGAGACAAGAGCGCCCATCCGCCTATAACCAATGATGTCATTGCAGACCGAGCATATCCCCTCCTTAACGATCGTCCATGCTAATGCACAGAGGGCCCCCGTTGGCGGACATATCCGCACCCTGCAAACATCACACTCAAAACGCTTTCCCCTATCAGACGGGATTCAACCAGCCTCAGACTACCCCAATCAGCTCTTTTAGAGCGGGTTGCGGAAGTACTAACACTGGATGACACTATGACAATACATATTAAATACATCTCCATAAAAATCTCCACAACACTAGAGAGACAGAGCACTGACACCAGCACCTAGAGAGACAGAGCACTGACACCAGCACCTAGAGAGACAGAGCACTGACACCAGCACCTATAGAGAGACAGAGCACTGACACCAGCACCTATAGAGAGACAAAGCACTGACACCAGCACCGAGAGAGACAAAGCACTGACACCAGCACCAAGAGAGACAGAGCACTGACACCAGCACCGAGAGAGACAGAGCACTGACACCAGCACCGAGAGAGACAGAGCACTGACACCAGCACCGAGAGAGACAGAGCACTGACACCAGCACCGAGAGAGACAGAGCACTGACACCAGCACCGAGAGAGACAGAGCACTGACACCAGCACCGAGAGAGACAGTGCACTGACACCAGCACCGCGAGAGACAGTGCACTGACACCAGCACCGCGAGAGACAGAGCACTGACACCAGCACCGAGAGAGACAGAGCACTGACACCAGCACAGAAAGAGACAGAGCACTGACACCAGCACAGAAAGAGACAGAGCACTGACACCAGCACAGAAAGAGGCAGAGCACTGACACCAGCACAGAAAGAGGCAGAGCACTGACACCAGCACAGAGAGAGACAGAGCACTGACACCAGCACAGAGAGAGACAGAGCACTGACACCAGCACAGAGAGAGACAGAGCACTGACACCAGCACAGAGAGAGACAGAGCACTGACACCAGCACCTAGAGAGACAGAGCACTGACACCAGCACCTAGAGAGAGACAGAGCACTGACACAAGCACCGCGAGAGACAGAGCACTGACACCAGCACAGAGAGAGACAGAGCACTGAAACCAGCACCGAGAGAGACAGAGCACTGACACCAGCACCGAGAGAGACAGTCACTGACACCAGCACCTAGAGAGACAGTCACTGACACCAGCACCTAGAGAGACAGTCACTGACACCAGCACCTAGAGAGAGACAGAGCACTGACACCAGCACAGAGAGAGACAGAGCACTGACACCAGCACAGAGAGAGACAGAGCACTGACACCAGCACAGAGAGAGACAGAGCACTGACACCAGCACAGAAAGAGACAGAGCACTGACACCAGCACCTAGAGAGACAGAGCACTGACACCAGCACCTAGAGAGACAGAGCACTGACACCAGCACCTAGAGAGACAGAGCACTGACACCAGCACCTAGAGAGACAGAGCACTGACACCAGCACCTAGAGAGACAGAGCACTGACACCAGCACCGAGAGAGACAGAGCACTGACAGCAGCACCGAGAGAGACACAGAGCACTGACACCAGCACAGAGAGAGACAGAGCACTGACACCAGCACCTAGAGAGACAGAGCACTGACACCAGCACCTAGAGAGACAGAGCACTGACACCAGCACCTAGAGAGAGACAGAGCACTGACACAAGCACCGCGAGAGACAGAGCACTGACACCAGCACCGCGAGAGACAGAGCACTGACACCAGCACCGCGAGAGACAGAGCACTGACACCAGCACCGCGAGAGACAGAGCACTGACACCAGCACCGCGAGAGACAGAGCACTGACACCAGCACCGCGAGAGACAGAGCACTGACACCAGCACCTAGAGAGACAGAGCACGGACACCAGCACCTAGAGAGACAGAGCACGGACACCAGCACCTAGAGAGACAGAGCACTGACACCAGCACCTAGAGAGACAGAGCACTGACACCAGCACCTAGAGAGACAGAGCACTGACACCAGCACCGAGAGAGACAGAGCACTGACACCAGCACCGAGAGAGACAGAGCACTGACACCAGCACCGAGAGAGACAGCGCACTGACAACAGCACTGCAAGAGACAGCGCACTGACACCAGCACCGCAAGAGACAGAGCACTGACACCAGCACCGCAAGAGACAGAGCACTGACACCAGCACCGAGAGAGACAGAGCACTGACACCAGCACCGAGAGAGACAGAGCACTGACACCAGCACCGAGAGAGACAGAGCACTGACACCAGCACCTAGAGAGACAGAGCACTGACACCAGCACCTAGAGAGACAGAGCACTGACACCAGCACCTAGAGAGACAGAGCACTGACACCAGCACCTAGAGAGACAGAGCACTGACACCAGCACCTAGAGAGACAGAGAACTGACACCAGCACCTAGAGAGACAGAGAACTGACACCAGCACCGAGAGAGACAGAGCACTGACACCAGCACCTAGAGAGAGACAGAGCACTGACACCAGCACCTAGAGAGAGACAGAGCACTGACACCAGCACCTAGAGAGAGACAGAGCACTGACACCAGCACCTAGAGAGACAGAGCACTGACACCAGCACCTAGAGAGACAGAGCACTGACACCAGCACCTAGAGAGACAGAGCACTGACACCAGCACCTAGAGAGACAGAGCACTGACACCAGCACCTATAGAAAGACAAAGCACTGACACCAGCACCTATAGAGAGACAAAGCACTGACACCAGCACCTATAGAGAGACAGAGCACTGACACCACCACCTATAGAGAGACAGAGCACTGACACCACCACCTATAGAGAGACAGAGCACTGACACCAGCACCGAGAGAGAGAGCACTGACACCAGCACCGAGAGAGACAGAGCACTGACACCAGCACCGAGAGAGACAGAGCACTGACACCAGCACCGAGAGAGACAGTCACTGACACCAGCACAGAGAGAGACAGAGCACTGACACCAGCACAGAGAGAGACAGAGCACTGACACCAGCACAGAAAGAGACAGAGCACTGACACCAGCACCTAGAGAGACAGAGCACTGACACAAGCACCGAGAGAGACAGAGCACTGACACCAGCACAGAGAGAGACAGAGCACTGAAACCAGCACCGAGAGAGACAGAGCACTGACACCAGCACTGAGAGAGACAGTCACTGACACCAGCACCTAGAGAGACAGTCACTGACACCAGCACCTAGAGAGACAGTCACTGACACCAGCACCTAGA
Source organism: Rana muscosa (assembly GCA_029206835.1). Taxonomy (NCBI): domain Eukaryota; kingdom Metazoa; phylum Chordata; class Amphibia; order Anura; family Ranidae; genus Rana; species Rana muscosa. The sequence continues at coordinate 48,572,212 of CM055118.1, forward strand.
GAGAGACAGAGCACTGACACCAGCACAGAGAGAGACAGAGCACTGACACCAGCACAGAGAGAGACAGAGCACTGACACCAGCACAGAGAGAGACAGAGCACTGACACCAGCACCTAGAGAGACAGAGCACTGACACCAGCACCTAGAGAGACAGAGCACTGACACCAGCACCTAGAGAGACAGAGCACTGACACCAGCACCTAGAGAGACAGAGCACTGACACCAGCACCTAGAGAGACAGAGCACTGACACCAGCACCGAGAGAGAGACAGAGCACTGACACCAGCACAGAGAGAGACAGAGCACTGACACCAGCACCGCGAGAGACAGAGCACTGACACCAGCACCGAGAGGGAGAGCACTGACACCAGCACCGCGAGAGACAGAGCACTGACACCAGCACCGCGAGAGACAGAGCACTGACACCAGCACCTAGAGAGACAGAGCACTGACACCAGCACCTAGAGAGACAGAGCACTGACACCAGCACCTAGTGTTGTGGAATTCCAGGCTGCTGTTTACAGAGCACACAGCCTATAATTCCTGTGCTATCTAAGCACACACTTTAGATTCATCTTTTTGCAATAATGCTATCTGTAAGTTTAAGTTTGCTAAAGTCCACTCACCGTTCATTCCATCATTCATCCAAGAAAGGCAGCACCACAAAAGCTTATCTTCTTATCAGGCCATTCCAGCAAAGACTGACTAGCCGACGCCTAATCATAGGCTTTTATTAAACTCAAAAGATCTCACACAGGAGGTGATTGGCTGCAGCAACCAATCCCCTCCCACATGGGCGGGAACCTCACAGGATGTTCCTTCCTCACAGGAAAATGACCATACAAGGAAAATGGCAGTACCTGGACATTCCTTCCAACAGGAGATGTCATACATGAATACAATAACGTAGGATGGCTAAAGTTACCGTTGATAGGAATTCTTATTCTGCACTATTCCATAGAATAACGCATATTAAGATTATACTATTATTGAATGGGGGAGGGAGGCTATCTGCAGATGCGCGCTACAAATTCCAACCAATGTTGATCAGACATAGCAGAGACAAGAGCGCCCATCCGCCTATAACCAATGATGTCATTGCAGAGCGAGCATATCCCCTCCTTAACGATCGTCCATGCTAATGCACAGAGGGCCCCCGTTGGCGGACATATCCGCACCCTGCAAACATCACACTCAAAACGTTTTCCCCTATCAGACAGGATTCAACCAGCCTCAGACTACCCCAATCAGCTCTTTTAGAGCGGGTTGTGGAAGTACTAACACTGGGCGACACTATGACAATACATATTAAATACATCTCCATAAAAATCTCCACAACACTAGAGAGACAGAGCACTGACACCAGCACCTAGAGAGACAGAGCACTGACACCAGCACCTAGAGAGACAGAGCACTGACACCAGCACCTAGAGAGACAGAGCACTGACACCAGCACCTAGAGAGACAGAGCACTGACACCAGCACCTAGAGAGACAGAGCACTGACACCAGCACCGCAAGAGACAGAGCACTGACACCAGCACCGCAAGAGACAGAGCACTGACACCAGCACCGCAAGAGACAGAGCACTGACACCAGCACCTAGAGAGACAGAGCACTGACACCAGCACCTAGAGAGACAGAGCACTGACACCAGCACCTAGAGAGACAGAGCACTGACACCAGCACCTAGAGAGACAGAGCACTGACACCAGCACCTAGAGAGACAGAGCACTGACACCAGCACCGAGAGAGACAGAGCACTGACACCAGCACCGAGAGAGACAGAGCACTGACACCAGCACAGAGAGAGACAGAGCACTGACACCAGCACAGAGAGAGACAGAGCACTGACACCAGCACGTAGAGAGAGACAGAGCACTGACACCAGCACCGAGAGAGACAGAGCACTGACACCAGCACAGAGAGAGACAGAGCACTGACACCAGCACAGAGAGAGACAGAGCACTGACACCAGCACCTAGAGAGAGACAGAGCACTGACACCAGTACCTAGAGAGATACAGAGCACTGAAGCCAGCACCTAGAGAGAGACAGAGCACTGACGCCAGCACCGCGAGAGACAGAGCACTGACACCAGCACCTAGAGAGACAGAGCACTGACACCAGCACCTAGAGAGACAGAGCACTGACACCAGCACAGAGAGAGACAGTCACTGACACCAGCACAGAGAGAGACAGTCACTGACACCAGCACAGAGAGAGACAGAGCACTGACACCAGCACAGAGAGAGACAGAGCACTGACACCAGCACAGAGAGAGACAGAGCGCTGACACCAGCACAGAAAGAGACAGAGCACTGACACCAGCACCTAGAGAGACAGAGCACTGACACCAGCACAGAGAGAGACAGAGCACTGACACCAGCACAGAGAGAGACAGAGCACTGAAACCAGCACAGAGAGAGACAGAGCAATGAAACCAGCACCGAGAGAGACAGAGCACTGACACCAGCACCTAGAGAGACAGAGCACTGACACCAGCACCTAGAGAGACAGAGCACTGACACCAGCACAGAGAGAGACAGAGCACTGACACCAGCACAGAGAGAGACAGAGCACTGAAACCAGCACCTAGAGAGACAGGGCACTGACAACAGCACCTAGAGAGACAGAGCACTGACACCAGCACCTAGAGAGAGACAGAGCACTGACACCAGCACCTAAGAGAGACAGAGCACTGACACCAGCACCTAGAGAGAGACAGAGCACCGACACCAGCACCTAGAGAGAGACAGAGCACCGACACCAGCACCTAGAGAGAGACAGAGCACCGACACCAGAACCGCGAGAGACATAGCACTGACACCAGCACCGCGAGAGACAGAGCACTGACACCAGCACCGCGAGAGACAGAGCACTGACACCAGCACCTAGAGAGACAGAGCACTGACACCAGCACCTAGAGAGACAGAGCACTGACACCAGCACCTAGAGAGAGACAGAGCACTGACACCAGCACCTAGAGAGAGACAGAGCACTGACACCAGCACCTAGAGAGAGACAGAGCACTGACACCAGCACCGAGAGAGACAGAGCACTGATACCAGCACCGAGAGAGACAGAGCACTGACACCAGCACCGAGAGAGACAGAGCACTGACACCAGCACCGCGAGAGACAGAGCACTGACACCAGCACAGAGAGAGACAGAGCACTGACACCAGCACTAGCAGAGTGTACACTGACCTCAGCACTGAGAGAGTGAGAGAGGTTACTGACATCAGCTTTGAGATAGAGCACACTGCACGGAGATGGAGTGCCCCGACACCAGTACTGAGAGCACACTGACACCAGCACTGAGAGCATGCCAGCACTGACACCAGCTTTGAAATAGAGGACACTGACACCAGTACTCTTAATATATGCAATTCAATTTTATTGCTTGAATTATTTTTTCCCTTATGGATGTGAGTGGGGCCTCATGTCAAAGTTATGCCTAAGGCCTCACAAGGCCTAGAGCCGCCTCTGTACCTGTGTCCACAGGAACAGTAGCATAACTATAAAATAATTGTGGTCCATTTGAGGCATAATTGTTATATAGTTTCCGTCATTTGGTAACAGTGTATGTCACTGTTAGTCAATTTGAATGAACATTGTATCTGTTTGGAAGGATGTCCTTGTATGGTCATTCTCCTGTGGAAGGAACATCCTGTGATGTCCCCGCCCATGGGGGGAGGTGACTGGTTGCTGCAACCAATCACCTCCTGTCTTGAGATCTTTTGAGTTTAATAAAAGCCTATGAGTAGGCTTTGGCTGGACAGTCTATGCTGGGATGGCCTGACGATAAGATCTATGTGTGAGCCTTGCTTCTTGGATGGATGATGGGATTAACGGTGAGTGGATTTTAGCAAACTTAAAGATAGCATTATTGCAAAAAGATGAATCTAAAGTGTGTGCTTATAGAGCACAGGAAATATAGGCTGTGTGCTCTGCAAACAACCCATATTTCCACGACAGAAGGGCCAAGCAGTCTCGTTGGCCACCATCTCTAGGTGGATCCGACAGATAGTAATCCAGGCTTACGCCTTAAAGGGTCAAGTGCCCCCCTTTCCGGTCACGGTGCATTCGACCAGGGCAAGAGGTGCCTCTTGGGCTTTCCGACATCAAGTGTCTGTTTGCCAATTATGTAAAGCGGCGACTTGGTCGTCCGCTCACTCTCACAAAATTCTACAAAGTTGATGTAGGTGCATCTTCGGATGCCTCTTTCGGCCGCAAGGCTTTGCAAGCGGCTGTTTAGAGTTGCAGCTCCTCCGTTGGAGGAGTGCTGTTTTGTGTTTTGGGGTGAAGTTTGTTTTTATGCTGTTACCACCCCTCGTTTTTTTTTTCTCTGACACTGCTTTGAGACGTCCCACTTTGTCAATAGAGAAGCTGTGTAGGTCCATGGACGAAAGAGTAAATAGGATTTTTTACTCACCGTAAAATCCTTTTCTCTGAGTCCATGGACCGACACAGCACCCACCCCTCCTTTTAAGTTTGTACTGCTTTTTGACGAACTGATCTGCGATATGCAGACTGGGAGGATATACCCGGGGGGTCCGCCCCCTGGGCGGGACTGTAGAAGGTGTGATGCAACACTTTTTACAAGTTTTTCTGCCTAGTCACTCCTAATTAACGGATAATACCCACTTTGTCAATAGAGAAGCTGTGTCGGTCCATGGACTCAGAGAAAAGGATTTTACGGTGAGTAAAAAATCCTATTTTTAATCTTAATAAATAAAAAAATATATAAAAATAAAAAAATTGACTTACCATCACTATTTTAAAGACGTTTATTACTAATGTCTAGAAATACTCAATCTGTCTTCTTTTCTAATATGTAAAAAAAATATATATATATATATTTTATGACAAAAATTAGTTACATATTAAAATAGACAGTTTAACAGAGAAAAATTAAAATATTAATAATTTTCTATAATAACTTAAATATTTTTTGAATTTTTTTTAAAAGACTGTCAAAGCGTACAGATATAAAAAATAAATAAAAAATAACTGAGATAGAGAGAGGGATACGCATGGACTCAAACTGTAATAAAATAATAATGTCAAAATAAAAATTATATATATTGGTTTATGTATGTATATGTATAGCGACCTCTCTCCCCGAATTTTTTTTTAGGGTCATCAGTGAGCTTTGTTGTGGTAACATTTCGAATACTAAACAGCAAAGAACAGATAAGGAACCCTTATCTTTTTTCAGACAGCTGGCTTTAGAATCATGTTTCGAAGAGTGGTTTTGGACACTTATCTTTAATTGTATATCTAGAGATATATATATATATATATTAGTAGACATTTACTAAGATTTGAACACAATAAATCAATAGATAAAGTTTTTATTAAAAAAGTCATTATTTCGCATATTAGAAAAATAAAAGGCAAACGTGTATGCCTTTTATGGTCTGTATTATTAATCCGACACCAACAGGCACTAATAGAAAAAAAATGGGATTGTGTTTTTTAGAGAAAAGGGAGAAATGAAACTAAATTAAATCTTACATAATTGTTTACATAATTCTATGGATTAGTCACTAAATCATTCTATGGATTAGCCATTCTATGGATTAGCCTAATCATAGGCTTTTATTAAACTCAAAAGATCTCAGACAGGAGGTGATTGGCTGCAGCAAGCAATCACCTCCCCCCCATGGGCGGGGACATCACAGGATGTCCTTACCATACAAGGACCAGATACAATATTCATTCAAATAGACTAGCAGTGACATACACTGCTACCAAATGACGGAAACTACATGACAATTATGCCTTAAATGGACCACAATTATTTTATAGTTATGCTACTGTTCCTGTGGACACAGATCTGTGCGCCCGGAGTCATTCAACGCCCCCCGCCAGGGGCTGGCCAGTTCCCCCAACGGGGCGCAAAACAACATCTCTAAATGGAGCAAACATCGCTGATTCCACAGGAAGATTTTCCCGTCACCGATCTTCCACCAACGTCTGTATGTGCAAATACGCTCATATGAGCGCATTACAGCAAAACTGACACTGGGGGGACATCTGACAACATACATTAATACATTTCCATAAAAATCTCCACAACAATATATATATATATATATATGACAGATATTACAATTTATATATATATATATATATATATATATATATATATATATCTTTATAGATAGATTAAGATATATATATATATATATATATATATATATATATATATATATATATATATAAAGATTAAGATATATCTATCTATATATCTATATATATATATATATATATATATATATTAGGCTTGTGCACAACGGAAAAATTTGTTCCGTTTCGGTTCGTTTCTTTCCGGTCCTGTTGATTCGTAATCATTCATAATTTTGCTAGACGGGATTTTTCGTGTTCGGACTCATTCGTATTTTTGCAAGCGACATTTTTCGTTGAATTTTTTGTTGCTTTATAATTCGTACTTTCGGTAGAGTACGTTGTTTTTCGTTGATTCTGGACACAACTCCTACTTTCGTAACTTTTTTTGGGTTCGTTGATTCGTAATTTTCTGTGTCTCTCTCACGACGACGCTGACTATTATGCCTAATGTGCTTCGAATGGATTTGTACTTTTCGAAATACATCGCGGTTATTTGTAACGATTCGAAATCTCGTATTTTACTTTCGTTTTTTACATGCGGCTATAGCCTCCGCCCCTGTACACCATTTTGAGAGGGTTCAGCACGGTGAGGGAGAAGCAGAGAGCAGAGCAGAGTGTTATTGTGCTTCGAATGGATTAGAAATCTCGTATTTTACTTTCGTTTTTTACATGCGGCTATAGCCTCCGCCCCTGTACACCATTTTGAGAGGGAGTTCAGCACGGTGAAGGAGAAGCAGAGAGCAGAGCAGAGTGAGTGTTATTGTGTTTCCAATGGATTTGTACATTCGTAAGTTTTTTCATAACGAATTATGCCGAAGACATTCGGGCATTCGCTATTTTGCGGTATAATTTATTTCGGATTCGGTTTTATTCGTAATTGCTTTGTTCGGAAATTCGAATGCTTCCGAATGGCCGAAAGTTGCTAAATTCGGACGAATTTCAATTCGTTACGAAACGAATTGCACAAGCCTAATATATATATATATATATATATTTATATAGATATAGATATAGATATATATATACTGTACACTATAAATGTATATATTGCAATGATCAACTTCTTGTTTTGGAATCTAACTACCTTATCCAAGCGCTGCACACAGACTGCTTGGAAAGGGGATGGGACTTTTATTGACATGAAGCTTTTGCTACAACGGGGTGGGACATTCCTCCGTCATGGCTACGTAAATAAACAAACAGCGCCATTCAAATGCGCGCACGCGCGAGGTTACCCAGCATGCACCGCTGGATGAATTCCACGAAGGATAAGGAACTGGGCTTCACGATGCCCACACTTGCCATGGATACGGCCAAATGAAGAGATGTAACAAACAAGGTTAGTGAAAAACAATGTTAACTAAACAGCTGGGGAGCAATTCCGATTTTAGGGGGAATATGTTAGGTAGCAATTCTAAACAGTGCAAAAAAATATTTTTTTGTTTGACCGGACCTCCGCTTTAAGATGGCGAATGATTCGCTTTACAGCATTCCAGTCCTTTTGACTTGGAATCCTATGCAGAAAGGTTTCGATGCCAACAGTTGCTGCAATGTCCGGCCTTGTAGCAGTGGTAAGGTACAGTAATTTCCCTATTGCTTTCCTGTATGGAGTATTAGTAGGTAATGGGTTATCTTGACAATTCATCTCCTTTCGGTAGTTGGTTTCCATGGGAGTCTTTACTGGTTTGGCGTCTTCCATTCCAAATGTTTCAATTATTTCTTGCATTTTGTGTCTTTGGTTCAGAAGAAAGCTGCCATCTTCCTCTCTCTCGATCTGGATGCCGAGGTAATTCTTTGTTGCCGAGGTCTTTGGTGTCAAAGTGCTGATTTCGTTTTTCCAGTATTTCTGCTTCATCCCCTTCTTGCTCAAAGCAAATCAGGATATCATCCACATAGATAAGCATATAGATCCATCTGTTTGCCAATTTCTTTGTGTATAAGCAGGGGTCTGCTTTACTCCTTTGAAAGTTCTGATGTGTAAGCACTTCATTTATTTTTATATTCCACGCCCTGGCTGCCTGCTTAAGGCCAAATATACTCCTGCGAAGTTTGCCAGGGCCGGCGCTATCACTAGGCGGACTAGGCAGCCGCCTAGGGCGCACTGCCGCTTAGGGCGCCCGGCCGCTGGTTAAACTTCTCCTGCACTGTCAATCCACAGAGCTTGCAACACCAGGCAGCCGCTATGACCTGTGTGAAGCAGCGCGCCCCCGACACACTGTGTGACATGTGTCCACTTTACAGTCCAGCACACTCCCCCCCCTCTCCCCGCCGCTCTGACATGTTTCCACTGCAGCAACCATCCCACCTCCCCAGCCCGCTCTCCGCTCAGACTCGGAGCGGAGATCGTTTTGACAATGAGTGACATGTGACAGTGTCCAGGTCCAGCCCACCCCCTAGGGCGCTCTCCACTCAATGTGTGTACAGCCACCCAGTGCCGCCATCAGGGGAGTACAGGATTAAGGGGCCCGCTCCACCTACAGCACATGAAATCTATCAAGTGCACCACCGCGGTGCCCGGCCGCTATAGAGAAAGAAGCCTCCTCTCACTAGCGCCGCCGCTGCTGCCTTTCTAACTAGCCTCTCAGCAGGTGATCGCGGCCAGCACTAGCTCCTCTTCCTTCCCTGCTGAGACGGAGCCGGCTGGCTGCTGCTGGGTTTGTTTACACTGTGATTGGCCGTGACAAGGTCAGGGGGTGTGGTCAGCTCGTCAGCACCTTGACCCAGCCCTATCAGGTGAATGCATTGCACAGCAGCATGGAGGGTAAGTCACAAAAGTTGTGTGTGTGCTGCTGTGCCCCATGTGCTAACAAGCTGGCATGATTGAGTTGAATTGTGGAAAATGGATGAGGATGACTCTGGGTGGAAATGAGTTACATTGTGGAGATCCTCTTCATTATGTAACTCCTCCCCACCCAGAGTAATCCTCATCCATTTTCCACAATGCAACTCCATCATCCCCACCTAGCACCATCCATCCATCCCTCTCCACGATGCATCCCCACCCCCACCTAGCACCATCCATCCATCCCTCTCCACGATGCATCCCCACCCCCACCTAGCACCATCCATTCATCCCTCTCCACGATGCATCCCCACCCCCACCTAGCACCATCCATCCATCCATCCCTCTCCACGATGCATCCCCACCCCCACCTAGCACCATCCATCCATCTATCCCTCTCCACGATGCATCCCCACCCCCACCTAGCACCATCCATCCATCCCTCTCCACGATGCATCCCCACCCCCACCTAGCACCATCCATCCATCCATCCCTCTCCACGATGCATCCCCACCCCCACCTAGCACCATCCATCCATCCATCCCTCTCCACGATGCATCCCCACCCCCACCTAGCACCATCCATCCATCCATCCCTCTCCACGATGCATCCCCACCCCCACCTAGCACCATCCATCCATCCCTCTCCACGATGCATCCCCACCCCCACCTAGCACCATCCATCCATCCATCCCTCTCCACGATGCATCCCCACCTAGCACCATCCATCCCTCTCCACGATGCATCCCCACCCCCACCTAGCACCATCCATCCCTCTCCACGATGCATCCCCCACCTAGCACCATCCATCCCTCTCCACGATGCATCCCCACCCCCACCTAGCACCATCCATTCATCCATCCTTCTCCACGATGCATCCCCACCTAGCATTATCCATCCATCCCTCTACACCATGCATCCCCCACCTCCACCCAGCACCATCCATGCCTCTCCACGATGCATCCCCACCTCCACCCAGCACCATCCATGCCTCTCCACGATGCATCCCCACACCCACCTAGCACCATCCATCTATCCATCCCTCTCCATAATACATCACCATCTACACCCAGCACCATCCATCCCTCTCCACAATGCATCCCCATCTATGCCCAGCACCATCCATCCCTCTCCACAATGCATCCCCATCTATGCCCAGCAACATCCATCCCTCTCCACAATGCATCCCCATCTATGCCCAGGATTAAAATAGTGTTAAAATAAAAGTGGGTGCACCAAAGGACTCAGTGGACTGGGCAGTGGGCAGGCCCTGGGGAATGTTGGTGGTCAGGCCTAAAGCTGTGTAAGGGGCCCCAGAATTTCTGATGGCTGCCCTGCAGCCACCCCCAGGACGCTCTCCATCGCTCTGACGTGTCCAGACCCCCCCCCCCCCCAGGACGCTCTCCTGACCATGATGGGACAACATAGCCTGGCAGCGGCTCTCCAGGCTTGGGGACAGGTGGAGGCGGAGCCTGGAAGAGGCACCTGACACAGAGTAAGGTACAGCATAAAAGCAAAATAGGAAGAGGAACAGGCAGCAAGCAGCACAGGGTCACGTCAATACAAGTTTACTGAGCCCAGTAAAAACTGCTGCTGTCTGTGTTAGATAATGAGATTGTATATTAAATATATTGACAATGACATGCAATTTGCAAATGTGTGTGTATAATATATGTATATTCACTAATCTGCCAAATCCCAAATGCCAAGTATGTACCGAGGCCCCACCCCGTGAGGCGGCATTGATTGGCAGTGGTGGTACTGTATTTGATGGGCACAGGTGAGGCGGAATGGAGGGGCACAGGTGAGGCTGCATTTGATGGGCGCTGGTAAGGCTGCATTTGATGGGCGCTGGTGAGGCTGCATTTGATGGGCGCTTCATTTAAAAGGTGGGGTATACATGGGCAGGGCAAAGGGGGTGGGGTCAGGGGTGGAGCCAAGGGGGCGGCAAAATGAGGGTTCGCCTAGGGTGTCAAAAATCCTTGCTCCAGCCCTGAAGTTTGCACACTAGGTCTGACCTTTGTTCATCTTTGAATCCTGGCGGCTGTTCCATGAAAATTTCTTCTGTTAAATCGTAGAATACGATTTTCACATCAAAATGTTTCACTTGCATTTTCCTTGTGACGGCCACTGTCAGTAAAGTCCGTATTGTAGTGTGTTTGACTACTGGTGCAAACGTCTCATCATAGTCCTCTCCGTATTTTTGAGAATAGCCCTTGGCTACTAGTCTTGCTTTGTACCGTTCAATTGTGCCATCTGCATTGTATTTCACTTTAAAAGTCCTTTTACAGCCTATGGCTTTCCTTAAGTGTCCATATTTTAGTGTCATGCATGGATTTGATCTCTTGCTCAGCAGCCTTTATCCATTTACTTGCTTCTTGTTCTGAAAGTTGAGGTATGCCTTCCCAGTTTGCAGGTTAGTTGATACTGGCAGTACTAGCTTTGTATGAGAGACGTATAGGTGGTTTAACTTTGTTTTCTCTTGTTGAACGTCTCGTTTTTGTGTCTGGGCCTTCTTGTGTCTGCTCTTCAGTACTGGTTGAGTCTACACTCACTTCAACTGTTTGTTCGGAAGTTACAGAGATGGGCTGGTCAATGCCAGTTTTCTCTTCTATTCTTGCTTCTACTGTTGTCATTACATTGTCTCTTAAATCTTCAACAAAAGTTATGCTGTTGCTAATGGTAACCTTGTCTGTTTTGGGATTTAGGATTCTGTAACCCTTGACATTGTCACTGTAGCCAACGAAGATACCTTCAAACACTGTTTTGGATTTTGGTGCGTTTTTCTTCAGGTATGTAGATGAATGCTTTGCATCCAAAAACTCTTAGGTGTTTCACACTTGGCTTCTCATTGTGCCATAGTTCGTATGAGGTTTTCTCCACTGTTCTGGAAAGAAGTCTGTTCTGCAAATATGTAGCTGTCATAGCTGCCTCTCCCCAGTATTTTTGTGGTAGTCCAGAGTCTGTCAGCATACATCTGATCATTTCAGTCAGAGTTCTATTCTTTCTTTCAGCTACTCAATTTTGTTCTGGTGTATACGGGACTGTCTTTTGATGTTCTATTCCATTCTGTTTTAAGTACTCTTGTATCTTTCCTCCTGTGAATTCACCTCCATTATTGCTCCGAAGTATAAGAGGCTTCCTCTGAAACTTGTTACTTGTCTTTTATTATATAGTCTTTTAATTTGTCAAAAACTTCACTCTTGTGTTGCATTAGGTAGGTGGCTGTGTATCTTGAATAGTCGTCTATGAAAGTCACTATGTACCTGTTGCTTCCAGGTGTGGGTGGGTTTAGGGGACCACACACGTCACTGTGAACTAAGTCAAGTGGTCTTGAAGCTCTCTTTTGACTGACTTTGGGAAGTGTTGCTCTTGTAGCTTTGGATTTAATGCAACATTCACACTTAACAGTAACTGGACAAGGGGATACTATCCGATCCCTTGTCAGATTCCTCCTCTGTAGTTCCTGTATGCATTCTGGGTGTCTGTGACCTAGACGTCTGTGCCATATATGTGTACAGTCATTGTGCTTGTGTGTACATAGTCTCACATTTTCCTTCACTGTGTCGAGGTGATATAGATAATCATCCAGCTTGGCACTTGCTATTGTCTGTTTGCCGTTTAGAATAGAACACTTGTCACCTTGGAATTTTACAGTGAGTCCTCTGGCTGTTAGACGCTTCACAGATAAGAGTCGTCCTCCTAAATTAGGAACATAAAGCACATCTTTCACAGGTATGGCTAAATTGTGTCCCGCATCATCAGGGCATACAAGGGTTCCATGCCCATATCCTTCTGCATGTATTTTGCTTCCATCTGCAAGATAAATAGTTTTTGTTGTTCAGATCAAGTTCTGTGAAGAAACTTCTATTACTCCTCATGTGACTGGTTGCCCCTGAATCGATGCACCAGCCTTGGCATTTATTGTTGCCTGTCGCTTTAAATGTGGCATTACAGTTTCCTTCCCATGGATCATTGATTGTGGCTTTGACCTTTTGTTTAGCATAAGAGGGACGCTGTCTCATTTGCTCTGCTTTCCATATAGTACAGTCTTTCTTTGTGTCCCTGTTTGTGGCATCTGAAACACACTCTTGTCTCTTTCCTGTGTAACCTTGCATCTGTAGCTTTAAGAGCGGTACTGGTGTCAGTTTCTGTGGAGTCATGCACTAACTCCTTTCTTCTCTGATACTCATCTATGAGCCTGGTTTTTACAAATGCTAGCGTCAGATCTGTCTCAGGTCGTGTCTCCAGTGCATTGATTAGTGCAGTATATGTATCGGGCAAACTGCATAACAACATGGCTGCAATGTGGCTGTTCTATTCTCCCCGATTTGATCTGAGTTGCGCAATCACTTCCAGCATTGCGTTTATATGCTCCTGCATGTCTTGTTCTCTGCCAAGTCTCATTTTGTAAAGTTTCCGCAGCAGAAACAGCTTGCTGTTAAAACTGGATCTTTCATGCAGTCTTTTCAGTACATCCCACATGCCTTTCGCTGTGTCCTCATTGCGTATGTAGCGGGTCTCCTTTAAGGCCCCGGGACTACGTTACCCAGAACCACGTTCTGCACCCAGGGTGCACTTAGCCACCGCAGAGACTCATGGGAGGGGCTATATAGAAAGAGGGCGAGGCTGAGCTCGGCCTCTTTGGCCACCGCGCTGCAATCAACAGGTCTTCCTGTGCGGATCTGCTGCAGTGCAGGGCATGAAGCCAGGGCCTTGCACAAACTTCCAGAGAGCCTTCCACCCCACTGCGGAGCCTGGGTGGCACCTGACTTGTCGAGTTTGGATATCATTTGGACCAGGGACCCGACCGTTGCGGACACTGTGTGCGGAGACACAGTAGGTGGAAGTCCCGGACTGGGATCGCGTCCGGAGTGGTGAGCCAGCACCTGCTCATTCATGTAACTGTACTTTGATTAGGCCTAGAGACTGCCTTGGCCCTCCTGGTTCTATTTGCTGTCCCACAGGAGACTCGCGGCGGAACTGAGTTTAGTAGTCTCCTGTGAGTGGACCATCTTCCCTTTTATTCCCCCCACCTTTGGATTACAAAAATACTGTTCCTGTTGTGCACCACCGATCAATTGCATGCGAAGAAATAGATCCTTCAGAGACTGAGTCTATAGCTGGATCAGGACTGATCTGTAGTTAGAACTTTTGTTGCTGCGCCATCAGGGCGCATAGGTAGAGATAGCTGTATTTGGCGGGTAATCGCCTGTTATATTTTCTGCTGTAGGGCTCTACAGATGTATATGTGTTGTGTTTACCTTATGTCTTTTACCCAAAGTAAAGAAATATCATATTTTATCACTTGCTACCAGTCTGTTATCTGTATGCAAAGAGGTTATCCTTGCAAAACTGTTAGATTGTGATATTAGGATAACCCCTAGACTAACTGTGCCAGAGTGGGTCGAGATAGATTGCCGGGGGTTGGTGGTGCTGTACACAGGGCCAGAAACAAATCCAGCGGCTCTCTTAACTGGGGGTAGCGCTACACGTATATGAATGAGCTGATCATCCTCCACTAGTAGGCTTATGGTGGCCCGTGCCTGTCTGTTTTTCTTGTCCCAGTCCTGATTATTATCCTGTGGCCTCTCTGTAGTTGTAACCTCCCACAAGTCATCTTTGGATAATAGCATTTCCACTTTGAACTTCCATAGGCGATAATTGTCATTGTTCAGCTTGGCCACAGAGTTTAAGCTCTGAGTTTCCGGCCATTTTATCCCTCCTTTATATATATATATATATATATATATATATATATATATAAAAAACCGGCTTACTTGTCTATAGGAGATGTCACTGGAAAGCTTCCTTATGTCGATCTCCGCATCAGCCACACTGTCTTCCATTCGAGGCTTTGATCTGACTAGGCCACACCTGGTCATGAGACTTTATCCGGACACTGGGCCCATAACCTGTTGCAAAGTACGATTGATAGGTGCAGCGGAGTCAATTCAGATCAGACGTTGTGGAGTAACAGGAACTGGCTTCTTTATTGGAACCAGTGGCTGCCCGTCCATAGGGGGGCACTCGGGCGCCGCCCCCCCCCCTCCTCCTGTATTCACCCAAAAAAAATATATTAAAAAAATGGGCCCTTTAAAAAAAAATTGTTTGTTCTAAATGTCCTTTTATTGCGCAGTGGTGGTGCGTCCATAGTGGGTGCAGGAGCGCCGCCCCCTCTCGCTCCTGCGCCCGTCACTCACAACAATACATAGGTTCATGCATTGTCGCCGCCGCTGCTGCCCATTATTCAGATGGCCGGCCCCCTGTTGAGCGCCGGCCATCTGAATAACAGCGTCTGGTCTTTAGAAGTGCCCATCAGAGCCAGCGGCTCTGATAGGCTTCCCGACTACAGCCTGAGGGCTGTAATCGGCTTCTAAATATCTAACGAGAGGACGCACGGGGGGTGCGTTCCCTGGTTGCGTTTCAGCCAATCAGGTTCACCAGGTCTGGTTACCGGTAACCTGATTGGCTGAAGAAACATCGAGGGTGGGAGAAGACATCGAGGACAGGACGGCACTGACCCGAGGAAGGTAAGTGCAGGGCAGGGGGGGGATGAAACTGGCTGCGTTTGGGGGGGACGAAACTGGCTGCGTTTGGGGGGGACGAAACTGGCTGCGTTTGGGGGGGACGGAACTGGCTGCGTTTGGGGGGACGGAACTGGCTGCGTTTGGTGGGGGACGAAACTGGCTGCGTTTGGCGGGGGGACGAAACTGGCTGCGTTTGGCGGGGGATGAAACTGGCTGCGTTTGGCGGGGGGCGAAACTGGCTGCATTTGGCGGGGAACGTAACTGGCTGCGTTTGGCGGGGGACGGAACTGGCTGCGTTTGGCGGGGGACGGAACTGGCTGCGTTTGGCGGGGGACGGAACTGTCTGCGTTTGGCTGGGGACGTAACTGGCTGCGTTTGGCGGGGGGACGGAACTGGCTGCGTTTGGCGGGGGGACGGAACTGGCTGCGTTTGGCGGGGGACGGAACTGGCTGCATTTGGCGGGGGACGGAACTGGCTGCGTTTGGCGGGGGACGGGACTGGCTGCGTTTGGCGGGGGACGGGACTGGCTGCGTTTGGCGGGGGACGGACGGAACTGGCTGCGTTTGGCGGGGGACGGACGGAACTGGCTGCGTTTGGCGGGGGACGGACGGAACTGGCTGCGTTTGGCGGGGGACGGACGGAACTGGCTGCGTTTGGCGGGGGACGGACGGAACTGGCTGCGTTTGGCAGGGGATGGACGGAACTGGCTGCGTTTGGCGGGGGACGGACGGAACTGGCTGCGTTTGGCGGGGGACGACGAAACTGGCTGCGTTTGGCGGGGGGCGACGAAACTGGCTGCGTTTGGTGGGGGACGACGAAACTGGCTGCGTTTCGCGGGGGGGACGAAACTGGCTGCGTTTGGCGGGGGGGCGAAACTGGCTGCGTTTGGCGGGGGGGGCGAAACTGGCTGCGTTTGGCGGGGGGGCGAAACTGGCTGCGTTTGGCGGGGGGAACTGGCTGCGTTTGGGGGTGGGACGAAACTGGCTGCGTTTGGGGGGGGACGAAACTGGCTGCGTTTGGTGGGGGACGGACGGAACTGGCTGCGTTTGGCGGGGGACGGACGGAACTCGCTGCGTTTGGCGGGGGACGACGAAACTGGCTGCGTTTGGCGGGGGACGACGAAACTGGCTGCGTTTCACGGGGTGGACGAAACTGGCTGGTTTGGCGGGGGGCGAAACTGGCTGCGTTTGGCGGGGGGGCGAAACTGGCTGCGTTTGGCGGGGGGGCGAAACTGGCTGCGTTTGGCGGGGGGGACTGGCTGCGTTTGGGGGGGGGACGAAACTGGCTGCGTTTGGGGGGGGACGACGAAACTGGCTGCGTTTGGGGGGGGGACGAAACTGGCTGCGTGTTATATTCTTAATATCTAAAATTTAATTTGGCCAAGAAGTAAGAATAGAATTTCTCTAAGTATGGATGAATGGTTGGACTTCTGATTTAATGAATCCCAAATGTGACTTGTCTGGACTTGAGCTTCAGATTCCAGAAACTGTCAGGGTTTTGATGGATCATGTAAATATATGCTCCATCCTGAGGTATTGCTATGTAAACTGAGATTTTCTGATGTATAGAACTATTTAGACTAGTACCACCTTCCCCCCTCCACATCCTGTAAGGCTTCACACACTGTTAGAATTTCGGCTACTTCCTATTGAAATTGTTAAGTCGAACCAGATGTTCCTCATATGTATACACTTGACTCCCTCCAACGTGGATAGTGAGGGAGGAAATGTTGAAAGGGAGGTAATATTTCAAATGTCATGTAGGAGTGGTCACTTTTGAGCGCGAATTTCAACAAAGAAAGGACTGTCTTAAATGCTGTATGCTCGGGTTAGAGCGGCCTCTTCTTCACCAGCCAGAGCTTCAAGAAACATCTAGCTAACAACCCACAGACTATTCAGCATACACAGGGTTAATCGGCCATTTTAAGGACATCTTTAAAGGACATTTTAAGATTTTAAGAAGCATGAGGCATCTGATATACTGAACTTTATTTTATACTTGAACATTATTTTGGAACCTTTATGAAGCTATTGAATTAATATACTGTAACTGTATTAATTCCTTTTTAGTGTGTATAATAAAACACACGGTTTGCTTTCAAGCTGATTCACGAATTTTGTCTCAGACGAATACATCAAGAACGGTATTCCGTTATTTTAACATTTAACATTGGCTAGCAGCCAGGCTATCATCGATTCCAGTTATTTACCACTGTTTCAGTGCTATCAGAGGGGACGGTGCGTACTGAAATTACTTTTGAATCGTTTGACAAGAACCTAGAAGAAGAATTCGATCAATGTATTTACCCTGAAGACGTGAGAATTTTTGCTGAGGTCAGCGTACAAAAGAGGATTTATATTCGGTGACTGATTTATTTGGTGAGTAAATTATGGATTGTATAGATGTTTTAGCAAATGATAGTTCATTAGAGTTTACAGGATTAGGTAATCATGTTAGTGATACTGTTTTATGGAGATCTATGTATGAACAATGTTTGCAAGCAAATTTAGAAGTCGATAAGGCTAGATTCTCATTAGCTAAAACAAAGAAAAAGTTACGTAATGTGATGAAACTGGTTACAGTTTTTAATTCTATGGTTTATGATGTGCCAGAAACACATTTGGTTTGTGTGGTGAACAAATCAGGACAGAATAGTTCAGAAATTACGCAGACACACCAGAAAGTAATTATGGAACCTAGTTGTTCGAGTTGTGAGACTTTCTGTACTTATATTGAACATTTAGAGAATGAATTAGAAGTGCAGAATGTTACATTTCCAAAAAACAAAAATATTGCAGCGCTTACTAAGAAAGCTGCTAAATCAGCGTTAGCATCTTATATTCCAGATTCTCCAGCACCTCTGGATGGTACGTCCACAGAGTCGGAAGCCCGAAAAATGAAGTTAATAGAGAGAGCATCCAAGCTTAAGTTGCAAATACACGATCAGTTGATGAAAATACTGAAAGATATTCCACATTATGATTTAAGAGTTGATGCCTTTCATAATGGGGATGTCTTTGAGACATTTTGTGATCGATTCAACTTGAGTGATGAACAAAGGAATAGAATTTTTTGTCTATGGGTCCCAAATTTCATGGCAAGGCGTTTAATAAAAACACCATATACTAATGATGAGGACGAGGAAGTTCATGTTGACGCATCTGAGAGATTGCGCCAGTTGTTGTTGTGTATTACGGGGGATGCTACACCAACTGCTGAAATTTTGGATGCTTTAAAAGCCACGATACATGACGATCCTTTTTACTTCCGTGAAAAATTTGCAAAGGCTTTCAAGTTAGTAGCCCCTGCCTTAGCTACTGTGGATAAAAAAGCACCATTTGCTTTGCAAGTGCATGCTTCAGAAACTGCCATCTCAGCTGTCCTGCTTCAGAAACAGGCAGAGGATTGGAGAATCCTAGGTTATTTTTCTCGTTTTGCTTACTTCTGTTGAGAAGGGGTTTGACAAATGTGTTCGACAGTTAGTGGGTGTGCATTATGCAGTGAAAGCAACAGAGCATATTGTAGGTTTTAACAAAATCATGTTACAGACCCCACACAGTACATTAAAGTTTATTTTTGAGAAAAATGTTCCTGGAGTTTCAAACCAAAGATTTTCTCAATGGTTGTTGGCTCTGTCACCTAAACAAATACAGGTTGAACACAATGCCAAGTATATCCTTCCTCAGTTGATGGAATACAATGGATTAGAGCATGAATGTTTGTGTGACATTCATGAGACTCAGGCCTCGTACACACGGCCGAGATTCTCGTCGAAAAAAACATGTCGTTTTTTTCGACGAGATTCTTGGACAAGAAAATTGTCCCGGCCGAGTGGACACACGCTCGATTCAAAGAACCCGCGGTTCTTTGAATGGAGCGTACGCGGTGACGTCATCGACTACGACGAGCATGCGCTCGTCACATTCGATGCCGTCGCCGCCATCTTGGTATACCCTATCTATGCCTAGGAAGCTACCGCGCATGCGTCGAATTCATTTCGAACATGCGCGGGCTTCCCGGCGGACAGGTAAGTGTACACACACTCACTTTTCTCGTCGAGAAACAGGCTGACGAGAATCTCGACGAGAAAATAGAGAGCAGGTTCTCTATTTTCTCGTTGAGGTTACTTGTCGGTTTTCTCGACGAGAAACCCGATAGCCGCGTACACACGACCGATTTACTCGGCAAGACATCTCTGCCAGCAAGTTTCTTGCTGGTTCTTGCCGAGAAACTCGGTCGTGTGTACGAGGCCTCAGGGGAATACCAAAAAATCTCAGTTTACATAGAAATACCTCAGGATGGAACATATATTTACATGATCCATCAAAACCCTGACAGTTTCTGGAATCTGAAGCTCAAGTCCAGACAAGTCACATTTGGGATTCATTAAATCAAAAGTCCAACCATTCATCCATAGTTAGAGAAATTCTATTCTTACTTCTTGGCCAAATTAAATTTTAGATATTAAGAATATAACGCTGCGTTGGGGGGGATGAAACTGGCTGCGTTTGGGGGGGACGAAACTGGCTGCGTTTGGGGGGGGGGAACTGGCTGCGTTGGGGGGGAACGAAACTGGCTGCGTTTGGGGGGGGGAACGAAACTGGCTGCGTTTGGGGAAGGGGAACGAAACTGGCTGCGTTTGGGGGGGGAACGAAACTGGCTGCATTTGGGGGGGGAACGAAACTGGCTGCATTTGGGGGGGGAACGAAACTGGCTGCATTTGGGGGGGGAACGAAACTGGCTGCGTTTGGGGGGGGACGAAACTGGCTGCGTTTGGGGGGGAACGAAACTGGCTGCGTTTGGGGGGGAACGAAACTGGCTGCGTTGGGGGGGGGGAACGAAACTGGCTGCGTTTGGGGGGGGACGAAACTGGCTGCGTTTGGGGGGGGGGGAACGAAACTGGCTGCGTTTGGGGGGGGACGAAACTGGCTGCGTTTGGGGGGGAACGAAACTGGCTGCGTTTGGGGGGGAACGAAACTGGCTGCGTTTGGGGGGACGAAACTGGCTGCGTTTGGGGGGGGAACTAAACTGGCTGCATTTGGGGGGGAAACGAAACTGGCTGCGTTTGGGGGGGGAACGAAACTGGCTGCGTTTGGGGGGGGAACGAAACTGGCTGCGTTTGGGGGGAACGAAACTGGCTGCATTTGGGGGGGGAACGAAACTGGCTGCGTTTGGGGGGGCCCGAAACTGGCTGCGTTTGAGTGGGGGGGGGAACTGGCTGCGTTTGGGGGGGCCGAAACTGGCTGCGTTTGGGGGGGGCAAAACTGGCTGCGTTTGGGGGGGGCCGAAACTGGCTGCGTTTGGGGGGGCGAAACTGGCTGCGTTTGGGGGGGGGGGGCGAAACTGGCTGCATTTGGGGGGGCCGAAATTGGCTGCGTTTGGGGGGGGTGAAACTGGCTGCATTTGGGGGGGGCCGAAACTGCCTGCTTTTGGGGAGGGGGCCGAAACTGGCTGCGTTTGGGGGAGGCCGAAACTGGCTGCATTTGTGGGGGGGCCGAAACTGGCTGCGTTTGGGGGGGGGCCGAAACTGGCTGCGTTTGGGGGGGGGCGAAACTGGCTGCGTTTGGGGGGGGCGAAACTGGCTGCGTTTGGGGGGGGCCCCGAAACTGTCTGCGTTTGGGGGGGGACGAAACTGGCTGCGTTTGGGGGGGGACAACACTGGCTGCGTTTGGGGGGGACGAAACTGGCTGCATTTGGGGGGGACGAAACTGGCTGCGTTTGGGGAGGGGGGACGAAACTGGTTGGGGGGGACAAAACTGGTTGGGGGGACGGAACTGGCTGCGTTTGGGGGGGGGGCGAAACTGGCTGCGTTTGGGGGGGGAAACTGGCTGCGTTTGGGGGGGGAAACTGGCTGCGTTTGGGGGGGGGGGCGAAACTGGCTGCGTTTGGGGGACGAAACTGACTGCGTTTGGGGGACGAAACTGGCTGCGTTTGGGGGGGGGAACTGGCTGCGTTTGGGGGGGAAGAAACTGGCTGCGTTTGGGGGGGGACAAAACTGGCTGCGTTTGGGGGGGGACGAAACTGGCTGCATTTGGGGGGGACGAAACTGGCTGCGTTTGGGGGGGACGAAACTGGCTGCATTTGGGGGGGACGAAACTGGCTGCGTTTGGGGGGGACGAAACTGGCTGCGTTTGGGGGGGACGAAACTGGCTGCGTTTGGGGGGGGGACGAAACTGGCTGCGTTTGGGGGGGGACAAAACTGGCTGCGTTTGGGGGGGACAAAACTGGCTGCGTTTGGGGGGGGGACGAAACTGGCTGCGTTTGGGGGGGGACGAAACTGGCTGCATTTGGGGGGGGACGAAACTGGCTGCGTTTGGGGGGGGGACCAAACTGGCTGCGTTTGGGGGGGGACCAAACTGGCTGCGTTTGGGGGGGGACCAAACTGGCTGCGTTTGGGGGGGGACCAAACTGGCTGCGTTTGGGGGGGGACGAAACTGGCTGTGTTTGGGGGGGGACGAAACTGGCTGCTGCGTTTGGGGGGGACGAAACTGGCTGCGTTTGGGGGGGGACGAAACTGGCTGCGTTTGGGGGGGGACGAAACTGGCTGCGTTTGGGGGGGGGACGAAACTGGCTGCGTTTTGGGGGGGGATGAAACTGGCTGCGTTTGGGGGGGACGAAGCTGGCTGCGTTTGGGGGGGACGAAACTGGCTGCGTTTGGGGGGGGACGAAACTGGCTGCGTTTGGGGGGGGGACGAAACTGGCTGCGTTTGGGGGGGGCAAAACTGGCTGCGTTTGGGGGGGACGAAACTGTCTGCGTTTGGGGGGGGTGAAACTGGCTGCGTTGGGGGGGGACTGGCTGCGTTTGGGGGGGGCGAAACTGGCTGCGTTTGGGGGGGGGACGAAACTGGCTGCGTTTGGGGGGGGACGAAACTGGCTGCGTTTGGGGGGGACGAAACTGGCTGCATTTGGGGGGGACGAAACTGGCTGCGTTTGGGGGGGGCCGAAACTGGCTGCGTTTGGGGGGGCCGAAACTGGCTGCGTTTGGGGGGGTGACAAAACTGGCTGCGTTTGGGGGGGGACAAAACTGGCTGCGTTTGGGGGGGGGGACAAAACTGGCTGCGTTTGGGGGGGGGACGAAACTGGCTGCGTTTGGGGGGGGGACGAAACTGGCTGCGTTTGGGGGGGACGAAACTGGCTGCGTTTGGGGGGGGACGAAACTGGCTGCGTTTGGGGGGGACGAAACTGGCTGCGTTTGGGGGGGGGACGAAACTGGCTGCGTTTGGGGGGGGACGAAACTGGCTGCGTTTGGGGGGGGATGAAACTGGCTGCGTTTGTGGGGGGACAAAACTGGCTGCGTTTGGGGGGGACGAAACTGGCTGCGTTTGTGGGGGGGACAAACTGGCTGCGTTTGGGGGGGGACGAAACTGGCTGCGTTTGGGGGGGATGAAACTGGCTGCGTTTGGGGGGGGACGAAACTGGCTGCGTTTGGGGGGGGATGAAACTGGCTGCGTTTGGGGGGGGACGAAACTGGCTGCGTTTGGGGGGGGGGACGAAACTGGCTGCGTTTGGGGGAGGGGGGACGAAACTGGCTGCGTTTGGGGGAGGGGGGACGAAACTGGCTGCGTTTGGGGGAGGGGGGACGAAACTGGCTGCGTTTGGGGGAGGGGGGGGACGAAACTGGCTGCGTTTGGGGGAGGGGGGGACGAAACTGGCTGCGTTTGGGGGAGGGGGGGATGAAACTGGCTGCGTTTGGGGGGGGACGAAACTGGCTGCGTTTTGGGGGGGGACGAAACTGGCTGCGTTTTGGGGGGGGACGAAACTGGCTGCGTTTGGGGGGGACGAAACTGGCTGCGTTTGGGGGGGGGACGAAACTGGCTGCGTTTGGGGGGGGACGAAACTGGCTGCGTTTGGGGGGGCGAAACTGGCTGCGTTTGGGGGGGGACGAAACTGGCTGCGTTTGGGGGGGGACGAAACTGGCTGCGTTTGGGGGGGGACGAAACTGGCTGCGTTGGGGGGGGGCGAAACTGGCTGCGTTTGGGGGGGGGGACGAAACTGGCTGCGTTTGGGGGGGAACGAAACTGGCTGCGTTTGGGGGGGGACGAAACTGGCTGCGTTTGGGGGGGGGACGAAACTGGCTGCGTTTGGGGGGGGACGAAACTGGCTGCGTTTGGGGGGGGATGAAACTGGCTGCGTTTGGGGGGGGACGAATCTGGCTGCGTTTGGGGGGGGGACGAAACTGGCTGCGTTGGGGGGGGGACGAAGCTGGCTGCGTTTGGGGGGGAACTGGCTGCGTTTGGGGGGGAAACTGGCTGCGTTTGGGGGGGGAAACTGGCTGCGTTTGGGCACAGTGGCGGAAATTAATGTTTTTCTTTTTTCAGTTTCTTTGCACCCCCAAAAAAATTTGAGCACCAGCTGCCACTGATTGGAACATAACCACACTAGCAAAGATGTCACCTCACATGGTAAGAAGAACACAGACCGGAAAAAGAAACCAACAAGTACATCACTATGTACAGGAAATACAACACATCATAGAAAAATACATAGCATAGCATATCACTGAGCATTAGCGACACCTTTTGTCCTTTTTCTGAACTGCAGTCAATAAGCTAAGCTGAAGGTTTGTATCTCCAACAATTCTGTTTGGAGCGATAGATCTATCCATCTGGGAGAACACAGCTAGAGCTATTCATCAGGAAGGAACAAACATCACAATGACCACAGGAAAATGTTCCTGGGTTTAAACATTTATCACGATTAGAGAGCTCAAAATGGCTATGAACAAAACTGTCCTTGGGAAACAACCCAAAATCACCTATAGACTGGGAACCCTCTCTCAACATATTTATTAACAATTGGGTCGGCTGACAACAAAGGCCAAAATTTGTCGACTATCCTTCTAATTTTTTGATGTTCCATAAAATATTGTGTGATTATTCTCACATGATCTACCTTAGTATTTTGTTTATGGCAAAAAATTTGAGAGTTGCGATCTTTATCCAATACTCTATTATAGGCCTTTTTCAAAACTGAATGACTATATCCCCTGCTCTTTAATCGGCTATACAAATGATCAGCAGCTTTCTTAAAATCAATGTCACGGCTACAATTCCGCTTAATACGCAGGTACTGGCTGTAAGGTATGCTTTTCAAAAGCGGTACTGGGTGGGAGCTTGATGCGTGTAGAATAGTGTTCCCTGCGGAGGGCTTTCTATAGAGGGAAGAGTTGATAGTGCCTTCACTATCCAAATGTATCAAGAAAGCTTATTTCGGTCTGACTACAAGCCATAGTGAACTTCAAATTAAATTAATTTACAGAAATAATATTCATGAATTGCTCAAGTTCATCCCTACTGCCCGATCAAAAAAAGAAGTACATCATCAATGTACCAATACCAAGATATGATCTTGTCCAAATATGATGATAAATCTTCAAGCAAAAGGGTCCTTCTCCCACCCCCCCAGGTACAGGTTGGCATACGATGGGGCACATCTGGTCCCCATCGCAACCCCCTGCACCTAGAGGTAGTGAAAGAGTCCAAACATAATAACGTTATGGGTAAGGATAAACCTGATCAAGTCGACAACAAAAGAATTGTAAATTTCAGAGTCCGGTCCTCTCTCCTGCAAATGGCTTAACAACATTGATCCATTTCGTATGAGGAATGGCATTGTATAATCCCTCAATGTCTAAGGCGACAAGCCAGGTATTTACGGGAAGTGTAATGCCCTCGATAATCTTCAGTAAGTCTATAGTGTCTTTAACATAGGAGGATAGAGCAACAACATGGGGATGTAAGTATCAATTAAGGAGCTGGCATTTTCAGTTAGGCTTGGACAACCTGATATAATTGAATGACCAGGTGGGTTAGTTAGGGATTTGTGAACCTTGGGTAAAGCGTAGAAAGTAGGTACCTTGGGGTCTTTAACATTAAGAAAATTCCATGTATTTTGATCAATTGTGCCTTTTTGGTATGCCTTAAGGATAATGGAACAATATTCCCTATCAAAATTTTCAATTACAGTTTGAGATATTGTGCGATACCAAGTGGTGTTGGACAAAATATCTTTGCACATATTTTCATACTGCATGATGTCCATGATAACAAGGTTTCCCCCTTTATCGGCGGGTTTAATGATGATACTGGTGTTATTTTGGTGTGATTTTACAGCTTCTTTTTGTGTTTTTGTAAGATTAGTTTTTCCGTGAGTACCGAAATTGATTTTTTCAATTTCCTTGGTCGTTTGCTGTACAAATGCCCAGATGTTAGGGTTGGTATGGAGCAGCGGGAACATTCTTGATTTGGGTCTGAAAGAGGTGGGTGGGGGAAATGATACACAGAGAACAGACACCCCTGGTAAGTAAGATAACCAGAGGGCATCCTCTTCGGTGTGGCTCTCCTCCCACAATGCCATCAAATCTTCCATGGCCTGGTACTCATCCATATTAACTGAAGGGATAATTAAATCAGGTTGCAAAGTTTGCTCATTAGACGGTTTATCAAAAAGGACGTTATACATTAGTCTGCAAAAAGGTGAATGTCTTTAATGACATGGAATTTATCTGCATGAGTCAGGACAAAAGGATAAACCGAGTTTAAGAACCAAAGTCTCCTCCTCCGAAAGTTCGGAGGAGGAGAGATTGATGATTTCCATTTCAGTATTGGGTGACTTTAAACATTTGGACTCGGAGTTGGCATCGGATCCTTGTCCTACCCTAAAAAAATAGGAGCTAGTTTGGTATCGTAATGGTGCAATAGCTAAAGCAGAGGCAATAGGTTCCAAGTTACTTACCTTGGGAATTGTGCCCGGGTACGCAATAGGTGCCGGAGTGAGAGGTGCCACCGTAGAGATAGATTGAGTGACGGCCTGGGTGGTTTCTCCCCACCCCTGGGCCCGTGTGGCTCCTTTTCCCTTCCTTACATCTAGGGATACTAGGGCCCTCATTGGTAAGTCACCTCTTTCTCTATTTGTGGACTTGTTAACAGGCAGACTTCCAAAATAAATGTCATTAATGTTATTTCCTAATTGTAATTACTCTTTCGTTCATGGACTGACACAGCTTCCTATTGACAAGTGGGTATTATCCTATCTTTAGGAGTGACTAGGCAGAAAAAAAAAACTTGTAAAAAGTGTTACATCACACCTTATACAGCACCGCCCAGGGGGCGGACCCTCTGGGTATAATCCCTCTCTCTGCACCTCGCAGATCAGTTTTTTTCTGTCTAGCAACGAGAAGGACATGGCTCCCTTTGGGCCCACTGGTCTAGGGGAAAAAAAATTTGACGTTTATTTTTTTGTTTCCTGCGATCTTCGATCAACTGCCGACTGGGTGATAGGCTGGATCCTCGATCCTTGTAGTCCCCCCAGTTTCGGCCATCGAGCGTGTGCCGACCCTAGCTATGCGCTGGGTTTTCTAAGACATTCCTGACGCTCTACGGGTGGCCGGTGAGCCTACGCTCCAAGGCTTGCATCGGACCGCTCAGCTTCGGCTGACCTTACGACCGAGTCGCAGTAGCCTGGCCGCTGAGCTCGCGCTCCAGGGCATGCATACGATTGTTCCCTAGGGTTCAATCACAGCATGCCTGGCCGACAGTCACCTCCGTGCGCGGATGATGATCTGTCCGGAATGTCTTCCAGCATGAGACACGCAGGAAAGGTAAGTAGCTCCCCTGCTTTCGGCAGGGTGACTTGGCTGGATATTCCTGGAGAGATCAAGTAAGTGGTTGTGGCCCCTTTCTTTCCCCTCTCCCTGCCTTCCCTCTTCCCTGGGTGCTGGGGATCACCTGGGGGGCTCCATCTTGAGTGGGGCTGCGCTGTCGTTTAAAAAATGTAATTTTGCTTACCTGTGTGTGCCTTTATCCCTCCATGCTGTCGGCGGCAATTTTGGGGTGGTCCATGCCTGTTGGCCTCTAGTGACTATCCGGCGGCCATTTTCTTGTGGTTTGCGCCAATATGTATATATTGCCGCTCGGCGGCCATCTTTCTTGTGGTTTATGCCTGTATGTAATTACCGCCGCTCGGCGGCCATCTTTTTGTGGCCCGCGGCCGTTTTTTGCCTCTACTGTCGGCTCCGCGGCCATTTTCTTAGGGCCCACATTGTTTTCAATACGGCCGCTTGGCGGACATTTTCGGAAGTCTTCGGTCTCTAGGGTGCATTTCACTGGCGCAAATTCACACAGGGAACGCTGATGAGAATCAGACTGACACAGGCTAGCATCACAGGCGGAGCACACGGCAGTGATAGCAGTACCGATCCAAGGGTGGTGAGTCCTCTGGGAGATTTGCATCTCTGTAGCAGCTAGGAGGGTGGCCTATTGATACCTTGCCTGGAGTCCCTGTGGGTCAGCATGGCGTCTGAAGCAGACGTTTTTCCCCTGAAACACCTGAGTTGGCAGCTGGTGCCCCTGGAGGCTTTGTTGCCAAGGTAGAAGCGGCGCATGGGAACATGGGGGGTGGGCGCCCCCTGCCATCTTCTGGGGATAATTCTGATGCAGAACCAGGCCCGGCTGTTGCACGTTGCCCGGATTCTGATGCATCAGAGACTGCAGACCGTGACTGGTCGGACAGTGAGAATGACTCCAAGTCCAGGTCAGCACGCAAAAAGGCTTTGGTATCTGACCTTATCACGGCAATGCGGGATACGCTAAAATGGGAGAATGCTGCTAAAGCAGCAGAGACACCGGTCCCCTTTGGGTTCCGTAAACTGACCCGCACTGCTAAGGTGTTTCCTTGTGTGTCTTATCTTGATAAGCTCTTGTACAAGGAGTGGGAAGACCCACTGAGGGTTTTTTGGAGCGGTTCGGTACCCCTTGAGAGTTCCTGAAAAAAATGGACCTTTCCCCTGATAATGGACCCCCCTGTGTCCAGACTTAACAAGTTACCATGATTCCAGTGGAAGGGGCTCCTGTCTTCAGGGACACTCGCTACCTATACACAGTGGGGGGCTCAGCGGTACGTCCAGAATTGGCTGGGGTTTTTCTGATGGCTCAGACACTGACTGAGTACGCAAAAAGGCTACTCCAGGGGTTAAAGACACGGGAGACGACTCCTAACGAGGTAGCTCTGGCCGATCAGTTGGTACAGGGCCTTAAGTCTGTCTGCGACATGGATACTATTCCCTTGCTGTCTTGAGCCTCCGTTTATGCGGTGGCGTTACGCCGCCTGATTTGGCTAAGGTGCTGGTCTGCGGACCAATCTTCCTAGAAGGCCCTGTTGGATCTGCCCTTTTAAGGCGACAGACATTTGGGGCCTCTCTGGATGACATCTTTTAAGATGCCACAGGAGGAAAGAGCACATTGCTTCTGCTATCCACAAAAGGTAAGGAGTCACACCATAGGCTAGGGCCCTCCTTCACCGCGCACAAGCGGTTCTTTCGTCCGCCTAGTGTGGCAAGTAAACGACCCCAGGCCGATAAAGCGCCTGCTGAGGGACAGAAGCATCCCTGGGTTTGCAAGCCCAACCTTGCTTGCCTACCGAACAGATTTTTTTCCCTCTTAACCGCCAGCTTCAGCCGACTTGTCGGGAAGCCCTACATGGGGCGGTCCAAGACCCGCTGATACGCCTGGTGGGCCTTCCTGTCTTAGTACAGGAACGGGTTCAGAGGTCCTACTCAAATCTGGTCATAGTGCTGAAGGAGGGGGTTCGTCCTGTCTTGGATCTCAGGACCCTCAACTGCTTTGTGAAAGTACAAAGATTCCGGAAAGGAGTTGGCTCGCCCTGTTGCTCTCCCCTCCATCCAGGGGATTTTCCGGCATCCTTGATCATCAAAGACGCATGCTTGCATGTCTCCATATGCACCAGGCATCAGAGATGTCTGCGTTGGTGGCCGGGGAAGACCACTACCAATGGTGGCTCTCCCCTTTGGCCTGGCATCAACACCAAGGGTGTTCACCAAGGTGCTTACCCCGATTCTGGCCCTACTAAGACAGCATGGCTTCGCTTTCATGGGCAACTTGGACGATCTTCTGAGGGTCACTTCAAACTTAAAGTTAGAAGTGAGCATGTATATAAGCTGTCAGACCCTCCGATACTTGGTTGGGTGCTGAACACTCAGAGGTCCGTATTGGTACTGTCCCAACTCCTAGTGTGTCTAGGGTTGATTCTGGACTCCTCAGAGGCGTAAGTTTTTTTTTTTGTTTTTTTTTCTCCTTGGGGGGGGGGGGGGGGAGGCGGGGGAAGTTGCAGACCCTTCGGGCTGTGGTGCAGCAGTTGACAGCCCAAGGATGGGTTGTCACGCCACTTTTGCAGGCGAGTCCTGGGTCTCATGGTAGCCTCCTTCGAGGCGGTACCACAGGCACTATTTCACACGCGAGTGTTACAGAAGGTAACTCTGTCCTGCAGGGTCAAGTGCCTTCATCCCTGGATTATCGAAATCCGGGTGAGCCACCTAATCAGGACCTCCCTAGTTGGTGGCCGACATCACCGGCATTCTGTCTGGGGAGTTGTTCCTTCCTTTTTACTAGATGGTGGTTATGGCGGACGCCTGTCTTCCTGGTTGCAGAGGAGTCTGAGGAGCTCAGTCAATCTGGGTCGCTGGACTCTGGAGGAATCGCATTGCAGATCATTGGCCTGAAATCTGGGCGATCTGGCTTTGCCTCTCCACATGGTCTTAATGGCTACAAGGGCATCCAGTCAGAATCCAGTCGGACAAACACCACAGTTGTGGCATATGGCAATCATCAGGGAGGAACAAACAGCTCTGCTGCAGCATTGGAGGTCGCTCACCTCCTAAGGGGGCTCACTTACCAGAGGGGAAGCACGCCAGCCGTATATCTCCTGGCTTCTCGACTCAATCGGAAGGTATTGAGGTTTGTGGGCAGGTCAAGAGACCCATGGATAAACACGACAGATGCGTTGATGGCACTGGGGAGTCAGTACCGACTAATCTATGCCTTTCCGCCTCAGAATCTCCTTCCTCATCTGCTTCGCAGACTGCAGGCAGAGAGGATTACAATGGTCCCAATTGCTCTAAATTGGCCTCGGCGTCCTTGGTACGCCGATCTAGTGCGTCTGGTAGCAGACGCCTTTTGGCATCTACCGCTAAGGAAGGACCTGCTGTCGCAAGTTCCCATACGCCATCCTGTTTTACAGTCACTGGCTTAACGGCATGGCTCGAGAGCCAGGTGCTAAGAGACCGGGGCCTGTCAGACTCAGTGATCTCTAACATGAGGAGTGCTCGGAAATCATCCCCTAGGAAGACACTTAAACATCCCATAATAAGCAGCCAGACGGTCTACCAGCTCCAATCCACATCATCACAAACAACAATGAAAAGGTCTTTGGAAGCTAATCTGGATTCATTAACATTACAACAGGCATCCAGGTGGATTAATATTACAGACCCATTTTAAAGCAATCCAAGACATATTCTCAATGTCCATTATTTTCTGGCTCATACTTTCTAAAAACTTCTGGGTTCCACGGGCCCTCCCGTTACATCTCTCCCCTTTCAGCAGGAGACTAACACAGGAGGAGACCCCAGACGGGTTGACTCCGAAGTTAGTCCATAGTTCCATTCCTCTAATGCCTGAACAACCCATCAGCATTGCCATTTTGCCTACCGGGTCAGTAGCTGATGGTGAAGTGGTAAGGTTGTAGGGCGAATAATGGAATTCAGTTCTGGAACAGTCACTTGCTTTGCTCTCTCAATGGCTCCCAAAAATTGTTGCTGACGCTCTTGGGAGAGGTAAGTTAAAACCTGGGAGCAAATCCCATTTAACCTTTTGACAATTTCAGCCTGTTTGTGCATTTCAATGTTCAAGCCATGGGACATCTCATAATACATGGTGTAGTGTCGTTGCATCTCCGATTTCTCACTGGCCAACTTGTCACATTCCAATTTTAGACTGTGATATTGTGCCTGATCTAAGGTACATGTCGGGGAAGATAGTCTTACCCGGGTCTCGGCAGCAAGCGGGTCGTTTCCAGCAGCCCGGGTCTGGGCACAGATAGTCACTGGGTTGGCTTCAGCGGGGCCCATCGCGGCGTAAGCAGAAACGAGGGGGGCCAAATCATTCCCCAGTAGTACATCCGCTGGCAAATCCTTCATCACCCCCCACATTCACATGTCCCGAGCCAACCCCCCAATCCAGGTGAACACGGGCAACGGGTACCGGAAGATGGTGCCTCCCGCTACTCTTACGGCTACAGTGTCTCTGGTATGTTGGCTCTCTGGGATGAGGTTCTTCTGTAGTAGGGTCATGGTGGCGCCAGTATCACGTAGGCCATTGGCTACCTTTCCATTGACCCAGACAGTCTGCCTGTGTTGCTGCCGGTTGTCCCGGTTAGCTACTTGTATTGGATCAGCCTCGTGCAGGACGCCCCAATGTTCTTCTTCCTCAACGCAGTGGGCCGCAGGCATGGATGTGTGGGGGTTCCCCCTTGCTGGCTGTCTCCATGACTGGGACTGCCTGGCTGGATTCAACGGACAATCTGGCTTTTTGTGCCCTAGCTGTTTACACCCGAAACACCTGATGGGTTGTGAGTAGCCCTGGGAGTTGGACCTGGGCTGCTGAGAATATATGGCCGCTGGAGTTGGTGATGTAGGGTGGCACGACTGGGGTTGGTAGGCGATAGCCGGAGGGGGTGCCACTGATCGATAATCCACCCAAGCTGTTGTCTTGATCACAGGGTTATCCAGCTTGCTGGCGTCTGTGTATTCGTCGGCCAAGCGAGCTGCTTCAGGCAAGGTGAAAGGTTTTCGGTCCCGGACCCACTCTCTGACTTCCAGGGACAGTTTGTCAAAGAAGTGCTCCAGCAGGAACACCTGCAGCACCTCTTCCCCGGATTCTGCTTGCCATCCAGTGACCCAGTGGGACGCAGTGCGGTGTAGGCGGCATGGCCACTCGGTATACGAGTCTCCAGTCTGCTTGCTCGTCTCTCGGAACCGCCTCTGGTGTGATGGCATACCTGGCCAACAGTGCTTCTTTTACCAGTCCATAGTTCATAATATCCTCGTCTGGGATGGCCCTGAATGCTTCACTGGCCCGGCCAGACAGTTTCCCAGACAAAATGGTAACCCATTCCTCTGTGGGCACCCGGTGTAGGGCACATTGCCGTTCAAAATCAGCAAGGTACCCATCAATCTCTCCTTCAGTTTCAATGAAATTTTTAAAAGCAGTAAAATGTATCTTTCTCCTTTCATTTGGTGCTGCTCTGACTTCTGCTGCTGCAGCACTTCTTTGCGGTAGCAAATTTAGGTCCACAGCCGCTATAACTCGGTCTATGATCTCCGCTGTAGGGTTAGGACCATAATGTGCCAGTCTTATGTTAACAGCCCGATCAAAACTTGCCTCTTTGGGTGTCCTGTCTGTTACGCTGGGCCTTTCGGTTCCATCCATTTCGACTAGTTCTCAGATAATGTCCCTCTTCTTACAGTTGTTGACCGGTCTTCCCCGATTCTCCAGTAAGTCCTTGAGGGTAGAGCGCTTTAGCCATTCATACTGTGCCTCCATTGGCCTGTGTCCTCTTGTAGCTGTCCTTCCGTCTGTGGGAATCAATCCGCTGCTTGCCACCAATGTAACAACGTGTTAAGGTCATTTAAATATATCCCATTCTCGAACACACGCCAGCTACCAGACACACCAACCAGCCGAATAAGACCCCATACAAATAATTCTCCCTCCACAAACGAGACAATGCTCTATGTTGAGGTTCCAAAACAGGGAATGAATCTTTATTATAAGCAC
Organism: Rana muscosa; assembly: GCA_029206835.1. Taxonomy (NCBI): domain Eukaryota; kingdom Metazoa; phylum Chordata; class Amphibia; order Anura; family Ranidae; genus Rana; species Rana muscosa. The sequence continues at coordinate 48,605,288 of CM055118.1, forward strand.
ATGGTAACACTTCTCTTCAAAACACTTCCCTCCCATCCTTGGGGAACAGGGCGGGTTAAACTGTCCATTGACAATGGTGATACAGGTCAGGTGTGTTCAAACTTCTCCTTCAGTAAACAGTCTTAGCAGGAGGGGTTGCTGGAGTTATTCCCCCCCCCCTTTCCTCACAGCAAGACACTTAAACATCCCATAATAGGCAGCCAGACGGTCTACCAGCTCCAATCCACATCATCACAAACAACAATGAAAAGGTCTTTGGAAGCTAGTCTGGATTCATTAACATTACAACAGGCATCCAGGTGGATTCATATTACAGACCCATTTTAAAGCAATCCAAGACATATTCTCAATGTCCATTATTTTCTGGCTCATACTTTCTAAGAACTTCTGGGTTCCACAGGCCCTCCCGTTACAGAGGCGATCAGCGATTTTATTGCTGCGACATTATGACGGACACATCGGACACTTTTGACACATTTTTGGGACCATTGTCATTTTTACAGCGATCAGTGCAATAAAAATGCACTGGTTACTGTAAAAATTACACTGGCAGTGAAGGGGTTAACCACTAGGGGCGCTGAAGGGGTTAAGTGTGCCGAGGGCAGTGATTACTACTGTGTGGGGGCGTGGCTACAAGTGACAAGTGACGATCTCCGCTCTGATTACACAGAGCGGAGATCGGTGACATTGTCAGTAGGGGAGCGGGGAGATGTTGTGTTTACACTAACATCTGTAAAAAGCCAAAATAAATCATTGGAAACACTGCGCTAGATAATGAGCAAAAAATATATAAAAATGATATATAAAAAACAAAACTGAGGTGGAAAGAAGCTGCCAGTACCAAAATTCAGACACAGAATTCAAAACACAAAAAATAAATAAAGTACGGCGCTAATAAGTGAATATAAACCTTATGTGATAAAGCATATAAAAAATATATGACCAATAATAATTACTAAAGTGCATGTGAAATGTAATAGACACAAATTACTGTGAAAAAAACATATGAAAGAAAATAGTCCCTGTCACAATAGTGAAATGAGTATATCTTGCTGACAGTCAGAAATGGATATAAAAGAGGGGGGACGTGTCCTTGAGGTAAGGTGTCTTGATATGAAGAGATGTGAAGGAAAACTTTGAACAGGAGAAAATTCCATCCACCATTAGAGACACCGCAGGTAGTGATATCAAAATCTCCTTACCAGATGAAATGGACCACTATTACGGGGGTCAATGTAAGCACAGGGATTTTAGGTCTCCCTTCAGACCCACTGCCGGTATCAGGATACAGATATGGACCATGGTTGGTATCTGAGGGAAAGAAAGAGCTCCATAGTGTGATATTGCATACACATTTATTGTAGGAATAAAATGTATTGCACTTACAATATGTTGGCAAGTATAGGGCGGTTAGTATACAGATAGGACACGTTGTCTCACAGCGTCTCATCCGGGCTTCCTCCACTCTCTGCACTTGTTCGCACTCGTGTATCCCCTGTGGAGAGGGCGTAACGACGTTGGTAACACAGGCCACACCTATGCGTTTTGTCACTACAGGACGTCGTCTGGGATTGGCTGCCTAATTTTTCACAGTAATTTGTGTCTTTAGTACATTTCACATGCACTTTAGTAATTACACTAACATCTCCCCACTCCATGCCTCCGTGAGACGATCGTGGGGATCCCCGCGGCGATCGAGTCTGCGGGACCCGCGGTCCGACTCACGGGGAAGGCAGGGGGGTCGCGAGCGCGCCGCTGGCGGCGGCACGCGCGACCCCCGACGTCGGACAGTTAAAGGGGATGTACAGGTACGTGATTGTGCCTGTACGATCCATTCTGCCGATGTATATATACAGTGGCTGGTCCTTAAGTGGTTAAAGTGGTTGTAAAAGCTGAAGGTTTTCTAGCTTTATACATTCTATACAAGAAGGTAAAATCCTTCCGTGCGCTGATCCCCCGCACAGCTCTACCTAATACTCACCTTAGCCCCCTCTCGATCCAGCTATGTGCATGGGAGCCTCAGCTGTTGTGGGTCTTTTTCTCCTCTTTGGCCCAGAGGGCACCATTGGCTCCCACTGCTGTCAATCATAGCCAGTGAGCCAATCAGGAGAGAGTTGGGTTGGGGCCAAGCCACGGCTCTGTGTCTTATGGACGCATAGAGTGGGGTTCGGGAGTGAGTACGCAACAGTGCCCCCATAGAAATCAGCTGGCTTTTGGGGGCACTGGTCAAGGAGGAGTGAAAGGAACCGGCGAGGGACCTGAGAAGGAGTGGATCGGGGCTGCTCTGTGCAAAACATTACACAGAGCAGGTAAGTAGAATGTTATTTAAAAAAAAAAAAAAAACCTTGTATAGCATTAACCTGCTCAGTACAGGCATGTTTCTTTATTTCAATAAATTTGTGGCAAAAAATTAGGGGTATATAATTCCCAAGAAATAAAAATTTTGAGGGTTTTTCAAACTGTTCTGGCATTTCTATAAAAAAAAAAAAAAAAAAATAGGAGAACGTAATTTTTCTTTTTTTTGGTCTTTTTTTCTTTATAGTAAAAAGTAAACAATGCAGAGGTATTAAATACCACCAAAAGAAAGCTTTATCTGTCTCAAAAAATTATTCAAAATCCATTTGGGTATAGTGGAGCATGACAGAGTAATCCTCTGTCAAACTATCACAACGTTGAAAAATGAAAAACGCCCTGGTAATACAAGTTGATACTCAAGTGGTTAATTTGCCCATAAGCAGAGAGGGCAGCAGAAAGTTAACATGGAAAGCTCAGTAAATCATTAGGGTTGCCATCTGATGTCTTATGATGCATTATATGGGTGTTTAACCACGACTAGCCGGTGCAGTAATACTGCGGCAGGGCGACTCCATTGCGCAAATCGCCGTATCGGTATGGCGCTTCGTGTAATGGATACAGTGGGCACGTGCATGGCGTCGGAGGCACACCGGTGTCGCTGGAATGAGTGCGCGTGGCCACGATGTCTGCCGGCCACCCACAATCGCTCCACAGAGAGGCAGAATGGGGATCTGCCAGTGTATACAAAGCAGATCCCAGTTCTGTCAGGGAGTACAGTGTAATCGTCTGTTCCTAGTGATTAGGAACAGTGATCTCTCTGTACTCCCAGTCAGTCCACTCCCCCCACAGTTAAAAACACCTCCGTAGGACACACTTGATTGCCCCCTAGTGTTAACCCCTTCCCTGCCAGTGTCATTTATACTGTAATCAGTGCATTTTTATAGCTGTATGAGGCCGGGTTCACACTGTTGAGACAAACGCTCCGACATTGACGTGTGAAAAATCAATGTTTCCCTATGGGAGCCGTCTTAACTGGTCCGACACATGTCGGTCCAACTGTGAAAATGCTCCCTGTACTACTTTGGTCGGACTTTGATCCTACTTCAGCCCATTGACTATCATTGAAGTCGGATCAAAGTCGGAACGCCGTCTTGCATGATCCGACTTTGGCATGCGATTTGTGCTCTGATGATCTTGAGGGGGAACTCCACGCCAAATTTTAAATAAAAAAACGGAATGGGTTCCCCCTCCAAGAGCATACCAGGCCCTTGGGTCCCCCAAAACCCATACCAGACCCTTGTCCGAGCACGCAGCCCGGCCGGTCAGGAAAGGGGGTGGGGGAAGAGCGAGCGCCCTCCCCCCCTCCTGAACCGAGCCGGCCGCATGCCTTCAACATGGGGGGTGGGTGCTTTGGGGCAGGGGGGTGCCCTGTGGCCCCCCACCCCAAAGCACCCTGTCCCCATGTTGATGAGGACAAGGGCCTCTAACCCCGACAACCCTGGCCATTGGTTGTCGGGGTCTGCGGGTGGGGGCTTATCGGAATCTGGGAGCCCCTTTTAATAAGAGGGCCCCCAGATCCCGGCCTCCCACCCTATGTGAATGAGTATGCCTACAGTATCGTACCCCTACCCATTCACCTGGGGGATTACAGCGGGAGAGAGCGGCGTGTCAACATCCGCCCCTTCGGGCCCATTGGTCCGGGGGAAAAAGTAATTTTTTTTGCAAAATTTTTTTGTTTCCTGCGATCTTCGATCAATTGCCGACTGGGTGACAGGCTGGATCCTCGATCCTTGTAGTCTCCCCAGTTTCGGCCATTGAGTGCGTGCCGACCCTAGCTACACGCTGGGTTTTCCACGACATGCCCGTCGCTCCACGGGTGGCCGGTGAGCCTACGCTCCAGGGCCTGCATCGGACCGCTCAGCTTCAGCTGACCTTACGGCCGAGTTGCAGCAGCCTGTCCGGTGAGCGTCACGCTCCAGGGCGTACATATGATCGTCCACTTGGGTCCAATCACAGCATGTCTGGCCAACAGTCACCTTCCGTGCGCGGACGATGATCTGTTTGGATTGTCTTCCAGCCTTATACATGCAGGATAGGTAAGTAAACTCCCCTGCCTCGGCTGGGTGATTTGGCTGGACATTCCTGGAGAGAGTAAGTGGTTGTGGCCCCTTTCTTCCCTCTCTCCTTGCCCTTCCCTCCTCCCTGGGCTTCTAGCTAAGGTTGCTGGGGGTCACCTAGAGGGTTCCACTGGAGCAGGGCTGGTTGTAACTAACATTTAAAAAAAATTCTGCTTACCTGTGTGTGTGCTTCTTCCCCCTCCATGCTGTCGGCTGCCATTTTGCGGTGGTCCATGCCGGTTTCGGTCTCTAGTGACTGCCCGGCGGCCTGTGGTTTTGGTGCAATTTTCTTGTAGTTCCACACCCACTGGCCTCTATCGACTGATCGGCGGCCATGTTTGTAATGATCCACGCTGTATGTATATATTGCCGTTCGGCGGCCATCTTTTTGTGGTCTACGGCTGCTTTGGCCTCTATCCTTGGCTCGGCGGCCATTTTCTTAGAGCCCACATTATCTTCCATACAGACGTTTGGTGGCCATTTTGCGAGAGTCTCCGGCCTCTAGGGTGCATTACACTGGCGCGAAAAGGGAAAATGTTATACTTCCCTGACGGTAATTTTCCTTTCCTGATGCAAGCATGACAGCATATACGTATGGGAAGGCTCCGCCTCCCTGCCCAATTCAGGACCGGTTATATTATAAAAGTAGGTCTCCTCCCTTCCTGCAGTATTCTCGTAACTTAGTATCACTGCGAAGGCCTTTATTATATTTTCGTGATATTTTTATTTTATTTTTTATTTTATTTTTTTGGGAGGGGACCTATATGCTGTCATGCTTGCATCAGGAAAGGAAAATTACCGTCAGGTAAGTATAAAATTTTCCCTTTTCCTGACACAGCATGACAGCATATACGTATGGGATGTACCAAATCACCAGACAACAAGGGTGGGTACTGCTCAAGTGTTTAAGAGGATTAGCTCTATCCCCACTAACGACTGAGATGTATTGTAGTTAAGACTGCTGGGTCCACAAGAATGGACCCCCAAACGTGTTGAATGTAGACCAGGTCGTAATTTACATATTAACTCTGGAGGAACTATTCTGGAGTTCCGTCAATGCATGCGCAATCAGTCTGGAAGAGCGGTCTCTGCCCTCATCTGATGGGTTTTAACTAGTCATCTAAGCTTTGACTAACTTGATCCGCACCACTGCGATTGTCTTCGTTAGACAGTGATTGTCTTTTTCCGATGCCGTTAGGCCTGATGAGTCTATCGTTTTTCTCCTAGAAGAAGGGCCAATTCTATGTCTCTTTTAAACCTTGACTATTTTCAATGTTCGTGGTACTTCAAACACTTTAGTTTGGATATGCCAGAAGGCGGATGTTCTATCCCAGATTGCAAAGATACCAACCTTTGTATAGTGTTGAGGAAGAGACTAGAGCCATTTTGCCTGATAATTTCAGCAACAAGGTAGTTTATAGCTTGACACTTGGATGTCTGAGATCTTTCTAGACCTATTCGCCAAAAGGAATACTTATTCCATGTTACTGGCCATATTTAGGATGTCCTATCCCTCTAAATGGAGAGTGAGATAATGTGTCTCACACTATTTGGAAGACTAAATGGGGAAAAGAATAACTTGCCCAGGTCTTTCGGAATTGGTTGCTAAGATATGCAACCGTTACTGGATCCCACCGTTACTGGATCCCACCGTTACTGGATCCCATAGAGTGAGGACACGACTGAGTTTCATGTATCCTTTAATGCCGTATCTAGGCTTACTTGTATACAATGCAATCCTTACAGTAAGGAGTAGAGAATTCCATCCTTTAAATTCTGTAGGTTTTTCTTGTATCTAATGTACTTGAAGTTTGGAGTAGGCGCTCTGACCTCCATAGGACTTCAAACACTGAACGGTGAGACCTCTACTTCTTGGTCTCCAGCCTCTAGATATAACTTGTATGAAATTTGGAAGATACCGTTGGCTACGCTGTATGAGGTGTTGGATCTCAGGAAGGAGAATAGGAGGAGGTTCTCGGATCTGAGACTGTACCCGCGGATATTATGGCCTGCAAGCCACAGGGCAATTATTGTTATCACCACCGAATGACTGCGAATCCGGATAAGGATCCTGGAGAGTATTAGGTTTGTTGAATATACATATTGGCTAATTTGCCGACCCAGTTGGCTGTCATTAGTTTCTCTGCTTCCACCTCTGGGAAGCCACCCAGGTTACAGTCAGACCAATATCTTGATAGCCTTATTTGTTGCCGATCTCTTGACCAGCTTTTTGTTTTGGAGACCGTTCCTTGTCATCCGACGGCTTTTGTATCTTACGCCATCTGGCCGTAAGTTCTAGAAAACCCTACTTAACGTGCTGGGAGATACATCTGACAGAAGTTGACTAGTTTTGCATTCCTTCTTGACAGCGAAGATAGGACTTCCCCATTTTGCTGAGTCTTTTCAGCATAGTTGAGGCTTATTTGTTGAGTTTCGGTCTGCGATCGCTATAACTCTGACTTTTGGACACCTTGTCCTCCATTGGCATGAATACCCGATGAGTAACCACTTGGGATGATTGGTATGCCTAATAGCTGATACGCTGAAAGATTAGTTTGTTTAGCTACCTTCCCAAGAGGGGACTTTTCTCCTCTGTGGAGTTACTGTTTCTAGTGCAGGAAGTAAGTCTTTCCTTACTACAAAACCAGTTAACACAGTTGTCACAGTTGTCAACCTTCCCTTGGGCACCTCGGACCTCATGGATTACTACCGGCTACTTTATTGCTCTTGAGACCGTGGGATGCAACCAATGGGAAAGAGCCATTTGTTCAAGTGAGATACTTATACTGTTGCTCTCTCTGAGTGTAACTTTATTGTATTTTTTTCAGAGATTCAGAATTGCTTCCCGGTAGGTCATTGTTGTGATGAGACTAGTTGGTCTCTCGATGATGGTCTCTCGATGATGGTTCCTCCCAACTCGATCAGAGTCTGTACTGGGACTCTTTTCCCAGAATCTGGAAGTCATTGCGCCAGTCTGTTGTCCAGACAAGGCTCACCAGAAGTCCTTGGTCCCGCAAGTCGGCCCTTACTGGACCCAATATCCCAGGAAATGTCCGGAGTTTGTGGAAAGATCACAGTCTGCCAGATGAACGCGTAGTGAACTCGAATTGCCAAGCGAATGTACTTGCTGCAACATGGGTATTTTGAAGTGTGTATACAGTATACACACACACACACACACACACCCACCCACACTTGTGGATGACCACAACATACAGGATATATAAGGTAATATCGACATATAATCACACATAGGTTGGACTTGATGGACCTGTGTCCAGCCTCAACCTCACCCCCTATGCAACCATGCAAATATACAACTTGCTAGGTCTAAAGACCATCGACAGTCTTAGCTTAGGTTTCCACTATTGCGACCTAAAATCGTGCGATTTACTGCGATTTCTATGTGTCTTGAATCAATGCCTGTGTATTCTTGATGTCTATGGCCCCAAGTTAGATCACAGTGGGATTAAAAGTAGTGTAGGGACTACTTTACCGTTGCAGCGACTTGGGGGGGGGTCGCACCGCTATGAACGATACTCCTTGGAAATCATGGGGTATGATTTGTGGAGGTCAAGCCTTACTGACGGCTGGAGAGCTTAATTGCAACGATGGCCTGTGCAATTTTTTGGATCCTTAACCTTCCGCCTGTTATTCAAGTCTTACTTTTGACTAACGACCATGTAATCACAACCCTTGTGCTCTGATGCATCATGAAGGGAATGCAATGAATTGGTAGAGAAATGAAAAAATTCCATTGGCTTCCTTAATGCACAGGACCCACGGATCCTAAGCTCAAATTTACATATAACTGTCAGCTGACCCTATTGGGCGGCTTGGGGTTAGGCAAATAAAGATAATTCTTGATTCTTTATTCTCCGCTATAGTTCTCCCAGGTCTAACCTGTCATTCACTCTTTGTAACTTTGCCTTTTGGCCATCCTCTGGTCATTGGTGATTAACATCAGGAATTAATCCTCCTTCTAAATATCACCAGATCCGACTTGAACAGTCACCACTCTGACTTAAAGCGGCATGTGTTTACTTGTGGGATGGGACATAAGGGTTCACTGACCACAATGATTACTGGAGAAACCGCATATAGTTTTGTATTCGCAGTGTCTGAACTGCATCATTGGCTACTCCATTTTCAATCTAGGATCCGCCATCATAGAGAGTTTATCACTGAGCAGAGCTCTGCTTTCATCTGGTCTGGGGTCCTGACAGTCTGGCTACCGAAGTGAGCACAATCGCAGGACACAAAACACTACTTAACAGTAGTATGAACCTTCATCTCTGGATCTATTTGGTGTCCCAGGGTCTCTGCAAAGGATATTACCTCTTCTGTTGGAAGAATGGCACCCTTGGTTAATCTGATGCAGCCTGTTTGGCCGGCTGCTTTTGAGGCAGAGGTACCCTTTAAATGCCTTTGTTTGAATAGCTTAGTCCCTGAGCTCCACACAGTCAGTTTGGATGGGGTTAAAGTATCAACCTTTTGCTTCTGATATGCCAACTTGTCATAGCAATTTCCCAGAAGCAAGCTCTGAGGTAGAGGTTGCCTTTAAACAAACACAATTGTTTTATTAGGCTTGGTATGGAACCATTAGTGACTGTAGGCCTTTTCAGGTCTCTGCCCATTTGTCACTGTCTTTGGCCTGCAACCTTGTTTTGCATTTTGGCCGACACACCAGTTACCACCAGACCACTATGATTACTGTAGAGACTTCTTGATCTGCCTCCACTGGCAGTTAACTACATAGTGGTTCTTTCAGGGCTGAAGAGGATCTGTCCCCTGTTGCAGAAGTAGGTTGACTGGTGTTGGTGTTGAGGGCTGGAGAGATTTACGCTCATTATGCCCATAATGTGCACTCTTTTAGGATATACCATATACCTACTTGCCCTCACCTTAGTTAAAGTTGCTGGTCTCTAGGAAGGCTGATTGCTACTGGTTCACAGATGAGCTGAAGCCTGGAGCCATGCCTGGGGTATTTGCCATAAGTAGTAACCACTACAAACCACATATCTTTCTGTGGGGTACCCCAAATAATACAAGCAATTACATATTGCTAACAGGTATGTACTAAGGAATGTGACTAAACAGATCCTGACTTTTATTTTAGAACCAAGGTCAGCATGTAAATGCATAGAAATAAACACATCACAGTCATTCACACTGTAGAGTTAATGTAATCATAGACAAGCAGCGCAAGTTAATAGTCATCTGACAATTAGCACTAGCAGGTTAAACCTACCTTAGACACATGTACCACCAAGGATCATACCACAACCAAGCATCAATACACAGTGAGCCCAGCCTGCAGGGCCAGGCCCTACATTAAAAGGAAAGGGCTTAATATCACCTGTTATCAGTTCAAGCATTAGCAAAACTGCAGTGCAGACACAGACTCCAATCTGTGAAACATTAGTAAACAAAGTGGCACTATGGATAGCCAGTTAGATTCACATGTGTGATATATGCTTTTCAGAAATGCAAACTAACAGCATACCTGCAGAAAATAAGTCAAGACTGTAGGGCCAGGCTCATTCAGTTAGTAGGAAGGCTTCAGCCCAGCACAGCACACCTGCTATCATCATTAGCAGTATTTCAGACACAACTACAACCCTTCAGAAATGCAAGCTTAACCACATACTTGCAGCAGTAACTGAATGGAATTGTGCACCATGTGGTGCCTTACCACCTGCATGCTTCATGTCCAAACAGAAAGTCCAATGAATGTCCATCCATGGCATCATGATAAAGGAGCACTCCCTAGAGACCAGATGCCCTCACCCCCATATCTTCCTGGATCTTGAGAGGGGGGTCTCCCCCATATAGGCGTTCATGTCTGCCGTTACAGCAGGGAGCTTCATCACAGGAGAGGCTTGAACCTGTGCGGCTTGGCCAGAAGCGTCCGGCAAGGTGAGGGAAAAATAAAAATTCTGCTTTTTAGCAGTAGCATAACCGGCTGTAGCAGTGAGGAAAAAAAAAGAGAATACTGCAGGAAGGGAGGAGACCTACTTTTATAATATAACTGGTCCTGAATTGGGCAGGGAGGCGGAGCCTTCCCATACGTATATGCTGTCATGCTGTGTCAGGAAAAATTCACACAGGAAGCGCTGATAAAAGAAGCAGACTGACACAGCAGCGGTGGGACAGCATCACAGGTACAGCACACGGCAGCATAGCGGTACCGATCCAGGGTGGTGAGTCCTCTGGGAGACCCAGCATCTCTGCAACGCAGGAGGGTGGCCTATTGATATCTTGCCTGGAGCCCTGTGAGTGTCAGCGTGTGGTCAGCATGGCATCTGAGCCAGATGTCTTCTCCCCTGAAACACCAGATTTAGCAGCTGGTGCCCCTGAGGTGTCTATGGACGCTATGTCGGCAATCCTAGAGGCGTTTGCTGCCAGGGTGGAAGCAGCACACGGGAATACAGGGGGTAGTAAACGCCCCTGTCCCCTGCAATCTTCTGGGGATATTTCTGAGACAGAACCAGGTCCAGCTACGGCTCATGGCCCAGATTCTGACGCATCAGAGACTGCAGACCGTGACCGTTCGGACAGTGAGGATGACTCCAAGTCCAGGTCAGTACGTGAGACGGCTTTGGTATCTGACCTTATTACTACAGTGCGGGATACGCTAAAGTTGGAAAATACTGCAGAAGCAGCAGAGACTCCGGTCCACTTTGGGTTTCATAAACCTGCCCGCACTGCTAAGGTGTTCCCTTGTGTGTCTTTGTAACGACAGGGGTTAACGTCGTTTAGGATATTCCATTCTCGAACACACGCCAGCTACCAGACACTCCAACCAGCCGAATAAGACCCCATACAAATATTTCTCCCCGCACAAATGAGACAACGCTCTGTGTTGAAGTTCCAAAAACAGGGAATGAATCTTTATTACAAGCACATGGTAACACTCTTCCCTTCAAAAACACTTCCCTCCCATCCTTGGGGAACAGGGCGGGTTAAACTGTCCAATGACAATGGTGATACAGGTCAGGTGTGTTCAAACTTCTCCTTCAGTAAACAGTCTTAGCAGGAGGGGTTGCTGGAGTGATTCCCCCCCCCCTCCTCACAGCAAGACACTTAAACATCCCATAATAAGCAGCCAGACGGTCTACCAGCTCCAATCCACATCATCACAAACAACAATGAAAAGGTCTTTGGAAGCTAGTCTGGATTTAATCTACATTACACAGGTAGCCAGGTGATTGAAGTTGAACACATCAGCATCTCTCAATTAACCTGTTGTGTTCAGGATCAACAACCAGTAGATAGTTATTTTACAGATAGCCTTGGAAATATTGTGGATTAATATTAGACCCATTTTAAAGCAATCCAATAAATATTCTCAATGTCCATTATTTTCTGGCTCATACTTTTTAAGAAATTCTGGGTTCCACGGGCCCTCCCGTTAGTCTTATTTTGATAAACTCTTATACAAGGAATGGGAGAACCCACTGAGCGTCTTTACAGCCCCAAAGAGGTTTGCGGTACGGTACCCCTTTGAGGAGAGTTTTTGGAAGAAATGGACCTCTCCCCCAATAGTGGACCCTCCGGTGTCCAGACTTAGAGCTACCACAATTCCAGTAGAAGCGGCTCCTGTTTTCAAGGACCCTGTGGATAAGAAGGCTGAAGCACTCGCTCGCTACCTATACTCAGTGGTAGGCTCGGCAGTACGCCTGGCATTGGCGGGGGCCCTAGTGTCTCAGACACTTACTGAATGGGCAAAATTGCTACTCCAGGGGTTAAAGGAGCAAGATGCTCCTCCTGATGAGATAACTTTGGCTGACCAGTTGGTCCAGGGCCTTAAGTTTGTATGCGAGTCAGACATGGATACTATTCCCCTGCTGTCAAAAGCTTTGGTTTATGCAGTAGCAATACGCCGCCTGATCTGGCTAAAGGGCTGGTCTGCGGACCAGACTTCCAAGAATGCCCTGTTGGATCTGCCTTTTAAGGGCGACAGACTTTTTGGGGCCTCTCTGGATGACATCATCAAGGATGCCACAGGAGGTAAAAGCACTTTGCTTCCTCAAACTAGCAAGGGTAAGGGGCCACGGCAAGGGCCCTCCTTTACTGCACACAAGCGGTTTTTTCATCCCCCTAGGGCGACAGGGAAAAGACCCCAGTCCGACAAGGCGCCTGCCCAAGGACAAAAGCGTCCTTGGTCCCGCAGACCCAACAAGCCTGCGGACAAATCTGCGTCCGCATGAAGGTCTGCCCCCACCCAACTCTCGAGTGGGGGGACGTCTTCGCAAATTCGCGACTCAGTGGACAGCTCTTGTCTCTGACAGGTGAATTTGCGAAGTAATCTCCTCAGGCTACAAGATAGAATTTCTCTCTTGTCCACCGGACAGATTCGTCACCTCCAATCTCCAGCTACTACCGACCCGTCGGGAGGCCCTGTATGGGGCGGTCCAGGGTCTCCTGGAACGCGGGGTAGTTATTCCAGTTCCAGAACAGGAACGGGGTCAGGGTTTTTACTAAATCTGTTCATTGTGCCATAGAAGGATGGGGTTCGTCCAATTTTGGATCTCAGGGCCCTCAATTGCTTTGTGAAGGTAAAAAGATTTTGGATGGAGTTGGTTCGATCTGTAGTCACGGCGCTCCATCCGGGGGACTTTCTGACCTCCTTGGACATCAAGGACGCATACCTGCATGTCCCCATATACTCCAGACACCAGAGGTTTCTGCGATTTGCAATCGGGAAGAACCACTATCAGTTTGTGGCCCTCCCGTTTGGCCTTGCTTCAGCACCCAGGACGTTCACCAAGGTGCTCGCTCCGATTTTGGCACTTCTAAGACAGCGGGGTATCGCTATCGTGGGCTACTTGGACGACCTTCTTCTGAAGGCCCCTTCAAAGTCAGTATTGGTGCCCACTCAATGCCTAGTGTACCTGGGGTTGATTCTGGATTCCTCAGAGGCAAAGGTGTTCCTCCCTGTGGAGAAGTTGCAGATCCTTCGGGCTGCAGTACGGCAGCTGACTTCCAGGAATTGGTCGTCACTCCGTTTTTGCATGCGAGTGTTAGGCCTCATGGTAGCCTCCTTCGTGGCGGTCCCATATGCTCAATACCACACTCAAGTGTTACAGAAAGAAGTTCTGTCCAGATGGAACAGATGTCCATCAGCTCTGGATTATCAAATCTGAGTGAGCCACCTAGTCAGGAGATCCCTGGTATGGTGGCTGACAGCACCGGCTCTTCTGGCCGGGAAGTCATTTCTTCCGGTTTACTGGATAGTGATCACGATGGATGCCATCCTTACAGGTTGGGGGGGGAGTCTTGGGTGTTCAGTCGGCACAAGGTCGCTGGACCCCAGAGGAATCGCGCCTGCTGATCAATGTCCTGGAGATCCGGGCGATCAGGCTGTGCCTCTTCAGATGGTCTCAGAGGCTACAAGGGTGGCCAGTCAGGATCCAGTCAGACAATGCCACAGCAGTGGCATATGTCAATCATCACGGAGGAACAAGAAGCTCAGCTGCAGCATTGGAGGTCACTCGCATCCTGAAGTGGGCAGAGAGGAGCGTACCGGCACTGTCGGCCGTGTACATTCCGGGTGTGGAAAACTGGCAGACGGACTACCTGAGCCGCCAGATGCTGGACCAGGGAGAATGGTCCTTACACCTGGAGGTGTTCCAACTCCTCTGCCAAAGATGGGGCACACCAGACGTAGATCTTCTGGCTTCCCGACTCAATCGGAAGGTATTGAGGTTTGTGGCCTGGTCAAGAGACCCATGGGCAGACACAACGGACGCATTGGTGGCATCGTGGTCAGTATCGGCTAATCTATGCCTTCCCTCCCTTAAGGCTTCTTCCTCTTCTGCTCCGCAGAGTGGAGGCAGAGGGAATTCCAATGATCCTAATCACTCCAGATTGGCCTCAGCGTCCTTGGTACGCCAATCTAGTACGTCTGGTAGCAGACGTCCCCTGGCGCCTACCACTGCGGAAGGACCTGCTATCGCAAGGTCCCATACTCCATCCTGCTTTACGGTCACTGGCTTTAACGGCACGGCTGTTGAGAACCAGGTACTGAGAGACCGGGGCCTATCAGATTCAGTAATCTCTACTATGAGAAGTGCTCGGAAACCGTCCTCTAGGAAGGTTTATCATTCGCACTTGGAAGGCCTACATCTCCATGTGTGAGGAAATGAAATGGCAACTGCGTACTTATTTGGTTTCCAGAATCCTGCTGTTTTTACAGCATGGGGTGGACCAAAGGCTTGCCTTAAGTACGATTAAGGGACAGATATCTGCCCTGGCTGTCGTTTTTCAGCGACCCCTGGTGACTCACTCTCTCGTGAGTACATTTGTGCAGGGGGTTTAATATGTGGCTCCTCCGGTCCGTCCCCCGCTACCTCCGTGGGACTTGAACCTGGTCCTCTCGGTGCTTCAGAGGGCACCGTTTGAGAATATTAGAGAAATTCCCCTGTTGACACTTTCTCAGAAAGTGGTCTTTTTGGTGGCTGTTACGTCAGTTAGACGAGTTTCTGAGCTTGCAGCCTTGTCCTGCAAGGCTCCCTATTTGATTTTCCACAAGGATAAGGTGGTGCTGCGGCCGCAGCCTTCCTTTCTTCCGAAAGTCGTTTTGGATTTTCATCTCAACGAAGACATTGTACTTCCATCCTTGTGTCCTCATCCGTCGAATCCTAAGGAGTCGGCGTTGCATTCCTTGGACGTTGTCCAAGCTTTGAGAGTATACCTATCTGCTACTTCCCTGTTCCGGAAGTCACTCACTGTTTGTTTCGGTGGCTGGTCCCAAGAAGGGCTAAGCAGTCTCGTCGGCCACCATCTCTAGGTGGATCCGACAGATAGTAATCCAGGCTTACGCCTTAAAGGGTCAAGCGCCCCCCTTTCCTGTCACGGCGCATTCGACCAGGGCAATAGGTGGTTCTTGGGCTTTCCGACATCAAGCGTCTGTTTCCCAATTATGTAAAGCGGCGACTTGGTCGTCCGCTCACACTTTCACAAAATTCTACAAAGTTGATGTAGGTGCATCTTCGGATGCCTCTTTCGGCCGCAAAGTTTTGCAGGCGGCCGTTTAGAGTTGCAACTCCTCCGTTGGAGGAGTGCTGTTTTGTGTTTGGGGTGAAGTTTATTTTTATGCTGTTACCACCTCTCATTTTTTTCTCTAACACTGCTTTGGGACGTCCCACTATGTCAATAGAGAAGCTGTGTCGGTCCATGGACGAAAGAGTAAATAGGATTTTTTACTCATCGTAAAATGCTTTTCTCTGAGTCCATGGACCGACACAGCACCCACCCCTCCTTTTTAAGTTTGTACTGCTTTTTGACAAACTGATCTGCGAGATGCAGACTGAGGGGATATACCCAGAGGGTCCGCCCCCTGGGCGGTACTGTAAAAGGTGTGATGCAACACTTTTTACAAGTTTTCTGCCTAGTCACTCCTAATTAACGGATAATACCCACTATGTCGATAGAGAAGCCGTGTCGGTCCATGGACTCAGAGAAAAGGATTTTACGGTGAGTAAAAAATCCTATTTTATCACATTTTTATGTGCATTTTGGTGCTATTTTAACATGTATTTTGGCTCATTTTTTTACCTGCGTTTTTGTGTGCATTCCAGAAACACCAGCAAAATGCATGATATGCTTGCGATGCCATTATTTGTTAATGGCACCCCAAAAGTGGCTAGCAAATGTGTTATTTGCCAAAATACAAATAAAGAGCAAATCAAAATGCACGTTATAAAAGTGTCAAACTACATGCTAAAAGAAGCGCCAAAATGCATGTTAAAATAACCTGTGCTAAAATGTGTGCCAAAGCGCCAAAATGCACAATAAAAAAAACATATAGCCAGATGTGCATAAAAAAATAAGTCATGTTAACCACTTCAGCCCCTGGAAGGTTTTACCCCCTTAATGATTAGAGCAATTTGTTTGCGATACGGCACTGCATCGCTTTAACTGACAATTGCGCGGTCGCCTGTCACTGTAGCCAAACAGAACTGATGTCCTTTTTTTCCCCCACAAATAAAGTTTTCTTTTGGTGGTATTTGATCACCTCTGCGGGTTTTATTTTTTGCGCTATAAACAAAAAAAGACCGACAATTTTGAAAAAATATTAATTTGTTTTTTACTTTTTGCTATAATACATATAAAAAAATAATAAAATAAAAAAACGAATTTATTAATCAGTTTAGGCCTATATATTTTCTTCTACATATTTTGGGTTAAAAAAAAAAAAATTCACAATAGGCATAAATTGTTTGCTTTGCGCAAAAGTTGAGTCTACAAACTACGGGATAGATTTAGGCACTTTTATTTTTCTTTATTAGTTTAACTGGTAATGGCAGCTGTAACGACTGCCCAAATATGAAAGGGGGTAACGCCGTTTGAAGATCTTCCCTCTCCTGGACACAAATTCCCTGTTGCTCCTCCACAGCCGGGCGATCACTTCCCATAAGATTAATCCTTCCAGAAGAAACGAGACGTACTCTGTCTCTTCCAGGATAGACTCTTTATTGAAAAAGATATTGTAACTTTTATACACATCTACTACTGCATTAGTTTAACATGAACAATGGGCCAGCTCCACCCACACATAACAAGGCCCAATACACATTATTTTGACGTCTGTTAGGCTTCAAAAGACTTTACACAATAGAACATAACGACCTTCAATACACATCTTATAATGAAAGGGTTGGTAGACGGTCCGTCTGCCGAGTACAATGCACACAGGCATAGAGTTAACTATCCCTTTCACACCAAAAGGGTCTCCAGACACTCCTAGACTCATTTACAACACAAGCAGGCAGGTGATTAACCTGTCTGCTGCTAGTTCCACAACCTATAATTATAGGCTTAATTCCCACAAGCCACAATAGAATGCAAATCACCTTAACTCCTCACAGCAATGATTACACAACCCCCCCCCCCTCACAGTACACATCCAATCTAGATACAATGTATGTGCAGCATTGAATATGGCTATCATAGACCATATTGGGGTTTTCATTCACCCTGTGCCCCTAATAGAGACACAGGGTGGTTGACACATAAGAGGCATTGGGGGAGCTGAAGCAAGGGTATCTCATACTTTCTAAGCGATTCTGAGTTCCCCGGGCCTTCCCGTTACATCTCTCCCCTTTCGGCAGGAGACTAACAGAGGAGGGGACCCCAGACGGGTTGACTCCGAAGTTAGTCCATAGGTCCCTTCTTCTAATGCCGGTATCCACACAGTACCCCAAATAAATTGCTCCAAACAGAGTATTACTTACCCAGCCAACCTCTGCCTCTCTTAGAGAACATACCCGCCGCTGGGGAGAGGCCTGGACTGGCCCTTCTCCCTGGAGTCCTTTCAGCCGCTGGAGAGAAGACAGGGTGACTGGGCTCAGTCCGTCATGCTGTTGGGGATCTGGGCCGACTGCCCAGCATCCCTGGGGTATACAAGTGGAGACTGAAGTCTCATCCACTTGTGGTAGGTGAAAATCCCCCAGTGCTTGCAAAGCAAGGCTGACATCCTCCTGTGTCAGTGTCACACCATTTTCTGGGGTTGTGTCAGTGAGGACTGAAGTCCCATCCAATACCTCAGGAACTCCCTCTTCTGTTAGTTGAGAGCAGAGGCCCGTAGCACTCTGCTCTGTTGCCAGCTCTTCTGCTGGGTTGCTGTGAGTGGAGACCGCAGTCCCATCCACCGATATCAGCTCAAGTTGCCATTGTGTGCAGAGGCCAGTAGCCTTCTGCCCTGCTGCCAGTGATTCAGCTGGGGGTAAAAGCTTTACTACCGCAGCTTGTTGCTGGAGAGAGGGGCCAACTGCCCTGGCTCCCTGAAACTCCACAGTTGTTTCCGGTGATGGGCAGAGGTTGCTAGCACTCTGCCCTGTGTCCAGCACTTCTGCTGGGGACTCCACACCATCTGCTCTGGCTACCTGTTGGGGAGGGAAAATGGCTGCTTCTCCTCCCTGCATCTCTGAAATCCACTGGGAAGGGGGAACCATCACCTTCTCACCTCGGGCCTCCAAAACTGCCACGGGTGTAGAGCAGGGGTCTGCCGTACCCTGTCCTGCTGCCAGTACTTGAGCCGGCGATGCATAATCCATAACATCCTCTGAACAGTCCATTAAGTCCATTCCTTCTGTAATCTGTGGCCGGGGAGATGAGCCAACTGCCCTAGCTCCCTGGAACTCCACATCATCCACTTCGGCTTTAGGGATGGCAATCTCCAGATTTTCCACTGCTGATTCTTCAGCCAGGATTTCAGAGTGGTCAACTGGTATTTCCTGATAGTCCCAGGCAAAGGTAGCACCACCCTGCTGCTGAGCAGATTCTAGCAGCTGTCTGTAGGCGATCTCCAGCTCCCATTCCTGAACGGCCAGAAATTCCAAATCTTCCTCTGCCCAGTGCCCTTCCGAGACATTCAGTTTTCGCTCTCTGTGCTCCATTATTTCCTCCAAACGCCATTCCCGATCACTCCCAAAGTCAGGGTCACTGGACAGCCCCCAATACAACAATCCCAGGCCATCAGAGTCAAAGCCTTCCGTGGGGCTGTCATCCGCTGACCATGGGCACTCTTGGGCTACATACCACTGGAGGGCTCTGTAGCTCTCGTCCAACCGCATCTCTGCCCAGATCAGCCTGCTTAACTCAGCTGTCCACTCCTGCTTTGGTTGTTCCCCCAATAACAGCATTCGTACTTCATACTGCGACCAGTACCTTACATAGATGGAGGGGAGAGTCTTTCCCTGGTGTTGCTCGAGAGCTAGCACTTTCTTCCAGAGTTTGCAGCAGATCGAATCCGACCATCCCAGCAGGACCTCCTCTGATACTGGTCCTCTATGCTGTATCTGCATCTCTCGCAACCTCCTTCCGAATTCCTCTTCCATGGCGGCTGGTTCTTTAGGCGTTGTCTCCGATTGCCGTATTTCCGCCATTCTCCGCTCATGTTGCCGCTCTAGTTCTCTCTTGTCGCTCTCGTTCTCTCTCTTGTCGGGCATCCTGCAGCTGGATGCCTTTAATGGCTTCCTGTATGGCGGCCTCTGATGGGTTAGCACCATATAATGCCAACCGCTGTTGAACTCGTTGCTGAAACAAGTCTTCAACTGACCGGGGTCCTGCATCACCATCCTTCTGATCCATCTCTGCTAGCTATCTGATCAAGGTGACTTTGTTCTTTGTCCCACCTTTCCCTCCACGGCTCTCAAGTAAGTCTTTCAGCGTTGCTCTCCTGCAGGCTGCATAGCTGGTCATTCACTGTGGTGGTTTGAAGTGTCCCAGGAACTGGAGGGAAAAATCCCACCGCTGCCAACCAATGTAACGACTGCCCAAATATGAAAGGAGGTAACGCCGTTTAAAGATCTTCCCTCTCCTGGACACAAATTCCCTGTTGCTCCTCCACAGCCGGGCGATCACTTCCCATGAGATTAATCCTTCCAGAAGAAACGAGACGTACTCTGTCTCTTCCAGGATAGACTCTTTATTGAAAAAGATATTGTAACTTTTATACACATCTACTACTGCATTAGTTTAACATGAACAATGGCCCAGCTCCACCCACACATAACAAGGCCCAATACACATTATTTTGACGTCTGTTAGGCTTCAAAAGACTTTACACAATAGAACATAACGACCTTCAATACACATCTTATAATGAAAGGGTTGGTAGATGGTCCGTCTGCCGAGTACAATGCACACAGGCATAGAGTTAACTATCCCTTTCACACCAAAAGGGTCTCCAGACCCTCCTAGACTAATTTACAACACAAGCAGGCAGGTGATAAACCTGTCTGCTGCTAGTTCCACAACCTATAATTATAGGCTTAAAGGGGTTGTAAAGGTTCGTTTTTTATTTTCTAAATAGGTTCCTTTAAGCTAGTGCATTGTTGGTTCACTTACCTTTTCCTTTGATTTACCTTCTAAACGTTTTTTTTCTTTGTCTGAAATTCTCACTTCCTGTTTCTCCTCACTAAACTTCACACCATCATCCGAGTGGTGTGGAGTCAGCCAGAACAGCTTACTGAACAGCTTACTGAGGAGGAACAGGAAGTGAGAAATTCAGACAAAGAAAACAAAGAAAAAAAATATTTAGAAGGGAAATCAAAGGAAAGGTTAAGTGAACCAACAATGCACTAGCTTAAAGGAACCTATTTAGAAAATAAAAAACAAACCTTTACAACCCCTTTAATTCCCACAAGCCACAATAGACAATAGAATGCAAATCACCTTAACTCCTCACAGCAATGATTACACAACCCCCCCCCCCTCACAGTACACATCCAATCTAGATACAATGTATGTGCAGCATTGAATATGGCTATCATAGACCATATTGGGGTTTTCATTCACCCTGTGCCCCTAATAGAGACACAGGGTGGTTGACACATAAGAGGCATTGAGGGAGCTAAAGCAAGGGTATCTCATACTTTCTAAGCGATTCTGAGTTCCCCGGTGTTGTGGAGATTTTTATGGAGATGTATTTAATATGTATTGTCATAGTGTCACCCAGTGTTAGTACTTCCGCAACCCGCTCTAAAAGAGCTGATTGGGGTAGTCTGAGGCTGGTTGAATCCCGTCTGATAGGGGAAAACGTTTTGAGTGTGATGTTTGCAGGGTGCGGATATGTCCGCCAATGGGGGCCCTCTGTGCATTAGCATGGACGATCGTTAAGGAGGGGATATGCTCGCTCTGCAATGACATCATTGGTTATAGGCGGATGGGCGCTCTTGTCTCTGCTATGTCTGATCAACATTGGTTGGAATTCGTAGCGCACATCTGCAGATAGCCTCCCTCCCCCATTCAATAATAGTATAATCTTAATATGCGTTATTCTATGGAATAGCGCAGAATAAGAATTCCTATCAACGGTAACTTTAGCCATCCTACGTTATTGTATTCATGTATGACATCTCCTGTTGGAAGGAATGTCCAGGTATCGTCATTCTCATGTGGAAGGAACATCCTGTGATGTTCCCGCCCATGGGGGGAGGTGACTGGTTGCTGCAACCAATCACCTCCTGTCTTGAGATCTTTTGAGTTTAATAAAAGCCTATGATTAGGCGTCGGCTGAACAGTCTTTTGCTGGAATGGCCTGATAAGAAGATAAGCTTTTGTGGTGCTGCCTTTCTTGGATGAATGATGGAATGAACGGTGAGTGGATCTTTAGCAAACTTAGGCTATAGATAGCATTATTGCAAAAAGATGAAATCTGATGTGTGCTTAGATAGCACAGGAATTATAGGCTGTGTGCTCTGTAAACAGCAGCCTGGAATTCCACAACAGTAATGGCGGGCCAGGATTTTTGGGAATAGATGGAGTCCCTTTGGACATCGGATCGAGATGGGGGGAAGAGTGGATCTACGTTCCGATGTGGGGGGCTCTACTCTTTAAAAGAACATTTTTTGTCTTTTTGAAATAATGCTTTAAGTTTGCAGCGTGTGTATGTGTGCGTGTGTATGTCTGCGAATCGTATGTGTGTGTGTGATTTTGTCATGGATCGTATGCTTGTGAATTTGATTGTGTGTGGGTATGCCTGCATGTGCCTGTGTGATTAGATTGTTTGGCTGCCATGTGCTTGAATGGGGGAAGGGCTTGCCCACTGCTTTGTGTTGCAGAGGTTGTGCCCTAAGGGAAGGACAATGGTGCTGGAAGGGAGACGCCCTGAGAGATGATCTGATGTTACAAGCAACAATATACTGTATGTGTGTGGTGTTTGTGATTTCTATGAAAAATAGAAATGGTTAGATTGTGATTTTTGCCTTTATAGGGGACAAAGACACATGTCCCCATAAGTGTAAAAATATTTTAACGAAAGTGTTTGGTTTAAAAGTTGAAAATTCCTGCCGCATATTCAAGTGGCCAGGCATCGTTGGAAGCCAGACAATAGTAGCTGTTTGTTGAAAGGAATACGCCCTTTGAATGGTTGCAGGCTGTTTTGGATGCTAGCATTGAGGAGGTATGTCTCTGCAATGGCTTTGTTATGGAAGCTGAGGCCACTGTGTGTGAACTTTAGGTAGAGAAAAGTAGTGAATATCTCAGAGTATATGAACTTAGAGAAATGAATATGTTTTTAATATTGTCATGTAACTCACATTTATTGAATGTGCTGTTTAGTTGGCAAAAGGGAGGCTAAGTTTGTAAGTGTACATGTGGTCCTTGTAGAGTGTAGCTGACACCTTTTTCAGTGGACTTTGATGATAATTTAGAAAAGTTTCAATGGTGTAGTCAGTCTTTGTGGAGAAAAACATTTTTGATTTTCTTTTAAAGAGATGCCGGTTTTGGCGGGAAAAAGTAATGGCGCCATTCTTGGCTTTTGTTAGCCTTGCAGGTTTGTCTGCCATTTTGAGGCACCGTTTTTCCTTAGCCTGTGGGTATCCTATAAGGGAAGGTGCAGCCACCTTTCCTTTGGGTATGATATCATGTGACCATGCTGTGGCATTCGTCAGCTATGTTGCTGATAGAATTTCTCAGTTTTTGATGTTTAGTGCGAATTGGGTAGTGCAGCCTTTTTAACCTGCTGGAGGCCATTTGTGTTTGTCTTTGTGTGGGGGAACCCATGTGGTGTTCATTGTGACGTCCCATGCTGGTTTTGGCGGGAAAAATTGCATGCGTCAATGGCGCAATTTTTGTTGTCCATGAGGTGCTGTGGTGGGTCATCCACCATTTTGTAGTCCTGGCTTGTCGGCCATTTTGAGAGACGTTTACAGTTTGAGATAGGAAGTTCCAGTTTAGCAAACACGGCTCCTGAATATGCTGTATTGGCATTTGTTGATCGGCGCAGTTTTCTTATGTTTTATGCGTTTACAGTTTGACCTGTGCACTGCTGGGAAGAGTAGTGAGACACCAGGGGGACATACTGAGAGACTGTTTTTTGTTTAATGAATTCGCTGGTTTAAATTGTTTTTCTAAGCATCGCCTTTTGAGTTGAGTGGTATCTTAAAATAGCGCGGTTTTACCCCGAGGGGCCACAACGTGCTTGCGGACACACGCACATGCTGGGGCCTATTTATGGATGGGATCTGGCTTGCCTACCAGCATTTGGAGTGTGGGAGGAGGCCAACGCAGACACAGGGAGGACATGCAAACTCCATGCACATGATGTTAGGTTGGGGATTTCTCTGTTTTTATTTGGGTGAGTGTGGGCTATTGCAGGATCGACTGACTTAGCAGTATATGAGCAGGGGTTTGGGGTTTTGGGTTTTGGTTTTAAGAAAAAACTTCACTTTACACTGAATTTTGATAGATTGTAAGACTAACAGAGTTTTTGTACAATGTTGTGTTTTTATGTTTAAATATTTGGGAGTTTCCCAGAGGGCAATTCATTTTTTGGATCTTGTACTGTATAGCCATCTTTTGGCAGGAGTTTGTATTTTGAGTCCCAACTTATGGTTTGACTTCCAGGGAATGTGGGTCAGGGGGGATTCCCTCCCATTTGCAAAGGGGGGTTTACTCCATCATTTCCTTGACAAGGTTTTAAATGGTTGAAATATATAATGTGTAGCCATGGATTTTTTGGAGTCTTGATAGACAAGGCGATTATGGCTAAGGCCTCCCCACCCCCTCCCTCTTCCTGAATAATTGATATGTAAATAAACCAGTTTGGTTTTTTAAGTATCTGAGCATAACCGGAAGTTTCTTTTCAGCATTTATATATCAGCAGAAAGTTAGTGGGAAGAGCTTGGGGTTTTTAAAGGTGAGCAATGAGATTTGTGTCTGGAAGGAAAATGGAAAGCATTTTGGCGTTTAAAAGTGTTTTATATTTTGTTCCAGTTTTGTGAAGTTTTGTACTGTAATACAGTTTTGGGTAGAGAGCAAACAGGGGCCATCACCATTATTTTATCATCTAGATACAGAGAGAAGCCACATTGTTCTGCAGGTGGTAAACTGGCGTAAGTGTTCTGTGTGGTTTAGTCTGACAACGCAGTGTATGGGTGTATGCATGCACTGTGAGGGGTAGAGGCCTAATTTGGGGGTTGATCTGTGGTTGTTGCTGTAGTTCCAAAAGTGTTGGGACAACAAGCCATAAAGTTGACGCCTCGGTTAGGGTTTCTAGTTGGAGGACTTGACCATATAGTGGTTGTAGTTCTTCAATCCACCGTATAAGAAGACACCGGGCGGTGCTCTCCGAAAATGGGTGCAACGGTTTAACCTGGACGCAGGTTTAAGACGATAAGCCGATTCGAATCGCCATGGACACAAGGAGGTCTGTGCAAAGGGAAGGAATGGAGGCTTCCCATAGTCAGACGGTCACACAGTGCACGAAGCCTAGTTTTGGGGCAAAGGCCTTTGAACCCCAAAAAGATTAACATAGGTGGTCCAAGGATACTATTTTGGGTATCCCTCTGGAATGGATGTAGTTGAGCTGCGGCTTCAGAAATCTGTAATGATGAGTGTTGATGGAGGTGTAGTCTCATGCCCGTTTGTTTGAACTTTGTAGGGCTGGTCCATGCAAGCTTCTCGAGTTGCTCTCATATTCCCATTGTATTTTTTTCTATTGCTGAAAGAGTGAAGGGAGAATTCTGACTGTTTGTTTTTTTTAATTTTTGGTTTTGGAAACTATGAAGTATCTCCCCCACGTTTGTATCTGAGTGTTTATATGTAGTAACGTGAATATGTTCGAACTTACCGCGGCGATCCTTCGATGCGTCGCGGCTGTTGTATTTTTGTAGGAACGGGAAAAGTAAGGGCTACAGAGGGTTTTGTTTGAATCAGTTTTGAAAGAATGTCATTGACAATTTACCAATGTACAGGAATGTCATTATTATTTTCCATTCTTTGCAGGTTAAATATGAAGGATAGAGTAATGATTTTGCTTATAAGTATTTTTCAGGTCCAAGGAGTTTGTACACAGAGAACAGGTGTATGTAGACAGCTGTACATATGGATAAATATGAGTCTAAGGCGGTAAAAGTATCATAGGCTATTTCATTGTTTCTTTTTTCCTGCACCACACATTTCTTCCTTCAGTCTGTAATGAGGAAGAAAAGGGGGGAGAATGATAAATGTAAGATTGACAGTTTTTTTTTTTGTCAAACTAATAATAACCTCTGTAATTCTAACCAAGTTTGTGCCAAGACTGTCTTTCTTTAATAGAATTTGAATCGGCAAGCAGCAGTCTGGTGAAGTAGGTTCCCATTCCAGAGGCTAAGAACCTTTTGTCAGTGGTTCCAGGTATTGTAAGCCACGCACAGGTTATGCAGTGACCACAGTCCCGATGTCTGGGTTATTGTCATATGAGGGTTGTTTGGAGGTCAGTCAAAACCAGGGTCGTACTCTCCTCATTAGCTGTCACTTATATTCTCGGCTGATGGGGGAGGTGCGATCGTTGTGACATGAACTTCAAAATGTCCACCAAAAGGTTTTCACGAGTCCCTCCTGGACCCTGACTCAGTAATCAGTTTACATTCTTTCCAACCAGGTGACTGGGTCGTTGTAAAGAAGCTTGAGGGATGAGACCACGCCAGCCACTGCAAGAAGCGGCTCAACCACACCAAAGAATGAGGAGTATCTTTGTTTATTTATATTTTTGTTGTTTAGTAAATTTTAGCGAGGGTAACGGTGAAAAGCATCCCAAGTTATTATTTAAAGTGTATGTCCTGACTAGCTCAGAAAGCGAACAGGACCGATGGTCTGTTCTGAGTCTTCACCGAGTTTTAGTCCCCAGCGATGACAGCGGTACATGCCATTTATGATGTTATTATGGGTATGAGGAGTTTTTGACAAACTAGTGAAGACTCCAGACAGACACTTGTCAATGGAACCTAACGATGTATTTTTAGAGGGTAAAATTGGTTTTAGTTTTAATGGCTCTGTCTCTTGTCGGTTTGGGTATCTAGGCAGCCCACAAGTGTGTTTGAACTTTAGTTTGGTGTTTATGCGGATCTGCAGCTTATAAAGGTAATTCCCCAAAGCAAGAGGTTCATGCGCGATGGTGAAGCTGTCCCAACATTTTAGGTCGCGGCCGATCGCGAGGATCTGATGGCGCAGGAAATTAAGAATGGCAGGGACAGCTAGAAGGGATTTGTTCACCAATCCCGACCAGGTCTGGGCATAGGGTCCTGCATGTACAAGGTGGGGGGGGGCTCGGGCTTGGGATACGATTGAACAATTCTCATCCGTTAAGGATAGGGTTCTTCATGTAATTGTTGAAGCCAGAGCTGTAGCTAAGTGAAGGTTGGGAGTCCTTTTTAAGGGTCTGGGAATCTTTGGGGATCTAATTTTTTATTTTACAGCGGATCGTGGTTAAAGGAAGTGGGAATATATATACTCATGTCGTTTTTATTTCTATTCTTTCTATGTCGTGACGAGGTGCTCCTGTTGCCTGATTTGACGCGTGACCAGAGTTTCCTTGATGAGACGCCCCGAAGCCGGACCCACATACAAGACAGAGAATCACAGACGGATCAGCGATTACTACAGCTCACCATGTCGTGTCCTCCTTTATAAGTCATGCCCCTGAAGAGTAGAGTCTACATGTCAAGCCGTGTTTTCCTTTTTATGGACTAAGAACTGATTCATTTCCAGGTGTAAGAAGCATATCAACTCTCATCAAGGGACACATGGGGTGCATATGACAAAAAAGGGAGGACTGTTGTGGAGATTTTTATGGAGATGTATTTAATATGTATTGTCATAGTGTCACCC
Source organism: Rana muscosa (assembly GCA_029206835.1). Taxonomy (NCBI): domain Eukaryota; kingdom Metazoa; phylum Chordata; class Amphibia; order Anura; family Ranidae; genus Rana; species Rana muscosa. Next base: position 48,632,302 of record CM055118.1, read on the forward strand.
AGTGTTAGTACTTCCGCAACCCGCTCTAAAAGAGCTGATTGGGGTAGTCTGAGGCTGGTTGAATCCCGTCTGATAGGGGAAAACTTTTTGAGTGTGATGTTTGCAGGGTGCGGATATGTCCGCAAACGGGGGCCCTCTGTGCATTAGCATGGACGATCGTTAAGGAGGGGATATGCTCGCTCTGCAATGACATCATTGGTTATAGGCGGATGGGCGCTCTTGTCTCTGCTATGTCTGATCAACATTGGTTGGAATTCGTAGCGCGCATCTGCAGATAGCCTCCCTCCCCCATTCAATAATAGTATAATCTTAATATGCGTTATTCTATGGAATAGCGCAGAATAAGAATTCCTATCAACGGTAACTTTAGCCATCCTACGTTATTGTATTCATGTATGACATCTCCTGTTGGAAGGAATGTCCAGGTATTGTCATTCTCATGTGGAAGGAACATCCTGTGATGTTCCCGCCCATGGGGGGAGGTGACTGGTTGCTGCAACCAATCACCTCCTGTCTTGAGATCTTTTGAGTTTAATAAAAGCCTATGATTAGGCGTCGGCTGAACAGTCTTTTGCTGGAATGGCCTGATAAGAAGATAAGCTTTTGTGGTGCTGCCTTTCTTGGATGAATGATGGAATGAACGGTGAGTGAATCTTTAGCAAACTTAATGCCCCATACACACGATCGTTTTTCATGCCGTTAAAAATGCCATTTAAAAAAATGGCCATTAAAAATGATCGTGTGTATGCTCCAGAGCATTTTTAACGACGTGAAAAACGGGCATTAAAAATTTCGAACATGCTCTCTTTTTTCACGTCTTTTTTCATGTCGTTTTTTTAACGACGTGAAAAACGATAGTGTGTATGCTTTAACGACGTGAAAAAAAACGCGCATGCTCAGAATCAAGTATGAGACAGGAGCGCTCGTTCTGGTAAAACTAGCGTTCGTAATGGAGATAGCACATTGGTCACGCAGTCACGGACTGAAAAGCACGAGACTGAAAAGAGCGAATCGTCGCTCAACAAACTTTACTAACATGAAGGATGGCGCCATTCGAACGGAACTTCCCCTTTATAGTGCCGTCGTACGTGTTGTACGTCACTGCGCTTTGCTTGATCGTTTTTTTAAATGATCGTGTGTACGCAAGACAGGCTTGAGAGGAAACATGAAAAAAACAACGTGAAAAACGGCAAGAAAAAAAATGGCAAGAAAAACGATCGTGTGTATGGGGCATTAGGCTATAGATAGCATTATTGCAAAAAGATGAAATCTGATGTGTGCTTAGATAGCACAGGAATTATAGGCTGTGTGCTCTGTAAACAGCAGCCTGGAATTCCACAACACCCGGGCCTTCCCGTTACAGCGGCGATCTGCGATTTTTAGCGTGACTGCGACATTGCGGCGGACAAATCTGACCCCAAATTACATTTTTTGGGGACCAGTGACATTTATTACAATGATCAGTGCTAAAAAAAATAAATGCACTGATCAATGTAAAAATGACACTGGCAGGGAATGGGTTAACACTAGAGGGTGATCAAGGGGTTAAGTGTGTTCCCTTAGCGTGTTCTAACTGTAGGGGGGATGGGCTTACTGAAACATGACAGAGATCACTGTTCCCGAACACAGGGAACAGAAGGTCTCTGTCATGTCACTAGGCAGAACAGGGCAATGTCTTGCTTACATAAGCAGTTCTCCGTTCTGCCTCTCCTCGCTGCAATTGCTGGCCGCCGGCGGACATCAAGCTTGCGTGGCACGCTCACGCAGCGGGCGCCCACTATCCTGCTTTTGCAGACTGACGTACAGGTTCATCAGTTTGCGCAGGAGAGCCGACCTGCTGCAGTATTTCTGCGTGAGCAGGTCGGCAAGTGGTTAAAAAAATGGCAAAACGCACGTAAATAATGCCAAAATGAGCAATAAAAAAAGGGCCAAAATGCACATTTAACCACTTAACGACCGCCCCATGTAAATATACGTCGGCAAAATGGCACGGACAGGCACAATCACTTACCTGTACGTGACTGCCTTCATATGGGTGGGGGGTCCGATCGGACCCCCCTCCGGTACATGCGGCGGTCGGTATCGATTCGGGAGCGATCCGTGATGAGGGGACGGCCATTGGTTTCTGGCCACCCCCTCGCGATCGCTCCCGGCGAATGAGATGCTTCCCCTGCCTGTGTAATGTAAACACAGGCAGGGGAAGTGATGTCATCTCTCCATGCGGCGCTCTATTCGTCCGGAGCCGCCAAGGAGAGAAGACATCAGGTTAGTGCACTAACCGTACACTGACACCAGGACACATAGGCACACAATCCCCCCCCAGTCATACCCAGATCAGCCCCCAGTCACAGTGTCACCGATTGCAGTGATCATTTATTTACTGATCACTGCAATCAGTGACATTTGTGATAGTAAAAGTGTCAGGGCAGTTAGTTTTAGGTCCAGGGTAGCCCCCTAACCCCCCCCAATAAAGGTTTAACCCCTTGAAAGCCCCCCAGGTAACCCTTTCACCTCCTATCACCAGTGTCACTACGCGATCGTTTTTCTGATCACTGTATTAGTTATGCTGGTGCCGCTAGGTAGCCAGTTATTTTTTTTAGGTTCGCTGCCATGTTTTTATAGCGTCAGGTACCCCCATATATTACCTAATAAAGGTTTAACCCCTTGAAAGCCCCACAGGTAACCCTTTCACCCCCTATCACCAGTGTCACTAAGCGATCATTTTTCTGATCGCTGTATTAGTTATGCTGGTGCCGCTAGGTAGCCAGTTCTTTTTTTTAGGATTGCCGCCAGGTTTTTATAGCGTCAGGTACCCCCATATATTATCTAATAAAGGTTTTAACAGCCTGATTGCCCCTAGAGTTAACCCTTTCACCAGTGATCACCGTATAAGTGTCACTGGTGACAATGGTTAGCCAGTTAGTTATTTCGTTATTTCGTTTCCCCGTCAGGTTTTTATATAGCGTCAGGTACCCCCATATATTACCTAATAAAGGTTTTAACCACCTGATTGCCCCTAGTTAACCCTTTCAACAGTGATCACGTATAAGTGTTATGGGTGATGCTGGTTAGTTTGCTTTTTATAGTGTCAGGGCACCCGCCGTATATAACCCAATAAAGGTTTAACCCCCTGATTGCCCGGCGGGTGATATCAATTAGGTTTTATGGTCAGTTAGGGTTTGCGCCACACCCCAGGCAGCGTCAGGTTAGTGCCAGTAATGCTAACACCCACGCGCAAAGCATACACCTCCCTTAGTGATATAGTATCTGAACAGATCAATATCTGATCTGATCAGATCTATACTAGCGTCCCCAGCAGTTTAGGGTTCCCAAAAACGCAGTGTTAGCGGGATCAGCCCAGATACCTGCTAGCACCTGCGTTTTACCCCTCCGTCCAGCCCAGGCCACCCAAGTGCAGTATCGATCGATCACTGTCACTTACAAAACACAACACGCATAACTGCAGCGTTCGCAGAGAAAGGCCTAATCCCTGCGACTCCAGTGCTGTAGGAGGTGATTTGACCACCACAGTTAAAAAAAGAACATATATGCCGAAGCATGGGGGCAGCAGGGGCGGAGGAGCGATTTTGCTCCTAATGCCGCGTACATACGGTCGAAATTCCGATGGAGGCTTGCCCGTGGAAAAGTCAGTGTGTATGCATAACATTTGTGGGAGGATGCCCCCATGCTTTGGCATATATAAATGGTGCATGTATGCCCATCATTAGAAGTGGGTGGATGAAGGGAGGTATTCTAATGGTGGGCATACCCACCCATCAATCTCTTTTTTTTGTTCAGCCAACAGGCCGCATGAAAAAAAAAGAAGATTACAATACATGTCCAACAAGGACCAGCAACGTACTGGTATGTTGCTGGACTTTGAATGGCTATACCAGAATGATGCCTGCGGGTTTAGGTATCATCTTGGTATCGTTCTTCTCTTTTCCAGCGGCCAGCTTTCATGTAAAAGCAATCCTAGCGACTAATTAGCCTCTGGACTGCTTTTACAAGCAGTGGGAGGGAATAGCCCACCCCCGGATATAAAAAGCGCCATTGGGAAGTTTGTTCACAAAAAGAGTACCTGTCACTACCTATTGCTATCATAGGGGATATTTACATTCCCTGAGATAACAATAAAAATGATAAAAAAAATGGAAGGAACAGTTTAAAAAGCAAAAAAAAAGCAAAAAAAAAAAAAAAGCACCCCTGTCCTGCCCTGCTCTTGCGCAAAGGTGAACTCAAGCGTCGGTCTGGCGTCATATGTAAACAGCAATTGCCCCATGCACGTGAGGTATAACCGCGAAGGTCAGATCGAGGGAAGTCATTTTAGCAGTAGACCGCTGTAAATCTAATGTGGTAACCTGTAAAGGCTTTTAAAGGCTTTTAAAAATGTATGTAGTTTGTCGCCGCTGCGCGTTTGTGTGTAATTTTAAAGCATGTCGTGTTTGGTATCCATGTACTCGGCCTAAGATCATCTTTTTTATTTCATCAAACATTTGGGCATATATATAGTGTGTTTTAGTGCATTAAAATTTTAAAAAGTGTATTTTTTCCCAAAAAAATTTGTTTGAAAAATCACTGCGCAAATACTGTGTGGAAAAAAAAAATGCAACACCCACCATTTTAATTTGTAGGGCCTTTTCTTTAAAAAAAATATAATGTTTGGGGGTTCAACGTAATTTTCTTGCAAAAAAAATAAAAAATGTTTTCATGTAAACAGTGTCAGAAAGGGCTTTTGTCTTCAAGTGGTTAGAAGAGTGGGTGATGTGTGACATAAGCTTCCTAATGTTGTGCATAAAATGCCAGGACAGTTCAAAACCCCCCCAAATGACCCCATTTTGGAAAGTAGACACCCCAAGCTATTTGCTGAGAGCCATGTCGAGTCCATGGAATATTTTATATTTTGACACAAGTTGCGGAAAAAAGACAATTTTTATTTTATTTTTTATTTTTTTTGCACAAAGTTGTCACTAAATGATATATTGCTCAAACATGCCATGGGCATGTGTGGAATTACACCCCAAAATACATTCTGTTGCTTCTTCTGAGTACGGGGATACCACATTTGTGAGACTTTATGGGAGCCTAGCCGCTACGGGGACCCCAAAAACCAAGCACCGCCTTCAGGCTTTCTAAGGGTGCAAATTTTTGATTTCACTCCTCACTGCCTATCACAGTTTTGGAGGCCATGGAATGCCCAGATGGCACAAAACCCCCCCAAATGACCCCATTTTGGAAAGTAGACACCCCAATCTATTTGCTGAGAGGTATGGTGAGTATGCAGATCTCGCTTTTTGTCACAAAGTTTTGAAAATTGAAAAAAAAATAAAAAAAATCTTTACTTTCTTCATTTTCAAAAACAAATGAGAGCTGTAAAATACTAACCAAGCCTCTCAGCAAATAGCTTGGGGTGTCTACTTTCCAAAATGGGGTCATTTGGGGGGGTTTTGTGCTATTTTGGCATTTTATGGCCTTCGAAACTGTGATAGGTAGTGAGGAGTGAAATCAAAAATTTGCGCCCCTAGAAATCCTGAAGGTGGTGCTTTGTTTTCGGGGTCCCGTACATGGCTAGGCTCCCAAAAAGTCCCACACATGTGGTATCCCCGTACTCAGGAGAAGCAGCAAAATGTAATTTGGGGTGCAATTCCACATATAACCATGGCATGTGTGAGCAATATAGCATTTAGTGACCACTTTTTGTCATTTTTTATTTTTTTTTGTCATTGTTCAATCACTTGGGACAAAAAAAAATATTCAATGGGCTCAACATGCCTCTCAGCAATTTCCTTGAGGTGTCTACTTTCCAAAATGGGGTCATTTGGGGGGGTTTTGTACTGCCCTGCCATTTTAGCACCTCAAGAAATGAGATATAAATTAAAAGCTGTGTAAATTCCAGAAAATGTACCCTAGTTTGTAGACGCTATAACTTTTGCGCAAACCAATAAATATACGCTTATTGAATTTTTTTTTACTAAAGACATGTGGCTGAATACATTTTGGCCTAAATGTATGACTAAAATTTAGTTTTATTTGATTTTTCTTATAACAAAAAGTAGAAAATATCATTTATTTTAAAAAATTTCGGTCTTTTTCCGTTTATATAGCGAAAAAAAAATCGCAGAGGCAATCAAATACCATTAAAACGGAAAATTGAATGCAAATACTTACCGTAATTTTTCTTTCCTGACGAGCTCCATGTCAGCACAGCTGGGGGGTGAGGCTCCGCCCACCCCTACGTGATCAGGACTTAACTATACATTTTTCACTCGCCTCAGCGTTTCGTAACTATTACTACTTAACTGGGCGGGTTCTGTGCTGACATGGAGCTCGTCAGGAAAGGAAAATTACGGTAAGTATTTGAATTCAATTTTCCGTTTTCCTGATGGCTCCATGTCAGCACAGCTGGGAATTAACTAGCCAAAACAGGGGAGGGATAATGCTAAACACTCCAATTCTGACTAAAACGGTAACAGAAAACATAATGCCTCTGACAAACTCAATTGTCATGAATATGAATATTTTGGTGTCCACATAGTTGTATTGCGGATAGTTTGAGACACCCGGCCTGCTGTCACCCTCAAGGTCTGGACCCTTCTAGTGAGAGTGCCGTGATTCTCCTGGCACAGCCAGCCCTACAACCTGCAGGCCAAGGAGATGAGGTTATCAACCAAGAGATAATGATTTTACGGCTCCCAGCAAGTTTATTATGTGTTCCACCTGAAAAGGACAAACAGATGTACAGAGCTCCTGATGGCAGGAGTCACCTTGATTAAATATTTTAGCGCTTAGCCCACATCCGATGGGCTAACTTCTTGAGTACTCCCCAAAGGGAACGTAGGAGGGAAACCTCTTGTGTGATATGAACTATGAAAGTCAGTTAAGGCACATATTAGAGCATTGGCATGAGCACCATCCTGCCTGGGAAGTACGCGAGTATGGGTTCTTTAAACCCAAGGACACCAATGCTGATGTAATTGCCACCAGTAAATCAGTTTCAACGAGAAAGTACCACAGGGTGATTGAAGGCATCCGATGAAAGAACATCCATCAGCATTGGTATATCTCATTCCGGAAACAAGTTTGAGGTTCCCACCAAATTGAATCTTGAAAAACTGTATAATTAAGCGTTGGAAGCTTGCTGAATGCCGGTGAAGACAGCGATAGTCAAAATGCATGCCTATAGCATGCTTGAGCATAGAATTAAGTCAAGCCATGCCTGTAGGCATTCGAAGCAGGCTTCTGAAGAGTCCAGTGTAAAATCTTGATCAGCGAATATACTGGGCATATATGTCTGTTCTACTATAGGCATGCTTAGCGCTGACCTTTCTCGTTTCGTAAAACTGTTCAAATCTTCACCGAGCATTCGATATCCATTAGGCTCTGCCTCTCTTGACCCAGGCCATCAGCCTGAGCCTGTCGGATGCTGAATGAATGGGACTGGAGAAGATTTGATCTTCCAGGCAGAGGGCGTCACTCCTTGACACTCAGGATGAGTAGCGGGTACCAAAACTGTCACCTTCCCTCGCCCCAGCCTTGGCTGGAAGCTGAGAATCAGAGGGAGCAGCTGAAAAAAAGGCATAAGCAGTCTTGGAGATCCATTCTGCGGTCAGCACCTCCACTCCGAGAGCTTGCGGCTCCTGGGCCCTGGAATGGAACTTCAGCAACTTAGTGCCGACTGGGAATGTAAGCGGTCTACCTCTGGCAGACAAAACACCAAGCTCTGTTAGTTCTCGAAAGACTCGCAGTAGTCTGGATCATCCATTGTCATCAGACTTGACCTGGACAAATAGATCGTCTGAAGATTCTTCCGACCAGGCACATAGGTTGCAGATTGTTGGGAGGATTGACTTGGGTGAATTCTAGAATTAGAGAAAACGTCAGAAGTGAGAGACTGAGCCTTGTTTCCAGATGTAGGCCACAGTCGTTGTGCTGTCCAACTTTCCCAGGACAGGCTTACTCTGGATGAGATGACTGAAGGCTAAGAGCCTGAAAAGGCTGCCCAACTCCAAGATGGAGTCTTGGATCCTTGACAAAAAACCATTGGTCCTGAGCCCATTGTTCCTGAAGTAGGGCTCCCCTAAACTGGCTGGTATCTGCCTGTACCACCAGGTCGTCTGAGCTGCTGGGGCAAGGCAATTTCTATGGCTCAATCTGAGACGTGAAGGATGAAAGATCTCCAAATATGGCCCAAAATGCTTTCCTTAGGGGACCACGTGTCCATCCACAAGCCGTCCCTATGTTCACAGAGGAACCACATAGTGCCCCTAGGGCATGTATGGGTGGCACAATCCCAAAATAACAGAGAGCATCCTGACATGGAAGTTCTTATTGACTTCTTGGACTAAGCATTTGCTTCCTTGTCTTTCCTGAACTCCCATCCACAAAAGCGCAGGAGCTACGCTCTCTGGCGTGAGCGTGAGCAATAACTCTTGAATTTTCGTTTTTTAACTCCGTAGACCTTCATCTTGAGGCAGGAAGCCAAACTGGCCACTATTTAATTTAGGCTTGCCCTTCTGCGATTAAGAAAAAAAATGCAGTGACCGCGTTTTGTCCTTGAGGGTCGCACCTTCTGATGGTAAGGTCATGTGAATGGCCGATCCCACAAGGGACCCATACTAACCAGCGAGGTGGTCTCAACCCCTGGACCTCTATTCGTTCCAAAGGGCATAACTTTGACATCCTGCTGTGACGATATCCTCCAATCTTGACGAACAAGCACTTGATCCATTCAACATCCAGCCGTCTTCTGGAGGTATTTAAAATACTTCCAAAGTTTCACCTCTATACACAGGCATTTCACCAACCTTAGCAATCTGGACACAGGTCGTCCTCTTTCTTCTGTTCAGAAGAGACTGGAGAGGATTGATTGGACCAAGAAGGCCCTGAAAGAAGGCTGGACATTGCCAAATAGACAGTCCCCATACGAGAAGAATCTAGTCATTCCTTTAGAGTGTCTTGACCATCTGCTTAATTGTGACAACTGGTTAGGTGTCATCATCTTTATCCTAGGTTGCTTGAACTAGGTAACATCCTTGCCGTCTGTTTCTCTATGGAAGGATCTGAAGCAGATTGTTTGCTTGGGAAGGCTTGGAGAATTCACAGGGTGAGTGGAAACACTCTTTTAGAGCGTATTGACCACATGTTTCATGAGTGCGACCACCTGTTAGGCGCCGTCATCCATATCCTTGGTTGCTTGACAAAGCAGACTGTGTGCAGTCATGTCCATCCGGAAGTTTGGAGAATGGGCTGCTTCACCTGGTATGGACAGGCGGCTTCTCATTATCAGAGCAGATAACCCTTTCACAGGGTGAGCCGAAAACACCCCTTTAGAGTGTATTGGCAATTTGTTTATTGGGTGTGACACCTTTTAGGTGTTACCCTCCTCCCTGGCTGTTTAAGCCAGTGGGATACATACTGTCATGCCCATCCATGTATTCCTCTTATAGAGCTTGAGGAGGGATGTTTGCTGGCTATGGAAAGCCATGAGACTGCACCTTCATGTTCATCCATGACTTCTTATTGAAGGGCCTGAAGCATGTTCGTTTCTGAGATTGGTAAACACTAATAGATAACCTCACCACAGTGCTTGTGCACCATTCAGCAAACTGACCCATAGCCCCGGATCACACTGGTGCGTTTTTGACATGCGACCCGACCAGTCAAATCGCATGAAAATAATATGCGGCAATTGCACCGCCCTAATCGGTGCAACGTTGCATCAGCGGCGCCACACCAACTTCAGAAAGAAAGTTTTGTACTACCTTGCGATTTCGGGTTGCGACCTATATTGACATCCGCACAGAGACTTGCACAGATGTCTCTAAAAATCGTGACCGAGACTGACTAGCGGGAGATAAAGCTGAATAGCACAGCCTCATTCCCGCAACCCAGTGCGACCCTGGACTAGGGAAAAAAACGGTTAAATGCAGTAAATAGATTGCTTAGTAACAAACCCTGAGGGGTTAAACACAGCTAGAGGGAGGCAGAAGCTTCCATCTACAGCCCTGTCAACCAGGTGGAGGTTAATTTGGCTAGAATCTAAATCCTTGGAGGAATCAGGTTATGATGAAAAAGTTTGTTTCAGAACATCAAACAAAAAGGTAGGAATTTGTAACAAAATTACAACCATCTGCAGTGTACACAAACCAAGGGAATTGTAGACCTCATAAGCATGCTTCTCCATATTCTTTTTTCCTCTTTTTTTTATAAGGAAGACCAAAGATCACATAGAAAAATACAAGGATATCCCATCCAAAGGCCATAGCTGTATTCAGTAGACATCTTCATGGTGGTTCCATCTACCTTCTCTGCAAAATGCTGGTCTTCGGAGGGGTTTGGCATAATGGCTTGGTAGTAAGCAAACATGAGCAGCCTCCAACAGATTATATCCATGTGTGAACAGACAAAGTGTTACTTTGTGTATCTGTTATGCAGAGAACTCCCTGTCCAGTAATGCAGCATACATTGGATACAAAGCATTTAGCTGACCCAATCTCCCTCATCCGACCGCCGACGTTGGTGCGCGTGCATAGGGGAGTACTCTGCCACAACCGCTGTCCATCTTGTTTGGACCAAGCGGACCCCAGACACGGCTGTTAGCCATGATAAAGCCGCCCCGAGGACCAGCAGCGGGGCTCCCTGGATTATGGTCATTTAGACTAGACACCAGGGACTTCATCCAGCTTCATCCACACGTATGGACGGTCCGCCAGCCATTTAGACCAGCTAGGTAGAGGAGCACACCTCCGTCCTGCACTTAGGAGGAAAAGAGAAGAACGCTGAGGCTGAGGTGAGTGAAAAATTTATAGTTAAGTCCTGATCACGTAGGGGTGGGCGGAGCCTCACCCCCCAGCTGTGCTAACATGGAGCCGTCAGGAAAAGAAAGCTCTATTTGTAGGAAGAAAAGGATGCAAATGTCGTTTGGGTACCATATTACATGACCGCGCAATTACCAGTTAAAGCAGCGCAGTGCCAAATTGTAAAAACACCTCTGGTCTTTATGCTGCGTATTGATAGAAACTGCAAGTTAAAAAAAACACCAGTGCTTATCATTTTCATGTAATTACACAGTCTTTTTAACTTTGGTTTCACTTTAAAAACTCAGCTGCTCTGTAATCACCCAGGTGTATCACAAGATCACAGGCAGCCCTCCCTCTTCTACTCAGATCTCAGGTGTTCTCAGAGGAAAAACATCTCCTCTCATCACCTTCTGAGAACAAATGTTCTCCGCCTCATAAACAGGGTGCCAGAAGAGAATATTTTTCTCTGAGAACTGAGATAAATTATCTGTTTGATAAAAGCACACCTATGTAGTTTAAAAATGCTGAAAAAGTATTGAAGCTTCCTTCCTCTTTCGACTGGGATGCCACTAATGCTTTCTGTGTGTACTTGGGGAATACAGCAGAGCTCAGACCTGTGTGATCAGCCCCAATCCACTTCTCAGAGTCATCACAAAGGATATACTGTACAGTCTTGACCAGTTGAATACAGGGACAAGTGAAATTCCATCATTTCTCCTCTATGATATAAAGAGACTGTACCTTTTTTTCTTTCACTGTAGGATGATTCTGCCCAACGCTGTATCCTGGCCTAGGCCAACAAGGCCCAGGGCAGCACTTTGCAGGCGGACAGCACAGAAAGAGTCCCCGCCGGCTTGCGCTACACTGTTAGTGTAGCGTAGGGTTGCCACCTCATCCCTTTAAACCTGAACACATGTGAATTACACAGGTTCTGAGGCTAATTAAAGGCAGATAAGGCACCAAGTGAGTTTAATTACCACCTTAATCAGCCACAGAACCTGTGTAATTAATATGTGGTCGGGTTTAAAGGGATGAGGTGGCAACCCTAGTGTAGCGCCAGTCATATGGGGTGGACTGGGCTGAAAGGCAAATTAGTCTAGCGCCCCCATAAAGCGTCTGCACTGTTTCTAGTATGCGGGCGGCCAGTATTCCGCAAGTGTGTGTGTGTGTGTGGGGGGGGGGGGGGCGCGCACGCGCACTGCTTATAACTGTCCTATCATCCTGGATCACAAACCTTCCTCACTGTGCTATATATTTTCTGCTGCACCATTGGCATGGTTATATCCTTATAGTCCTGTCCATAAAATTATCAGAAATTTGTGCTTAAAAACAGAACTATACGCAACACTTTTTTTTTCATTTTGGATAGAGTAAGGGAGGATTATAGCCCCTATCAGTTTATTTTTTACCATCACTGTCCCATTGCAGAGATTTCCCTTCACTTCCTGCCCCATAGCCAAACAGGAAGTGAGAGGAAATCTATGCAAATTAAGGGAATCCATTCCCCCCCCCCAGGCCCTCAGAACTAGTGTCCCCACTCGAAAATTTCAGGGCGGGTCTTAAACAGAAAGGGGTGTGGCCTTGACAGGAAGTGGTGGGTCATATTTAAATTAGGGGTGCACGATTTTAGTCAGGCCTAGGGCAACACAAAACCTAAATACACTACTGATTCTGCCACTAGGAGTGAATGTAACAGAAAAGGACGTGCTTCCTAAGATCCAAACGCATCTGCAGTTTTGCCCCAAAAAACTTTTAACAGGTATCAGGTGCACAAGTAAGTAACTGGTTACAACAACAGCATTAACATGTACAGAGCCTTGGAAAAGTATGCATACCCCTTGAAATTGTCTACATTTTGTCATGTTACAACCAAAAACATGAATGTATTTTATTGGGGTTTTATATGATAGACCAACACAAAAATGGCACATAATTGTGAAGTGGAAGGAGAATGATAAATGGTTTTCAAAATTTTGTACAAATAAATATCTGAAAAGTGTGGCGTGGATTTGTATTCAGCCACCTTTTTACTCTGATACCCCTAACTAAAATCTAGTGTAACCAATTGCCTTCAGAAGTCACCTAATTAGTAAATAGAGTCCACCCCTGTGTAATTTAACCTCAGTATAAATATAGCTGTTCTGTGAAGCCCTCAGAGGTTTGTTAGAGAACCTTAGTGAACCAGCAGCATCATGAATGCCAAGGAACACACCAGACAGATCAGGGATAAAGTTGTGGAGAAGTTTAAAGCAGGGTTAGGTTATAAAAAAAAATATTCCAATCTTTGAACATCTCACGGAGCACTGTTCAACTCATCATCCGAAAATGAAGAGAGTATGGCACAACTGCAAACCTACCAAGACATGGCTGTCCACCTAAACTGACAGGCCGGGCCAGGAAAGCATTAATCAGAGAAGCAGCCAAGAGGCCCATGGAGGAGATGCAGAGATCCACAGCTCCGGTGTGAGGATCTATCCACAGGACAACTATTAGTCAAAGGTGTTGCTAGGTGGAAAAAAGACCAGGTGCTTCAGTCTGAAGGTAAATTTGATAACCCCTCCCACGTTTTAAAATAAGTCCAGCCCAAGCCCGGCATCATGGGGGGGTTTAGGCTCACTTCCTGGTTGCTGCTTGGCTCATTAGTGCCCATCAATGCAGCCTCATTGATGCCCATCAGCTCAGCCTTACCTGTGCCCATGAATGCAGCCTGATCAGTGCCCATCAGCTCAGCCTTACCTGTGCCCACCAATACAGCCTGATCTGTGCCCATCAGCTCAGCCTCACCAGTGCCCGTCAATACAGCCTGATCAGTGCCCATTAACTCTGCCTTGCCACTGTATAGTGCCGAGTTCCCGGCCAACCTCAGACCTTTGGACTCGGGGGGCTAATAAATTTGAATGAGAAATTCGAGACCCGGGGCTTTTTGGGGGCCCACTCGGGGGGTAAAGTCCCGGTCAGCCCCGCCCCCCTCCCTGCCCACGCCACTTCTATTAGTCGTGCACTCCACAAATCTTGCCTTTATGGAAGAGTGGCAAAAAGAAAGCCATTGGTGAAAGAAAGCCATAAGAAGTCCCGTTTGCAGTTTGCGAGCAGCAATGTGAGGGACACAGCAAACATGCTGTGCTCTGGTCAGATGAGACCAACATTGAACTTTTTGGCCTAAAAGCAAAAGGCTATGTGTGACAGAAAACTAACACTGCACATCACGCTGAACACACCATCCGCATCGTGAAACATGGTGGTGGTAGCATCATGTTGTGGGGATGCTTTTCTTCAGCAGGGACAGAGAAGCTGGTCAGAGTTGATGGGAAGATGGATGGAGCCAAATACAGGGCAATCTTAGAAGAAAACCTGTTGAGGTCTGCAAAAGACTTGAGACTGAGGAGGAGGTTCACCTTCCAGCAGGACAACAATCCTAAACCTACAGCCAAAGCTACAATGGAATGGTTTGGATCAAAGCATATTCATGTGGTATGCGGCGTACACACAATCGTTTTTCATGCCATTTTTTAAACCAACGTTTAAAAAGCGCAAAGCGCAGTGACTTACAACACGTATGACGGCACTATAAAGGGGAAGTTCCATTCGAATGGTGCCACCCTTCATGTTAGTAAACTTTGTTGAGCGACGATTCGCGCTTTTCAGCCTCATGCTTTTCAGTCCGTTACAGCGTGACGAATGTGCTATCTCCATTACGAACGCTAGTTTTACCAGAACGAGCGCTCCCGTCTCATACTTGATTCTGAGCATGCGCGGTTTTTTTTCCCCTCGTAAAAGCATACACACTATCGTTTTTCACGTCGTTAAAAAAAACAACATGAAAAACAACGTGAAAAAATAGAGCATGTTCGAAATTTTTAATGGCCGTTTTTCACGCCGTTAAAAATGCTCTGGAGCATACACACAATTGGATTTAATGCCCATTTTTAAAAATGGCATTTTTAACAGCATGAAAAACGATCGTGTGTATGGGGCATTAGAATGGCCCAGTCAAAGTCCAGACCTAAATCTAATTGAGAATCTGTGGCAAGACTTGAATATTGCTGTTCACGGATGCTCTCCATCCAATCTGACAGAGCTTGAGCTATTTTGCAAAGAAGAATAGGCAAAAATGTCACTCTCTAGATGTGGAAAGCTGGAAGAGATATCCCCAAAAAGACTTGCAGCTGTAATTGCAGCGAAAGGTGGTTCTGCAAAGTATTGACTCAGGGGGAATGAATACAAATGCACGCCACAATTTTAAGATATTTATTTGTAAAAAAAAATTAAAAACCTTTATCATTTTCCTTCCACTTCACAATTATGTCCCACTTTGTGTTGGTCTATCACATAAAATCCCAATAAAATACATTTGTTTTTGGTTGTAACATGACAAAATGTGGAAAATTTTAAGGGGTATGAATACTTTCTATAGGCACTGTATATTATATCATTTTTTGGGGGTTTTTTTTGGAAGAAGAGATTACCTCACACTTTCTTCTGTGTCGGAATTAAAAAAAATCTATATTGTAAAATCAAATCCCAAAACGTTTTGGCTTTAGATATATTGTATTGTAAACTCTTGATATTTTTGCAAAGCCACTGTAAAAGAAGTATGGCCAAAGCTCTTTCGGCCATACATCTCTTTTGGGTCACAGGAGTGATTCTTCACTCCTGTGACCCAGACTCAGCTAATGCCACAGAACTGGTTCAGGCTCTGCAGGGATCCCAATATTAATGTAGGTATCCACCCAAAAGCCTGAGGGGCAGCTGGCTCAGCATCTCAGCGAACTCCAACCCCCTATACAGCCTGGCGCTCTAGTGAGTGCTTGAGGGGCAGAGCAGAGAGCAAGTGACTGACAATCACTTGCTCTCTGTTCAATGAAGATCGAGAACTGAGAGATCAAAGGTCATGTGATCAGGCTGCGAGCCGGTGGAGGACAGCTGCAGCATTGCACATAAGTTTGTTTTTATGCAATCCCGCACTTCTCCTTTAAAGTGGTATTAAACCCTCAGAGTTTTTAGCTTAATATATTGCGCACAATAAAATAAACATTCACCATTAAGCTTTTTGTTAAAACTCTTACCCCAGCACTTGTAGTTTACAATTTTAGTTTAGTCAGTCACTGAAAAAAGTTACTTGGAGGAGCAGGCGAGTGCCTTGCCATCCTAGGCTACTTGGCTGTGTGTTTCTATGGATGTACATAGTGTAGCGAGGCACAACTTTAGTCCCTGCATGCAAGGGTGGCTCCATAGGATGCTTCAAAAGAAAGCTTAACAACTTCAAGACCGGACACTTTCACCCACTTTATGTTCAGGCCATTTTTCAGATTTCAGCACTGTCGCACTTTGAATGACAATTACTCAGTCATGCAATGCTGTGCCCATTTTTTTTTTTTTTATCCGAGACAGATAGAGCTGTCTTCTGGTGGTATTTCCTTATCGCTAGGTTTTTTATTTTTTGCCATATAAATGAAACTGACATCTTTTAAAGTTCTATGTTTGGTGGAGTTTCTTGTTGTTCTGTAATCTGAGGGATGGTGGTGCCTATCCTGGCAACCCCGGCAATATATATGTATATGGTGGTTTGTTTTTTGCCAATAGTCTTTGGAAATGTGAAAGATTTTTTTTTTTACTCAACGTTGCCAATTTTTCAGACCCACAGCATGGGTATAATTAGAATTACAACCCAACACACATTCTATTACCCCTCCCGAGTATGATAACACATGTGTGAGACATTTTCATTGTCTTGACTGTTTATATATTGGACATTGTATCTTGTGTATCGCACAAATCAACCAATTGTGTCAAAACCAATGTAGTGTAATGGTCGCCTTTGTACAAGTGGTTGGGGAATATAGCTTAGTGTAGCATCACCTTTAGCAGTCCCAGTTCCTATAAGCCAAGCAAGCCTAGCCTACTGGTACATGGCTGCCCTCCAGGATTGCCATGTTCATTGCCAGAAAGTACAGGAGGCTGAATAAAGGAAGAACAAAATAGTTCCTGTGGTTCCAGAAGTGCAGTTGTCTGCCAAAGGCATAGTTGCCAACAGTCACGGATTGGCCGGGACGTTCCCGGGATTCAAACCCTTTTCCCGTATTTATTTTGTCCCGGCCAATGTCCCGGCCAATCCGATTTTTCCAGTTTTCCCCGAATTTGGACGCCGCAGGCCGCCGCCGCTAGAGGTCCACGGCTGGCGGAGACAATGTCTCGGCCGGCCGCCATGTTCAAGAAGACCAAAACACGGATGTAGTACAATAGAAAATAAAGCCGCTGCGGCGCCGCCCACACCCCGCACCTCCCCGGGGGTGGGCGGCGCCGCAGCAGCTTTATCTTCTATTGTACTACATCTGTGTTTTGGCTGGCCGGCCGGCCACCCCCCCGCCCCACCCCGCCCCGCTGCAGGTCTGTCTGTAATGGAAAGGGGCGGGGGTCGGCAGCGCCACAGCTTAATTTTTTTTTTTTTTTGCAGCCACACTGTCGGCTCCGCCTCTATTTTGTTCCCCTTCGGGGAAGGGGAAACAATAATGGCGGCCGAGACAGGAGACGCCTGTGGTTAAGGGGGGACTCCGCTGGGGATGCCTGTGGTAAGGGGGGACTCCGCTGGGAACGCCTGTGGTAAGGGAGGACTCCGCTGGGGATGGCTGAGGTAAGGGGGGACTCCGCTGGGGATGCCTGATGTAAGGGGGGACTCCGCTGGGGACGCCTGATGTAAGGGAGGACTCCGATGGGGACGCCTGATGTAAGGGGGGACTCCGCTGGGGACGCCTGAGGTAAGGGGGGACTCCGCTGGGGACGCCTGATGTAAGGGGGGACTCCGCTGGGGACGCCTGAGGTAAGGGGGGACTCCGCTGGGGACACTTGATGTAAGGGGGGACTCCGCTGGGGAAGCCTGATGTAAGGGGGGACTCCGCTGGGGACGCCTGATGTAAGGGGGGACTCTGATGGGGACGCCTGATGTAAGGGGGGACTCCGCTGGGGACGCCTGATGTAAGGGGGACTCCTCTGGGTACACCTGATGTAAGGAAGGACTCCGCTGGGTACGCCTGATGTAAGGAGGGACTCCTCTGGGGACGCCTGATGTAAGGAGGGACTCCCCTGGGGACACCTGATGGCATCTGGTGGCAGGCGACGTGGCAGGTGACACACTCGGGGCTTCCACTGATTCGGCATTTTGGTGAGTTGAATGATTTCATTTTATATTAAAATGTAATAAGAGAAATAATGCACTTCAGTCATCCTGACACCCTAACAACCATGGTGCCGGGATGATTAAAGAGCTAACACCAGATGTTTGGATTATCTTTATCTGTTGATTGTTAAACTCTGGAATACACATATTTCTATTATGGTGTAGGATCTGGGCCTGCTGTCCTTCCATCCTTCCTTCTCTTTCCTTCCCTCCCTCTTTCTTTCTCCCTTCATCCCTCATTCATCTCAGACTTTAACCACACCCCCTTTGAGCCACGCTCATTTAAGCCACTCCCACTACCCGCGTAAACCACGCCCACGCTTCGTGCGCCACTTTTTTCTCCTAAAGTATAACACACCTTCAAATGAATGCCCCACCCCCTAATTATACCAAGGCTCCGCCTACATGCGAAAAAGTGTCACGGATTTTTTTTTTGCAATGTTGGCAACTATGCAAAGGTGGCTGGGACGGGTGTCTTGCAGGAACAGTCAGACATGCAGATGGGTCAGTTCAAGTGGCAGGCAAAGAAAATGGTCAGCAAACAGGCAAAGGATCGGTCCAGGCAGCAGAGAGAAACTTGGTAAATAAACAGACCAGAGTTAGTACAGGCGACAGGCAGTGGAAACGCTGCACTGGTGTGGCTCGAGTGTTGGGTGCACTGGTCTGGTGACACTGGGGACCAATGTGGCAGCAATCAGGAACACTGCTTCTGACTTACAGTGGGACACTGTTGCTGGCTTACAGTGGTGGTGTGACTCTGTGACTGGTTTGGCTGAAATAAGGAACACTTTTTCTGGCATACACTGATCTGGTGACATGGGACTGGTGTGGTGGTGATCAAGAAAACAGGTTGCTTGCTGCATTGGTTTGGTGTGGTGGCAATCAAGAACACTTATTCTAGCTACACAGGGGTCGCAACACTGTGGCTGGTGTCATGGTAATCGAAGAACTGGCTGCACTTTTAGAGTTCATTCACATGTTAGGTTCAGGGACAGTAAAATGCAGTTGAGCTGTGATTTTACTGCCCCTCAACTGCTACCCCTTTTAGCTGCAGAGGCAGTGGCTGGGGTTTGCACATTCAGCAGCTGCGATGTTTTGCTTCCCAGTTGTGGCAGGAATTGGCAGAAGGTGAGGAGATAATACAAGCCCTCTCATTGTCTGTCAAATGCTGTCTGAAGAGCCATTTGCACATGGATGGCTCTTCAAAGAGAATCGCACATGTGTACAAGTCCTTGTGGTGACACTGGGACTGGTGTGGCAGTGATCAGGGACACTGTGATTGGTGCAGCAATGATTAGAGACACTGTGAGGGAACAGCATTTATTAGGGACTCTGACAGCACTGTTATGGTGACATTGAACTGCTGTGATGGTGATCAGAGACAATGGCTGGTGGCACTGACATACAGAGATAACAGAACAGCCACTAAGGAAAAGGGAGGTGCAAAGACATTTTCTCCACCCATCTATGGGACAGGGGCAGACTAAGGGTTAAGTTGACACTTAGTGAAAGTTAAATATGAATAGCTAAAAGCATGTCACATGTTAAAGTGACACGAGCTAGCCCTTATAAAAGGAATTTAAAGTGCGCAGGAGGTACAGTCAGCGGCGGAGCAGCAAGGAGGAGTATCCCACCCATTGTCGCAGACCTTAGTATGTGGTATGGTCCTTTTCTAATGAAAAGGGACAGTTATAAGGACTTTTAAAGTATGTTTTTGGTTTAACTCGAGCTGTAAAGGCTGAGTTAAAAGTCATTGTGTATGTTATAATAAAAGTGTGTGTTATATTAGATTTAAATCCACTATATAAAGTATTGTTGTTAATTATTTGATTAATGGTATAGTTATTGTTCTGCATACGGCCCCATTTGTACATGATCACTGCCTTAGAAGTACAATGTCACCATAGTGACATGGCACTTGCTCTGGTGACAATATTTTTTTACAACTTTTTTTTACCCCCCACATACTATCACCAGAGCAGTGTCATCATAGTGACACTGTACTTCTCTGGAGGGGGGGGGGGTTGATTGTGATTTTTTTTTAACACAGTGATTGCTTATGCGGCTATGATAAACTTTTTAGCTAATGACAAGCATAGGCTAATACTTGGCCTTTGGTTTTTCTTGTGACATCTTTGGGAGCAATTGAAGGCGCTGGTGGAGGCTCAAGAGGAGAGAAGTACCTAAGGATTGTGTACCAGTGTGTTTATGGCTTATCTAACCCACTGAGATCAAGGGATCCTATTGTCTGGTGAGCGTTCATTTACATGTGGTGTGTTGCATGGTGGTGAAGTGTACTGGTGGGAAGATCCACTTGCACTTAATTTGGTTTACTGGTGATTGAAGCTGTTGCACAATATAGTTGTAGCGGTTCTCCCCTCTCTTCACGGCTGGTTCTACTCGTCTAGGGGTATCTGGGAGAAGGGGGAAAGATGCACACCACCAGCTCGGCTCTCTGATCTAGGATGCAGAGATATGAGTTAAACCATTTACCCTCGGGTCTGCGTTTTAGGCCGGAGCCTCAGCTTCTCCTATGGAGGATGATTGTTACTGACAGGGACACTTAGCTTCCAGTAACACGAGTTCCACACCAAGAAAAGTCCAACACTGTTTTATTGACTTGAAACTGGTTGACTTTTAAAAGAACAAACAAGGTGTAGGGAAGAGTAGGTCCAGGCACAACTGATGAATTAAAGTTCCTCCTGTTCCGTTTAGTGCAAACAGGCTTGGCGCACAGTCACTGCCACCGACCGTGAATTTGGTCACTGCCACTGACCTGGGTGAATGTTGAGGCCCCTGCCACAGGCCTTGGATGAGGCCTGCCACTGACCTGAGAAAGATGAGTCCCTGCCACAGACCATGAGAACATGAAGTACCTTCTTTAGAACAAACGGCCCCTGTCAGAGGAAGACATCCATCCGGACGGTCACCAGAGGCCTCCACCGGCACCAGCAAATGCTGTGCTGGCTCTACGGGGAGGTCACGTCTCCGGTCCCTTACGCCCAGGATTCAGGCACCCAATACCGGGGGCACCTTAGGAATGCTTCGCCCTTGCGGGACCCAGTCGAAGGTACTGGGCCCCAGGCCTCCTGGTATAGTACCTCACCCCAGGCTGAAGGTGCCTGGGATGGAACTCGACTCCACGCGCTCAGGCCAAGGGCGCCTGAGCACAAACAAACCGCAGCAGCCCCCAGGCTGAAGGTGCCTAGGGAATGAACCTCGTGTGCAAGATGTCCGCCCCCTTTTATATCCTCTCCCAGCAGGCACAGCGGGTTCCCCGCCCCGCCATACTACTGCCGCGAGAGGACAAAAAGGGCATGGCTCTAGAATGGTAGTTCAACCCCGGTCCCAGGTGACAGCGCCACCCAGGGACCGCAGGGAACATGACACCATTCATACCTCCCACACTCCAAAGTGTCCATAAATCCCTGAAATCAATGTATCTGAGCCATCTATAGCCCAGATACACCCCACTAAATTTAACACCCGCTACATAGTTATGCAAGTATATTTTCATATTTATGATTTTGTTGTAAAAATTACTACACTATGGATATGGTTTTGTGGTTTATTTTATAATACTTCTTGGAATGACCTGGGATACAGATGGATGAGAACAAGGGGGAGGAGAGAGACATCTAATGAACATACTTTTTGCATCATACGTGATATTACCCATTCATTTTGAGGGCTTTATCTGGGGGGGGGGTCATTTTATTTGGTGTACAGCACAGAGGGTTTGAGGGTTAAAGCGTTGGAACAAATGCTCACAGCCACCCCCCTATATGCAGTGCATGAATCTATCCGCGTCTGCCCCCTATTGGGTCACCGGGCATATGAATTACAGTGGCCGTTTTATTTATTTTTTAAGAACCTGATTAGAGCCAGAGGCTCTAAAAGGCTTCAAAAATAGGATGGACTTGGGATGCAGATCATTGCGTCTGGAGCCCACCCAGCTGTGTTGCAACAGCAAAGGAAAATTTGCTGTTGCAACACTGATTCTCCTCCTGGCCAATATAAAGCAGGTATGAAACCTGTTTCCCGATTGGCCAAAATGTCAGGCGATCCTATTGGACTCCTAGTGCCGGAAAAGCAGAGAGGAGACACCACAGAAACTGCTCCAGGAGAGGACACCAGAGCAGCTTTCCCCGAGTCTGCCACGCTGGAAGATGGCCACATCCAACTGCTGCTCTCACATCCAGGACAGGAGGGGGTGTTAGTGCCACACTGGCTGGGGGGGCTAGGTGGCAGTTGTGCTAGTGCCGCTCCACCGGTGGCCCGGGGGGGGGTTTAGCCGCCCCCCCCACAAAAAAAACCACCAGCCGCCACTGAGTTTGTGTACTATATTTTGGACACGAGGGTTAATTTACTAAAACTGGAGAACTCAGAATCTGGGTAGCTGCACATGGTATCCAATCAGCTTCTAATTCAGCTTGTTCAATCAAACTTTGACAATATGCGATTTTATAGTTTCAGCGACAATAGATCCTCCAGCAGGCAGCACTCCTTGCAATAAAATACGATCAGTGCTAGAGGTACCAGAACTGCGTTCCCGCTGAAAAAAAGTCCTGCATACGCCCCCTAAGAATGAGGCCTAGCTGTTAATCAGGTTATGGGTAGCCCAGTGCAAAACTGCATTTTAATATTTGTGAACATAATGTACCCATTTACCATAATGGCCGACAACCTTAGCTTATTTCCTAATACAGCTTACTTTATACATCCTGTGTATTGTGGAATGTACCTTATCTCTGAAATCTTCTGAGCTTACCCAAGGAAAGGCAGCAAAGAGATCATCTTTTTGCCACCTAATTTGTCTTGTATTTAATGACCTCATCACTGAAGCAGACAGCATTATCCCCCAGGTGTTTTTTTTAATGACTTTTAAGTATGGACATGTTATCTTTGTCATGGAACATCTGGTTATAGTGCTTTCAATTAACAATAAGGCCCCTTTCACACGGAGGGTCCGTTCAGATCTGTCTGTCAGTTTTTTAGGCGGACCTGCACGGACGCTCCATGTAGCCCTATGGAGGCACAGATGTCAGCGGTGACATGTCCGCTGACATCCGCTCCGCTCCGCCAAAGTGTGACGGAGGAAAACCCTATTTTTCCTTCTGTCGGCGGAGCGGATCGGATGACAACGGACTCTACGGTCCGTCGTCATCCGATTCCCCATAGGGGAGTGCGGCGCTCTGACAGGGCGGTCCCTGCACAGTGTGCGGGGACCGCCCAGTCATCCGCCGGCTCAGCGGGGATCAACGGAGCGATCCCCGCTGAGCAAGCAGAGCTTCACGGGGCGGATCATGACTGATCCGCCCCGTGTGAAAGAGTCCTAAAAGTGACCACAGTGTAATAATATACTTTACAAAGTGAGACTGGAGGCCATGCTGTACAAAGAGATTGCAGCACAACAGCTGGAAATAAGCGACATTGCCATCAGGTGAATGTTTTGTAGTATTGACCTATACGTCTAGTCAGTTTGTATCTTATAGCCAACAAAATCTGAAGTGTTGACAGCAATCACCTAGTTTTTTAGCATACAGAGCAAAAGTGGTAGCTCACAAACCACAGAAGTATTTGATAAAAGTACATTTGTCACAAATGAGTCATTTAAGACCTTCTGTAAATCTGCATGCCAGAAAAATCTGTAGATCCAGATGTAGGCAGCTACATTTATATGAAAATCTCTATTTTTCTTCTTGTTAAAACTCGCTCCAGACAAAACTTTATTTTTAGGTTTGTTTGATGTAGGACAGAGTAAGAACTGCTTTTAGATTTTGTTTCCTTAACTACAATACCTATTCAAACATATTGTAAAAAACATAAAATGAAAGTCTATTCTATTCCATACAATTGCATAAAAAAAGGCTAATATTCTTGGATCCTTAGTCATAGAATATCATGTCCCTTCATGTTTCAGTACTTTCAATCTCAGGGTTATGTGTTGTATTATAATAAACCGTGAACTTTATGTATGTACATACAGGTAAACCTGTCCCCAGCAATTAAAAATGACCACCAAATGCCTTGATTTGCCCAAACAAGGCGCAGTGAATAGCTGGTTAAGGAGCGGGGCCGGGATGTCCTTCAGCTGTCAATGGGCTTCCCCGCTGACAGCTGAATAAAAAAAAAAACATTGCAAGTAATAAAAAAGTGAAAAAAAGTGTGCCCCCCCAATGCATACAGGCCCTTTGGTTCTGGTATAGATTTTAATATGAGCCCCGTGCCAAAATAAAAAAAAGACATGAGGTCCCACCCCAAAGTCTATACCAGGACCCTTATCTGAGCATGCAGCCTGGCAGGCCAGTAAAGGGGGGGTGAGCGAGCGCTGATGAGTCATCGGTTGCTAGTGACGTGGCGGTCCGCTTCCTGGCCCGCTGCTTACCAATCAGCTATTCTTCACACAGAATTCGAATTGTTGACCATTTTTCAACCGATCCACATTCTAATTGTTCAGAAAATTTGGAATTAGTTAGAAAATGAATAAACAAAACTAATTTTAAAGAATTTGAATGAAATTCATTACTATTTCATTAGGAGATTTGGATGCATCCAAACCTCTGAATAACCCAAAATTTGTCTGCATTTCTATTCGGCCTGGAACAAATTTCACATGTCCAATGTATTGTATTGTAGCGGAAACAGGAAGGAGGAGTAGCGCTCCCACACCCCAATAGTTATTTTTTGGCGTCACAACTTCAGTATTTAGGGGGAAGCAATGTAGCTGACCAAGTAGTAGGAAGAAAGATACTCCTTCAAAACACTTCACATGAATCCATACCTGAAGCTTTGGAGGCAGGATCCTTTTCCCCAAGACTCCCAACTTTGAATCTAATGATGAGGGTTTGGGACACAGCGAAAACAATACTGGATTATAGAGGCTTTACAGAGTTTACTCCACTGTGGGATAATAGTAAATTAGGAGAGCTCCAGAAGATAGGGACAATAAGGGAATGGGAGAGATGCGGAATAAAATTTATTTCAGTTATATCAAGAAGGTACCTTGAAAACTTTCGAGGAATTGAGAGCCCAACATGCCTTACCAAATAAATCCTTTTTCAAATATTTACAGATCAGGCATGCACTAGAAGAACAGTTTAAAAGACAGACCCTAGAATGGAGCACAATTCCTGTACTCCAAAAATTAATCACTGCAGATTCAGTGAAAGGCTTAATTTCAAAAGTATTCCCACATATTAATAAAGGGAGAGTGAGCAGACTAGAACCCCCCTTGTATAAGACGAAATGGGGAAAAATATGTAGGAGTTATCTCTAAAACCCAGTGGAATAGGATCCTTGAATTGGCCCCACTGGTTTTGTTGTCTCCCTCACAGAGGATGTCACATCTTTTTTTACTGTATAGAACATATTATACCCCTTATAGACTTTTTCAGTTTTGCCGTCGGCCAGATCCTAGTTGCCCCAGATGTGGGGATTTGCTTCACATGTTTTGGAGGTGTGCGAAGCTTTTCCGGTACTGGACTGAGGTGGTAAAAACCATTGACAGGGTGTTTGGAATTTCCATTGAGCTGATGCTGAAGCAATGCCTACTGGGATTAGTGGGGGAAATGGGTAAACCAGGAAATTCCCAAATAGCAGCTATGAGATGCCTATTCCAGGCAAGGATTCTGATTGCTCGTAGTCAAGTACGGCCTCCGTCCAGTGAGGAATGGCTGAATAGTATGAATGGGGTAATCCTTAAAGAGAAATCAGTATATATAAAGCAAGGCGTTCCAACAAAATACGATATGATCTGGAAATCCTGGTGGGAAGCAAGAGGGATCAGTATGTAACTCTTATTAAATGCAGAAAAAACAATTAAAGGATGAGCAACGACCCAAGAGAAACCAATGGATGAGAGGTGGAAGTTGAGGAAACGAGTGGGAAGAATGAAGTGGTGAAAGTGATGTGAATGGGTATGAATCTTAGTTTTAGAATAGTAGATCCTATAGACAACCCCATGGGATCCCCTCCCCAGGTATCTCCCCAAAGATATATATGACATGTAAAGTCTATTGACTCAGGGGAGAGAAAATGGGTCAGAGGGCCGGAACATCTTGGGGAAGACTGTTTATAATATGTTTTTAAACTGTGAAAAACTTAATAAAGAAATGAAGATTGTATTGTAGCGGAGGAGAGTAAAAAAAATCCCAAGAAATTCTTTAAGTACATAAATGGTGAGAAAGGGAGGTCAGATCATATTGGTCCCATAAAGAATGATGAAGGGAATCTGGTACCAAGGATGGAGAGATGGTGAAGGCATTCAATTTACTCTTCTCCTTCACAAGGGAAACGGGGGGCTTCAGTAACAAAAGCTGCAATGTTCATCCTCATGACACGTCACAGGAAGCACCCTCATGGCTAACAGAGGACAGAATTAGAAATGGACTTGAAAAATGTAACATTAATAAGTCAACGGGAACCAGATGGCTTGCACCCGAGGGGAACTCAGTCAATTGCCAGACCAATGTTCCTAATTTTTACGAACAGTCTACTGACTGGAATGGTACCAGCTGATTGGAGAAAAACCAATGTAGCTCCAATATTTAAAAAGGGTCAAGATACATCCCTGGGAATTACAGACCAGTTAGCCTAACATCAATTGTATGCAAGCTCTTGGAGGGGATAATAAGGGGCTATATACAAGATTTTAGTAATGACAACGGTATCATTAGCATTAATCGGCATGGATTTATGAAAAATCGTTCTTGCCAAACCAATCTATTAACCTTCTATGAGAAGGTGAGCTGCCATCTAGATAAAGGAAGGCCGTAGACGTGGTGTATCTGGATTTTACAAAAGCATTTAATACAGTTCCCCATAAACGTTTACTGTACAAAGTAAGGTCCGTTGTCATGGACCATAGGGTGAGTACATGGATTAAAAAGTGTCTACAGGGGCGAGTTCAGAGGCTAATGATAAATGTGGAGTACTCAGAATGGTCCAGAATGGAAAGTGGGGTCCCCCAGGGTTCTGTCCTGGGACCGATCCTATTTAATTTATTCATAAACGACCTGGAGGATGGGATAAACAGCTCAATCTCTGTATTTGCGGACAATACTAAGCTAAGCAGGGCAATAACTTCTCTGCAGGATGTGGAAACCTTGCAAGAAGATTTGAACAAATTAATGGGGTGGGCAACTACATGGCAAATGAGGTTTAATGTAGAAAAATGTAAAATAATGCATTTGGGTGGCAAAAATATGAATGCAATCTATACACTGGGGGGGAGAACCTCTGGGGGAATCTAGGATGGAAAAGGACCTGGGTGTCCTAGTAGATGACAGGCTCAGCAATGGCATGCAATGCCAAGCTGCTGCAAGCAAAGCAAACAGAATATTGGCATGCATTAAAAAGTGGATTAACTCCAGAGATAAAACGATAATTCTCCCACTCTACAATACTCTGGTCCGGCCGCACCTGGAGCATGCTGTCCAGTTCTGGGCACCAGTCCTCAGGAAGGATGTGCTGGAACTGGAGAGAGTCCAGAGAAGGGCAACAAAGCTAATAAAGGGACTGGAGGAGCTTAGTTATAAGGGAAGGTTATGAGCACTGAACTTGTTCCCTCTAAAGAGGAGACACTTGAGAGGGATATGATTTTAATGTACAAATACTGTACTGGTGACCCTACAATAGGGATAAAACTTTTCCGCTAAAGGGAATTTAATAAGACACGCAGCCATTCACTAAAATTAGAAGAAAGTAGTTTAACCTTAAACTGCGTAGAGGGCTCTTTACTGAAAGCGTGGTTAGGATGTTGAATTCTCTTCCACAAGCAGTGGTTTCAGCGAAAAGCATCGATAATTTCAAAAAACTATTAGATTAGCACCGGAACGACCACAACATACAGGGATATACAATGTAATACTGACATAAAATTACACACATAGGTTGGACTTGATGAACTAGTGTATTTTTTTAGCCTCGCCTACTATGTAACTATGTAACTCAAAGAGGAAAGTAGGAGCTCACTAGATTTCTGGTAGATGAAAGCATTATAAAACCTGAAAACAAACATTTACTATTACAGCTCACCAATCCTTTAAATGTGGTAACTGCAATGGTTTTCTTTTTCTTTTCTTGGCTATTTTCCTATATTTTAAATGGAGATCTGATTAGTAACACACTTCCTGTCTAAAGCCCCGTACACACGGTCGGACTTTTTGCCAACAAACTTCATTTTGAGCAAGTTTGCCAAAAAATCTGACCGTGTGTACGCTCCATCGGACAAACTTTTTTGGTTTTCATCGGACAAAAGTTGGGTCTGCAAACGGACAAACTTTTGGCAACAAAAGTCCTATGGAGCAAAGTCCGACAGTGTGTACAGAAAACCATCTGACTTTTGTCCGATGGACAAAACAAATAATGTTAAAATCAACCAACAATAGAAGAAGTTGACTAAAGGGTGAAAAAATTGGTTTGTTACTCAAGAAAGAGTAAGACAAGGCAGGACTTTACAGGCAACACACACAATTGGAATACAAAAAAAGTTTATTGAATCGCAAGATTAACATAGATTAAAAAGGACCATACAATGTATATAGCAGTGGGGAGTCCTTTGAACATTGACGCGTTTCGCCGTGAGGCTTCGTCAGGATGGACAAAGAAGGGAGAGGGACGGTTTTTATACACACTTGGGACAAATCTCACTATCTGAAATGAGATACATAAAAATTAATATACAGTATATACAATTAAAAGTGAAAAATAAAAAGTGAATAAAAATGTCTTTGAAGCTAAGTGAACAACTGTCTCTAAGGAGACTGACAGACTATGTACTGTGGTATCGCATAATTATGTTAATGTGAGTATGTCTTGGTGTGATCTTTGGCGCTTTTTCCTGCCCTCTCTGTGCACTTCAATGATCCAATATGGCGATTGGCAATCTAATAATAATAATAATAATTTTTTGAAGACTCGGTTCCAGTTATTCTCTTTCTACCTTTATTTTCTGTTTCATTGTGCCGTTTGCTACATGGCGTGCTTTACTCATTATCCATCCTTTGTTCAACCTTCTTGCTCTATTGCGCTGTTTTCTTCCCTATTTCAATATGGCGTGCTTGACATTTCCGTCCCCTGGACCTAGCATTAGGGCGCACTCAAGTGACGTCAGTACGTTACGCATGACGCGGACGTATGACGTCAACGCGCCGCACGCCAAGCGTGCTTTTTGGCGCGGTTTTTTGGCGCGGTTTGTCAGTATAAATATCACAGCGATTACAGCCTGTCCCCTGTGTTCAGCGTGAAGCTGACTCCCGGGGATATGATGGTGTGACGTTAACAACTAGGCAAGCCGCTTCCTACATCGTGATGACCTATATAGGCACGAGCTGTCCATTTAGTTACTTTTGTTGCTTGTTGCTTTTTACTTTCAGACTCTACACAGTGATATACATACCACTGTTCTGGTTGAAATCCCATATCCTTATTTAAAGTATCTATGAGAGGATTTTGTGATAAATAGAAAGTTTCTTTCTCTTTTCATACGAATAACGCCCCTCATCCCCGTTCTTGGATATACTCTTGTGGATATAGCTGGTAATTATAAATACGATTAAAACTAGTTCTATTACAGTTGTTATACTGTTCTATGACTGTATCTGACTGTACCTATTGGCACTTATAGACTTGCCCAGCTATTTATATTAGCTTTGAGTGTCAGATCCCTTCATTCCTGTGAGAATATCAGTGCTTGATCATCATTTTTTGACCAGCAGGTAGGATCTCGCCTTATACTTATATATATATATATATATATGTTGTTATATGCCATATACATATACATATATTTCCTTTATCTTTTTTATTAGACCACACGTACATTTACCATCACGTTATACATTCAAATCGGTAGTAATTGAACAACATTTTACTATCCGGATGTCCTTCTGAGGTACTTTTTACACTCTGGGGGTTCTCCTATGTGTTTTCTGCTTTTTGCTCTCTGCTTTCTATTTTTCTGCCCTCTGCCTTCTGCCATCTGGATCGTGGTGCGCATGGGGGACAGGCGTTGCAGCCTTCTAGCTTCAAAGACATTTTTATTCACTTTTTATTTTTCACTTTTAATTGTATATAATGTATATTAATTTTTATGTATCTCATTTCAGATAGTGAGATTTGTCCCAAGTGTGTATAAAAACTGTCCCCCTCCCTTCTTTGTCCGTCCTGACGAAGCCTCACGGCGAAACGCGTCGATGTTCAAGGGACTCCCCACTGCTATATACATTGTATGGTTCTTTTTAATCTATGTTAATCTTGCGATTCAATAAACTTTTTTTGTATTCCAATTGTGTGTGTTGCCTGTAAAGTCCTGCCTTGTCTTACTCTTGAGTAACAAACCAATTTTTTCCCTCGATATATGGATGTGGCAATGTGAGTGCTTCCCCCCTTTTCCCTTCCCCTTCTATATATTACAATTTTTGGGTGGCGGACACCAAATCCCTGTATCTATGCACTCCCGGCACTGAGTTCCTTATACGTGGACTCCGCCGAATGTATCAACTATATATAACTTTGTTGATATTTATTTCCCAACTATTTTCTTATTGAATAGTCTTCTTTTATTTCCTTTAAATCTTTCTTTATATTTATATTTAAATTTACTTTGGAGAGTGCACCCATGGCAGACTTTGCAGGCAACAACTGGGAAGGTTTCATGATGGGCATCAAACAAACCTGTTCCTCTATTAAACCCAATGATGTGGAGTTTGAAATTGTATATCAGAAACTCATTCAGACTTTTGAAAGAAAATCTAGCCTTTTCTGGCACATCAGATATTTTGAGCAATATTTATTGGATGATCTCAATCCTAAAGGACTAAGAATACAAGTTTTTCCTAACATCTGGACCCTTGATTCTGACTTCAAGGCCCGATGGGAATTGAATCTCCAATTATGCTCAAGGAAAATGATGGAGCTCATGATTGAATATTACATGCAAGAATTAAAGGTGGTAGATTGTGAAATCAAGAGGATATATGATGAGAATGCAGCCACACTGAGTAATACAGACTTCGGACCCTTTGATATGCGTCTTAAAGATGACGTATTGATGCTGTGGGCGGGAACTCTGGCCACTTTGAATGAATTCATGCAAATGTTGAGTACCAATAGATACAATCTCAAATTCACCATGGCTTACAGCCAAACGAGGATTGCATATCTAGACATATCAATATACGTTACAGAAGAAGGTCTAATCAAAACCACTCTGTACCGTAAACCCACGGCGGGGAACACGATTCTACACGCTGCCAGTTCGCATCCCCGTTCATTGATCCAAAGCATACCATTTGGGCAGTATCTACGTTTAAGACGGAACTGCACTGATGATATGAAATTCAAAGAGGAGGCTGATCTCCTCTATACACGTCTAAGATTGAGGGGCTATAGCAGAAACGGTCTTAAGAATGCTTTCAAAAAAGCTCTTATTAAACCTAGAAATGCCATACTTGCCAGAGCCCCCAAGAAAACCACCCCTGATGTAGTGAGGTTTATAACTACATACTCTGACCAGCACGTTCAAGTCAGGTCAATTATGCAAAAACACTGGCACATTTTGTCGGCTGACCCGGTCCTGAAAAAACATATTGGAATAAGCCCAGAAATTACCTTTCGACGGGCTGGTTCTATCCGGGATTGTCTGGTACAAAGTAACTATAGGAGATCTGACAACAAACCCCGGGAATTAAAGGGACTGTACAAATGTGGCCAGTGCGATTACTGTGACCTTTTACTTGAGGGCCCAAGGATAATTTTACCCAACGGCCAGACTCAGTTCCTGAAACATCATATCACCTGTCAGACCAAGGGAGTCATTTACATTATCTTTTGTTGTTGTGGATCCTTCTACATTGGAAAGACCATTCAAGCCTTTTGGAGAAGGATCAAAGACCATGTTTATTATGCAACCAGTGGTCTTTTGAATACCACTATTGGCCATCATGTGGCTTTTAGGCACCGGTATGAACCCCAGGTTTTCAAGGTTGCTGCCCTGGATTGGGTCTACGAGGACCCACGGGGTGGCAATTTTGACCAGAGGGTACTGCAACGAGAAACTGAATGGGTTTACAGATTAAAGGCGACCCAGTACCCTGGTCTTAATGACATGGTTAGTTTTAAACCATTTTTGTAGAATATATCAATATATTATTCACAGTGTTGTACCCTTTCCCTTTTTCTTTCTTCCTCCTTTCTCTCTCCCCCCTTTTTCTTCTCTTTTCTTTCCTTTTTTCCTTTTCCCTTCCTTAATGCTGTCCTGGGATGTCTCCTGAGCTGTACTCTCTTAATTTCCATATGCTGGGAATGTCTCTTGGTCTCTGTTTAGGTTCAGAGAGAATTTATTTATGCATGCAAGAAAACCTTTTTTGGATATTTGATATAGAAGACTATTTTTTGTTTCTCTGTATATGTGATGGAAATACAGTATATACAGTAGTAGATTTCTATATCAATGGAATATATCCTAAGTGAACAACTGTCTCTAAGGAGACTGACAGACTATGTACTGTGGTATCGCATAATTATGTTAATGTGAGTATGTCTTGGTGTGCTCTTTGGCGCTTTTTCCTGCCCTCTCTGTGCACTTCAATGATTCAATATGGCGATTGGCAATCTAATAATAATAATTTTTTGAAGACTCGGTTCCAGTTATTCTCTCTTTCTGCCTTTATTTTCTGTTTCACTGTGCCGTTTGCTACATGGCGTGCTTTACTCATTATCCATCCTTTGTTCAACCTCCTTGCTCTATTGCGCTGTTTTCTTCCCTATTTCAATATGGCGTGCTTGACATTTCCGCCCATGACCTAGCATTAGGGCGCACTCAAGTGACATCAGTACGTTACGCATGACGCGGACGTATGACGTCAACGCGCCGCACGCCAAGCGTGCTTTTTGGCGCGGCTTGTCAGTATAAATATCACAGCGATTACAGCCTGTCCCCTGTGTTCAGCGTGAAGCTGACTCCCGGGGATATGATGGTGTGACGTTAACAACTAGGCAAGCCGCTTCCTACATCGTGATGACCTATATAGGCACGAGCTGTCCATTTAGTTACTTTTGTTGCTTGTTGCTTTTTACTTTCAGACTCTACACAGTGATATACATACCACTGTTCTGGTTGAAATCCCATATCCTTTGTGACAGCAGGAAGGTAAAGTCACCTGGTTGCATCCAGGGGGGTAGATATATTTCGCCCAGATTCAGGCTTTACGCCGACTTATACAACTAGGTGGAGAGTTGTATAAGGCTAGTGGGCTCATGGATGACTCATACCTCTAGGGAGAGTGTGGGGCGTCGTACAGACAGGGAGTTGATGAGGCCAGCTGAAGCTTGTCAGCTCATTTAGGCCTCTATAAGAACTCCCAGCTTCATTAGATGTTAGCTCATGCCTGGAACCAGACCTGTGTGGACTGTCTAGGGAGAGTGAACCCCTGTGCGGTGAGACAAAGCCTGTGTGGCTATTTGCTTGGACATTTAAAACCAGGGACTTAGGGACTAGGACAGCACTAGGCTGATCCCAGTTGTTAGTTAGGAAACCTGTATGTTTAGTCAGAGGTCAAGTTGACCAGGATTTATTTTATTTATGTTTCTTTTGCTTTGCTGTGTTTTGTCACTGTAAATAGAAAATAAACCGCACCTTTTTGATTTTGAAAACCACAACCTCCGTTTGCTGGGCCTGTTTTTGTCTGGGGAGCCCATCCCGGGGGTCACACACACCCGCTGCCGAGCTAACCCCCTCACAGTTGGTGGAGAACCAGTGGCAGTTTTTTTTTAAGCCAGCATGGAGGAGATACTGAAACAGCTGGCTCTAGCAAATGCCAATCAACAGCAGACAAATGCAGGTTTTCAAAGGAGCCTTGCAGCCCAGCAGCAAGCTCATCAACAGAGCCTTGCAGCCCAGCAGCAAGCTCACCAACAGAGTCTGGAAGCTCAGCAACAAGCCCAGCAGCAATCTGAGGCCCGCTTCATAGACCTGTTACAGAAGCAAGAGCAGAGACTACAACAAATGGAAGCAGTAATGCAGCAACGTCCGCAGACCAGTGAGGAAAGCCGTCCCACTAATACCGCGTCCTTTGGGGTGAGTCGTTTATTGACAAAAATGACTGGAGAGGATGATCCAGAGGTATTTTTGACCACATTTGAAAGGACCGCTGAAAGAGAAAAGTGGCCTGAGGAGCAGTGGGCTGGACTGGTGGCTCCTCTGTTAACTGGTGAATCGCAGAAAGCTTACTATGACCTAGAGCCTAACCAAGCAAAAGACTATGTGATGCTAAAAGCTGAAATTTTGGCAAGGCTGGGTGTCACCCAGGCTGTCCGGGCTCAGCGTGTGCATAACTGGACTTTCCAGCTTGGAAAACCCCCCAGGTCTCAAATGTATGATCTCATTCACCTGAGCAGAAAGTGGCTACAGCCAGAGACTTTGTCCGCACCAAAGATTGTGGAACGTGTTGTAATGGATCGGTTTTTGAGAGCTCTTCCTACTGCCATCCAAAAGTGGGTAAGCCATGGAGACCCAGAGACGGCCGATGGTCTTGTGGATCGTGTGGAGAAATACTTGGCTACAGAGAACCTGACGGCCTCTTCCAGAGACACTCGGACTTTCCACCCTAAGACCAGACCATCCCCAGGGGCGGATAAGAGGATTCCAAGGGGTGAGGGTGGAGAGAGTGAGAGGGTGGGAGCTCTACCCCAAGTTTGGCGAGAACAGCCTGGGAAATCAGCGGCTCAAGAGGCGGCAAGAAGGATCGTTTGCTACCGCTGCCGGCAAGCGGGACATATTGCAGCCAATTGCCCGGTTGTGGAGGAACCCATGCAGTGTGACTTTCTGACGGGCAGACGTCAGTCGCTGTGTGCGACAGTCGCATGCACTGCCATTCGAGGAACTGAGAAACATTTATGCAAAATGTGTGTTAATGGTAGAAATGTTGTGGTATTGCTGGATTCAGGTAGCCTTGTGACCCTGATAAAGGCTGAGTTAGTTAAAACAGAGGTCTTTGGGAATAGCAAGGTAGCTGTTATTTGTGTGCATGGGGACACCCGAGAGTATCCAGTGACTACAGTGTGTTTCGAGACCCCCAAAGGTACCCTCTCTCATCCAGTGGGCTTAGTATCTCAGTTACCGCATGACGCCATTGTGGGAAGGGATTTTCCGAAGTTCTGGGAACTGTGGGATGATCCTGAGCCCCCCACTGGTGCCCCTATGTACCAGGAATGTGATAGCCAGAACTCCCCTGAGAGTGGTGAGGACTCTCCGGAATTTCCCTTATCAGTATTGGCAGGGGAGACTCAAGAAACTGGAGAGGAGCCCACCTCCTCAGACGAAAACCTACCGTCTGTGGAGTTTTCTGATCTTGAGGTTCACAGGGAAAACTTTGCCACAGAACAGTTGAAAGACCCCGCCCTAATAAAGGCACGGGAAAACGTAGTGAAAATAGATGGCGAGTTAGTGAACCCAGATAATACCTGCACTTACCCATACTTCAGCGTAGAGAAGGACCTACTGTATCGGGTGGCAAAAAGGGCAGAAGAAACCGTTGAGCAGCTTGTGGTGCCCAAACCTTACAGGAAGTTGGTGTTGGAGTTGGCCCATGGGCACATTCTTGGAGGTCATCTGGGGACAGAGAAAACCCGAGAGAGGGTATTACAGAGATTCTATTGGCCGGGGGTGATGAAGGACATAGAAAATTATTGTTCCTCCTGCCCTGTGTGTCAGAGGTCGGCCCCGATGCCACATTTCCGTAGCCCGCTGGTCCCTCTACCCATCATTGAGGTCCCGTTTGAGAGGATCGCCATGGATTTGGTAGGGCCTATAATCAAGTCCGCTAGGGGGCACCAGTACATATTAGTTATAATGGACTATGCCACCCGTTATCCAGAAGCGATCCCTCTCCGAAATACCTCGGCCAAAACCATAGCCAAAGAGCTATCTCTTGTGTTTAGCCGGGTGGGTATTTGTAAAGAACTGCTTACGGACCAAGGTACACCCTTTATGTCCCGGGTTATGAAGGAGCTGTGTAAATTGTTCAAAGTGACGCAATTACGTACATCTGTGTATCACCCCCAAACCGATGGGCTGGTTGAAAGATTCAACAAAACCCTAAAACAAATGTTGAAGAAAGTGGTGGATAGAGATGGAAAGGATTGGGACTGTCTACTTCCTTATCTGATGTTTGCTATTAGGGAGGTGCCCCAATCCTCTACGGGATTCTCCCCCTTTGAGTTACTGTATGGGAGACACCCAAGAGGGCTGTTGGATATTGCCAAGGAAACTTGGGAAAGTGAGAGTTCTCCCCACAGGAGTGTGATTGAGCATGTCGCCCTGATGCAAGACCGAATTGCACAGGTAATGCCCATCGTGAAGGAACATTTGGCCCAAGCGCAGTTAGCACAGCAGAGAGTGTACAACCGTGGAGCCAAGACCCGTACCTTTTCCCCGGGGGATAGGATACTGGTACTTGTCCCTACGGTTGAAAGTAAATTCCTTGCCAAATGGCAAGGCCCCTATGAGATAATGGAAAAAGTGAGCGAAGTGAATTACAAGGTCAGACAACCAGGAAGGCGAAAGCCCGAACAGATCTATCACGTTAATCTGTTGAAAGCCTGGAGGGATAGAGAGTCCCTAGTCGCAGACACTTGGTCACCAGCTCAAACTGGTTGCGTGATTCCTGAGGTTGGAATAGCAGCCACCTTGTCACAACCCCAACAACAGGAGGTTAAGGAGTTTGTGCTTCGCAACAAGGAGGTATTCTCTGAGCTGCCGGGACAAACATCTGGGGTAGAGCATGACATCATTACCCCGCCCGGTGAAAGGGTGAAGTTAAAACCCTATCGGATCCCAGAGGCCCGACGGGAGGCAATACGGGAGGAAGTACAGAAAATGCTGAACTTAGGGGTGATAGAGGAGTCCCAAAGTGATTGGTCTAGTCCCATTGTGTTGGTGCCTAAACCGGATGGGAGCTGGCGATTTTGTAACGATTTTCGTCAGTTGAACAAAGTTACAAAATTTGACACCTACCCCATGCCACGTATAGATGAGTTGATCGACCGGCTGGGAACAGCCCGATACATGACGACTCTTGACCTCACAAAAGGGTATTGGCAAATCCCCCTGGCCAAGTCGGCCAAAGAGAAAACCGCATTTGTAACCCCAGACGGGGCGTTCCAATATAAAAGAATGCCGTTCGGGTTACAGAATGCGCCGGCCACATTCCAGCGGAAAATGGACCAGATGCTGAGGCCCCATCGGAAGTATGCTGCGGCTTACCTGGATGACGTAATTGTCCATAGCACAGATTGGGCCTCACATCTGCCAAAAGTGCAAGCAGTCCTGGACTCTGTTCGGGAAGCGGGGTTTACGGCTAACCCCAAGAAGTGTACCATTGGGCAGGAGGAGGCCAAATATCTTGGGTACACCATTGGGAGGGGAGTAATAAAACCCCAACTCAACAAAGTCGAGGCCATCCAGAGTTGGCCACGTCCCAACAGCAAGAAGCAGGTACGAGCCTTTCTGGGAATCGCTGGGTATTATCGGCGATTCATTCCCCACTTTGCTTCTAAGGCTGTGCCCCTAACCAACCTGATGAAGGGGAAAGGGTCGGTCATGATTAAATGGACCCCCGAGGCTGAGGCAGCATTCCAATTCTTGAAACAAGCCTTATGTAGCCAGCCAGTGTTGTACTCACCCGACTTCTCTAAAGACTTTGTCGTACAAAGTGATGCGTCAGATGTGGGGTTAGGAGCAGTATTGTCCCAGGTCTGGAACGGGGAAGAGCACCCAGTCATTTACCTCAGCAGGAAGTTGAAGTCCCATGAGGTAAATTACGCCACCGTTGAAAAGGAGTGTTTAGCGGTGAAGTGGGCTCTAGATTCCCTTCGGTACTACCTGCTAGGTAGGCACTTTGACATGGTTACGGATCACGCTCCGTTAAAGTGGATGGCTCAAAACAAGGAAACAAATAGAAGAGTGAATAGGTGGTTCCTGGCCCTCCAGGAATTCAACTTCACAGTAAAGCATCGCCCTGGCGTTCAAATGGGGAATGTGGATGCTTTGTCTCGAGTACATGAATGCCTGATTGCTGGTGTTCCAACCCCGAGGTTAAAACAAGAGGGGGGGGGTATGTGACAGCAGGAAGGTAAAGTCACCTGGTTGCATCCAGGGGGGTAGATATATTTCGCCCCGATTCAGGCTTTACGCCGACTTATACAACTAGGTGGAGAGTTGTATAAGGCTAGTGGGCTCATGGATGACTCATACCTCTAGGGAGAGTGTGGGGCGTCGTACAGACAGGGAGTTGATGAGGCCAGCTGAAGCTTGTCAGCTCATTTAGGCCTCTATAAGAACTCCCAGCTTCATTAGATGTTAGCTCATGCCTGGAACCAGACCTGTGTGGACTGTCTAGGGAGAGTGAACCCCTGTGCGGTGAGACAAAGCCTGTGTGGCTATTTGCTTGGACATTTAAAACCAGGGACTTAGGGACTAGGACAGCACTAGGCTGATCCCAGTTGTTAGTTAGGAAACCTGTATGTTTAGTCAGAGGTCAAGTTGACCAGGATTTATTTTATTTATGTTTCTTTTGCTTTGCTGTGTTTTGTCACTGTAAATAGAAAATAAACCGCACCTTTTTGATTCTGAAAACCACAACCTCCGTTTGCTGGGCCTGTTTTTGTCTGGGGAGCCCATCCCGGGGGTCACACACACCCGCTGCCGAGCTAACCCCCTCACACCTTATTTAAAGTATCTATGAGAGGATTTTGTGATAAATAGAAAGTTTCTTTCTCTTTTCATACGAATAACGCCCCTCATCCCCGTTCTTGGATATACTCTTGTGGATATAGCTGGTAATTATAAATACGATTAAAACTAGTTCTATTACAGTTGTTATACTGTTCTATGAATGTATCTGACTGTACCTATTGGCACTTATAGACTTGCCCAGCTATTTATATTAGCTTTGAGCGTCAGATCCCTTCATTCCTGTGAGAATATCAGTGCTTGATCATCATTTTTTGACCAGCAGGTAGGATCTCGCCTTATACTTATATATATATATATATATATATATATATATATGTGTTGTTATATGCCATATACATATACATATATTTCCTTTATCTTTTTTATTAGACCACACGTACATTTACCATCACGTTATACATTCAAATCGGTAGTAATTGAACAACATTTTACTATCCGGATGTCCTTCTGAGGTACTTTTTACACTCTGGGGGTTCTCCTATGTGTTTTCTGCTTTTTGCTCTCTGCTTTCTATTTTTCTGCCCTCTGCCTTCTGCCATCTGGATCGTGGTGTGCATGGGGGACAGGCGTTGCAGCCTTCTAGCTTCAAAGACATTTTTATTCACTTTTTATTTTTCCCTTTTAATTGTATATACTGTATATTAATTTTTATGTATCTCATTTCAGATAGTGAGATTTGTCCCAAGTGTGTATAAAAACCGTCCCCCTCCCTTGTTTGTCCATCCTGACGAAGCCTCACGGCGAAACGCGTCGATGTTCAAGGGACTCCCCACTGCTATATACATGTATGGTCCTTTTTAATCTATGTTAATCTTGCGATTCAATAAACTTTTTTTGTATTCCAATTGTGTGTGTTGCCTGTAAAGTCCTGCCTTGTCTTACTCTTTCTTGAGTAACAAACCAATTTTTTCCCTCGATATATGGATGTGGCAATGTGAGTGCTTCCCCCCTTTTCCCTTCCTCTTCTATATATTGACTAAAGGGTGGTGCTAAAGAGCATAAAAGAGCAGAAAAACCATGTCATGTTGGAAAAAGTTTTGGGAAAGTTTGCAGAAAAGTCCTGTGGTGTGTATGCTATGGGTGTTCCCTGCCAACTTCGTTCGGACAAAAATCCACGGAAAAGTCCGATGGAAGTCCGACCGTGTGTACGAGGCTTAAGGGTGTCTCCATTCTGGATGAAGGAGCAACAGAAACACCCATGGACAGCAGCATTGTCAATCTGGGTAGTGTGTAGTGTTAGATGTACTAGCAGATTTAGATGGACTTGACTAAATCCCAAACTTCAGCTCACACATTTTAAGCAGTTACAGCAATATTAATAAAAACTCATCATTGTAAGAATCCCTGTCAGTGTTAAATGGTTTGTCTCAACTCAGCAACTGCCACTCTAGCTGGACAGCTTGTTCTGTTAAAGGCAGCTGAAACAACACCAGGGGGGGGGGTCAACAGGGCAATTGCCCCCCCCCCCCTTGATACCATCTGTCACACTCACTTGCTTGCTCTGTTTGTTTGTTTTTTAAACTTTTTTTTTTTTAAACATTTTTTTAATCTACTTGTTCTGCGGCTGCCGCTGCCTCTCTGAGTCTCTCTCTGTTTCTGACATCAGCCGATCAGCGACGCCGGGAGAGAGACTCGTCTAATGTAGTTACGCGGCGCCGCACTGACATGATACCAGGAGCGGAGGAGGAGGTGGGTGGAGCCTCTAACCTGCACTTGTTGCTAATGCCTGGGCCGCTTGGCGTCTAGCAACTAATGACGTCAGTGAGTCACGTCGGGCTGCTCTGCGGGCGAGTGCGATAGCGTGCGGCTCCACAGACGGGTAAGAAAGCGGGCGGCTCCGCTTGCGGCGTGGTTTGTGGGCGGACGGCGCGGTTTGTGGGCAGACCGTGCTGCTCAGTGTTTTGGCAGCGCAGATGAGAGTGAGAGAGCAGGCTCAGTGTGGCAGCTGGCCAATCAGCTAGCCGGGAGCGGGGGAGCAGAGAGATGAGATCATCTCTCACCGCCCGTGCCTGCCCTGTATTCCTGCAGTGACTTTTGCCCTCACTGTGCAGGCAGCAGAGAGATTACATTATCTCTCTGCTGCCTGACTCTGGGAGTCTGGGACACAGCAAGAGACAGCCAAAACTACACCCTAGCAGGCAAGTTAGTGACAATCCGCAAGGTGTGGCAGGCGACGTGACAATCCGCAAATTGTGGCAGGTGACAATCTGCACCTGGTGGCAGGCAAGTGACAATCCGCAAGGTGTGGCAGGTGACGTGGCAAGTGACAATCCGCAAGGTGTGGCAAGTGACAATCCGCAAGGTGTGGCAGGTGATGTGGCAAGTGACAATCCGCAAGGTGTGGCAAGTGACAATCTGCAAGATGTGGCAGGTGACGTGGCAAGTGACAATTCGCAACGGGCTCCCTCTGATTGCAGGCGACGGTGGCAAGTGACACACTCGGGGCTCCCACTGATTCTGCTTTATGATGAGTTGAACTATTTAATTTTATATTACAATGTAATAATAGAAATAATGCGCTTCAATCATCCTGACACCATAACAACCAGAGGTCAATCGATATGGGTTTTTCTATGGCCGATGCCGATATTTAGAAATTGGGGCGGCCGATGGCCGATATATGATGACGATTTTTGTGGCCGATATTTTAGGCCGATTTAAAAAAAAAAAAAAACCTCACCCACTCCACTCCTTCCTGCTTACTCCTGTCACTCTAGCACACACTTGGTGTCCTCAGGACAGATGGCACTGGTTGGTAGCACTGGTTTGGAACTGGCAGGTGGTACTGGTTTGGAACTGACAGATGGCACTGGCAGGTGGCACTGATTGGCATTGGCAGGTGGCACTAGCAGGTGGCACTGGTTTGGAACTGACAGATGGCACTGGTTTGGAACTGACAGATGGCACTGGCAGGTGGCACTGATTGGCACTGGCTGGCACTTGTTGGCATTGGCAGGTGGCACTGGTTTGGAACTGACAGATGGCACTATTGGCACTGGAAGGTGGCACTGACAGATGGCACTGATTGGCAGCAGGTGGCTCTGGTTTGGAACTGACAGATGCCACTAGTTTGGCGCAGATGGCACTGGAAGGTGGCACTGATTGGCAGTGGCAATTGGAACTGGCAGGTGGCACTGATTGGCGGTGGCACTGGCTGGCAGTGGCGGGTGACACTGACAGATGGCACTGGCGGGTGGCACTGACAGATGGCACTGGCGGGTGGCACTGACAGATGGCACTGGCGGGTGGCACTGACAGATGGCACTGGGTGGCACTGACAGATGGCACTGGCTGGTGGCACTGACAGATGGCACTGATTGGCACTGACAGATGGCACTGATTGGCACTGACAGATGGCACTGGCTGGTGGCATTGACAGATGGCACTGATTAGCACTGGCAGGGGGCACTGATTTGCAGTGGCACTGGCTGGGGGCACTGATTTGCAGTGGCACTGGCAGGTTTCACACTAAGCCGAGTGTGTGTGAAACTGACAGAGAGCTGTCAGAATTGAGCTCGATGTGGGGGTGGGCGGGACCCAGCAGCTAATTTACACCAGCCAATGATTGGGCTGCTTTAGAAAGGGGGCGGGCCACATACACGTAGCTGCCCGCCCAGATACCATCCCATTGGCTGGTGTAATATATCTGCTGGGTCCCGCCCACCCCGGCCGAGTCCCGCCCACCCCCGACATCGAGCTGACAGCTCCTCTCTCTCTCTCTCTCTCCTCTCTGTTACTTGCAGTTTCACACACACAGCGCAGCGCTTGATGTGGCTGGAGCCGCTAAGTGTGGAGAAGGGAGGAGGTAGGGCAGCCAGTGTAAAATATCGGCCCAGTTTTAATAATAATCGGCCGATGCCGATTTATCAAAAATGCCCAAATATCGGCCGATTTATCGGTCAACCTCTAGTTATATGTGTATATCTACAGCATTCTTAAATAAACATAACATGGAAAATATGCATGTATTTTAGAGATGTAATGCCCATTTATTTATTTTTTTGTGTTTTTCATTATTTTTCTCAGACCTACACTTGTGAAGAGTCTGTAAAACTGTGAAAGAGTATAACAACCCCCCCTATTTACTAATAACACACCTATGCAATCCATCGCAGGGAGGTTTAACGGTTTCCATTCTAGTAGTAATTTTTTTGTAAGCCAAAGTAGTAGTATGTTTGACACTGAGAAACATTGGGGTTGATTTACTAAAACCTGGGATTGCAAAATCTGGTGCACCTCTGCATAGAAAACAATCAGCTCCAGGCTTTTTGGTAAAGATTAATTGAAGAAGCTGAAGTTAGAAGCTGATTGGCTACCATGCAGAGCTGCACCAGATTTTGCACTCTCCAGTTTTAGTAAATCTCAACCCCTTTGTAACACATTGCAGGGAAAGCTAAACAACATTTAGGTGATGTATCCATTACCAAACTGTGATTCTAATGTTGTTGTACTGTATTTATCTTTTGGGGAGCCATAATGTGGAAATGTACTTGAAATGGCAAATGTTTTATTACCCTGACAGCAAAATGCTCTTAGAATCCACAATCCTTCTGAAGCCTCTCCCCAAAAGAGAAAGAGCTCTCTTCTAAATTAGAAGATTCCCCACTGTGTTTTCTATTCCATTTTACTTTCATAGATATGATACTGCCTCTGTTGTCCCTGAGCAATTATTCTTACTTTATTTCATGTGGTGGGTGGCAGTTAATGAATAAATATATGTTCAAATCCTAATTATAA
This sequence comes from Rana muscosa, assembly GCA_029206835.1. Classification (NCBI taxonomy): domain Eukaryota; kingdom Metazoa; phylum Chordata; class Amphibia; order Anura; family Ranidae; genus Rana; species Rana muscosa. Next base: position 48,675,770 of record CM055118.1, read on the forward strand.
TTATGTAAGTATAATCAATGCTAATTACATAAATGAAAATTGCTTACTGCTTGCTGCTGTTTGGGAGACTTTATTAACCACTTCCATACCGGGCCATTGTAAAATGACGCCGGCAGGAACTCTCTCTCCCTCCGGGTGGACGTCATATGACGTCCTGGGTTTGAGGGGGGGATATCTGAATGATCATTCAGATATCCTTCTTCAGCCGGCAATTCTGCGCACCATAAGAACGATCATAGTGGCAGTTCCGCCGCTTAATCGTTCTTATAGGCGGCGGGAGGGGACATCTCCCCCCCCCCGCCGCCATTTGGTGCTTCTCCGGGCTCTCCCGTGCCATCGGGGGCCCGGAGAAAGAATCGTCCGGCGCCGGTGGTCACATGACGAGGAGCATAGAGATGACTGCTGACCAGATGGTCACCAGTCATCTCTATGACCGTCGAAGGCCCGGGCGCGATGTGATGACGTCACGCCCAGGTCCTCAGAAGTAAACAAAGCCGCCTTTGCGGCTAGTAAGAATGAGATTGGTGAAAACATTTTCACGATCTCATGCTTTTCAGCCTGGAGGAGAGATGTGGGGTCTTATTGACCCCGCATCTCTCCATAAAGAGGACCTGTCACACAAATTCCTATTACAAGGGATGTTTACATTCCTTGTAATAGGAATAAAAGTGATCAAAAAAAAAGTGTAAAAAAAAGTGTAAAAATAAGTAAAATAAAAAAAAAATAATAAAAAAAAAATTAAAACGCCCCTGTCCCCAATAGCTCGCGTTTAGAAGGGAACGCACACGCAAGTCCTGCCCACATATGTAAACGCCATTCAAACCACATATGTGTGGTATCGCCGCGTGCAACAATTCTAGCACTAGACCTCCTCTGTAACTCTAACCTGGTAACCTGTAAAAATTTTCAAAGCGTCGCCTATGGAGATTTTTAAGTACCGAAGTTTGGCACCATTCCATGAGTGTGCGCAATTTTAAAGCGTGACATGTTAGGTGTCTATTTACTCGGCGTAACATAATCTTTCATATTTTCCAAAAAAAAATGGTCTAACTTTACTGTTTTTTAATTCATGAAACCATTTTTTTCCAAAAAAAAGGTTTTTGAAAAATTATTGCGCAAATACCGTGCAAGATAAAAAGTTGCAACGACCGTCATTTTATTCCCTAGGGTGTCTGCTAAAAAAAACATATTTAATGTTTGGGAGTTCTGAGTAATTTTCTAGCAAAAGAATGATGATTTGTACATGTAGGAGAGAAGTGCCAGAAAAGGCCCGGTATGGAAGTGGTATAAAAAGCCCTGTATGGAAAGGGTTAAACAAATAAGTACAAATTGTTCCTAAATTTAATTTTATTTTTTGTCTTTATAAGATTTAAAAATTTTTTTTAAAAAATAGTGCTATGGTGAAAATAAACACATAAATCACAAGCAAATTCACATTATATAAAACAAAAGTAGGGTATGGAGGCATGGCAAAAAAGTGACCCAGTTATGCATTGGAACAGCTGGTTTCCCTTTGTACATTGTTATATAATCCTCTATGCGAGCAGTTTAAAGAAACATTTTAGCATGTGGATAAGTAGAATGGCCAGTAATGCTATTTCGTCACATCCCAGGGAGAGGAAATGAAAGATGAAACTATCCCACCATCCAAGTGAGTTGGTAGAAAATAACTGTAGGTCAAGGGTAACGTCATCCAGAAATAGGGTGGGCACTAAAATAGAATTTGTTTTGGAATCTAGAAAGTACAGCATTACATAGAATGTAGAGAATGTGTCAGTAGCGTTGAGCCCTTTAATTACTTTGGTTTACTGAGAACTTCTGTGATCCAAGGTTAAAGATGCCACACAGGCTGTATCTAACAGCACTATATAGTAAATGTTTTCTTAGGTTTCTACCAGTCAGTCTCTTTGTACTGACAAAATAATTGCTGTTCACAAAACATGTTTTTTACAGCAGATGTTTCATTAAAATGTGAGATCCACATATTCATTAGATTTCTGCCTCACCTCCTCCACCATGTAAAAACATCACATAAAACACGTAAAATATTATCACACATTAGGAAAAATATATTTTTTACTAGGTCTTCTTCCTGGTTGGGGGGGGGGGGGGGGTGAAATCATTGGCCTTCCAGAGAGATCCTGAGAAAGCTGAGTATCCAAAATCTAATGAGAAGGCAGCCTAGTGTCGGGCAAGAGTGCTTTTTCCGAAGATTTGTGATTCTATGCTTTTCCAGGATCTTGCCAGAAAGCCCATGATGTCACAAATGCATATGCTCAGCAAGCAAAAGCCCAGGTGTTAGGAAAATGTATTGTTTTTTTCAAGTGGTACTAAACCCAAAGACAAACGTGTATTATATTGCCGCTTACCAATTCTTAAGCCCCGTACACACGGTCGGACTTTTGCCCGACAAACTTCGTTTTGAGCAAGTTGGACCAACAATCCGACCGTGTGTACCCTCCATCGGACAAACTTTTTTTGTTTGGTTTTGGATTTCATCGGACAAAAGTTGGGTCTGCAAACGGACAAACTTTTGCCCAACAAAAGTCCGATGGAGCAAAGTCCTACCGTGTGTACAGAAAACCATCGGACTTTAGTCCGATGGACAAAACAACTAATGTTAAAATAAACCAACAATAGCAGAAGTTGACCAAAGGGTGGCAGTAAAGATCAGAAAAGAGCAGAAAAAACACGTGATGTTGTAAGAAGTTTTAAGAAAGTTTGCAGAAAAGTCCTGTGGTGTGTATGCTATGGGTGTCCCCAACCAACTCCGTTCGGACAAAAAAACACGGAAAAGTCCGATGGAAGTCCGACCGTGTGTACGAGGCTTTAGATGTGTTGGCTGCATTAGTGTTCTTTTTAGGCTTTCTTTTAGTTTCACCTGGTGATCTGCCCAATAAGTCTGAGTGTTGAGACAAATCATTTAACATTGAGAGGGGTGCTTACAATGGTTAGTTTTTATTATTGTAAAGCCTTTATCTCAAAGGACATAAAGTATGTTCCTGTAACTGCTTAACCACTTAAGCCCCGGACCATTTGGTAGCTAAAGGACCAGAGCTGTTTTCAGAATTTTGCACTGCGCTGCTTTAACTGGAAATTGTGCGGACATGCAATGTTGTACCCAAACAAAATTTGCGTCCTTTTCTTCCCACAAATAGAGCTTTCTTTTAATGGTATTTGATTGCCTCTGCGATTTAAATTTTTTGCGATATAAACGGAAAAAGACCGAAAATTTTGAAAAAAAATGATATTTTCTACTTTTTGTTATAAGAAAAATCGAATAAACTCAATTTTAGTCATACATTTAGGCCAAAATGTATTCAGCCACATGTCTTTAGTAAAAAAAATGTCAATAAGCGTATATTTATTGGTTTGCGCAAAAGTTATAGCGTCTACAAACTAGGGTACATTTTCTGGAATTTACACAGCTTTTAATTTATGACTGCCTATCTCATTTCTTGAGGTGCTAAAATGGCAGGGCAGTACAAACCCTCCCCCCAAATGACCCCATTTTGGAAAGTAGACATCCCAAGGAAATTGCTGAGAGGCATGTGAGCCCATTGAATATTTTTTTTTTGTCTCAAGTGATTGAATAATGACAAAAAAAAAAAAAATTACAAAAAGTTGTCACTAAATGATATATTGCTCACACATGCCATGGTTATATGTGGAATTGCACCCCAAAATACATTTTGCTGCTTCTCCTGAGTACGGGGATACCACATGTGTGGGACTTTTTGGGAGCCTAGCCGCGTACGGGCCCCCGAAAACCAAGCACCGCCTTCAGGATTTCTAAGGGCGCAAATTTTTGATTTCACTCCTCACTACCTATCACAGTTTCGAAGACCATAAAATGCCAAAATAGCACAAAACCCCCCCAAATGACCCCATTTTAGAAAGTAGACACCCCAAGGAAATTGCTGAGAGGCCTGTTGAGCCCATTGAATATTTTTTTTTTTGTCCCAAGTGATTGAATAATGACAAAAAAAATAAAAAATTACAAAAAGTTGTCACTAAATGATATATTTCTCACACATGCCATGGTTATATGTGGAATTACACCCCAAAATACATTTTGCTGCTTCTCCTGAGTACGGGGATACCACATGTGTGGGACTTTTTAGGAGCCTAGCCACGTACGGGACCCCGAAAACCAAGCACCGCCTTCAGGATTTCTAGGCACAAATTTTTGATTTCACTCCTCACTACCTATCACAGTTTCGAAGGCCATAAAATGCCAAAATAGCACAAAACCCCCCCAAATTACCCCATTTTGGAAAGTAGACACCCCAAGTATTTTACAGCCCTCATTTGTTTTTGAAAATGAAGAAAGAAAATATTTTTTTTTTTTTTTTTAATTTTCAAAACTTTGTGACAAAAAGCGAGATCTGCAAAATACTCACAATACCTCTCAGCAAATAGCTTGGGGTGTCTACTTTCCAAAATGGGGTCATTTGGGGGGGGGGTTTTGTGCCATCTGGGCATTCCATGGCCTCCGAAACTGTGATAGGCAGTGAGAAGTGAAATCAAAAATTTACACCCTTAGAAAGCCTGAAGGCGGTGCTTGGTTTTTGGGGTCCTGTACACGGCTAGGCTCCCAAAAAGTCTCACACATGTGGTATCCCCGTATTCAGGAGAAGCAACAGAATGTATTTTGGGGTGTAATTCCACATATGCCCATGGCATGTTTGAGCAATATATCAATTAGTGACAACTTTGTGCAAAAAAAATAAAAAAAAATAATAAATTGTCTTTTTTCCGCAACTTGTGTCAACATATAAAATATTCCATGGACTCGACATCCCTCCCAGTATATAGCTTGGGGTGTCTACTTTCCAAAATGGGGTCATTTGGGGGGGGGTTTTGAACTGTTCTGGCATTTTATACACAACATTAGGAAGCTTACATCCACTCTTCTAACCACTTGAAGACAAAGCCCTTTTTGACACTTTTTGTTTACATGAAAACATTTTTTTTTTTTTTGCAAGAAAATTATGTTGAACCCCCAAACATTATATATATTTTTAAAGCAAAGGCCCTACAGATTAAAATGGTGGGTGTTGCATTTTTTTTTTCTACACAGTATTTGCGTAGCGATTTTTCAAACGCATTTTTTGGGGAAAAAATACACTTTTTTTTATTTTAATGCACTAAAACAGACTATATTGCCCAAATGTTTGATGAAATAAAAAAGATCATCTTAGGCCGAGTACATAGATACCAAACACGACATGCTTTAAAATTTCGCACAAACGCGCATTGGCGACAAACTACATACATTTTTAAAAGCCTTTAAAAGCCTTTACAGGTTACCCCGTTAGATTTACAGAGGAGGTCTACTACTAAAATTACTGCCCTCGATCTGACCTTCGCGGTGATACCTCACATGCATGGTGCAATTGCTGTTTACATATGACGCCAGACCGACGCTTGCGTTCGCCATTGGGCAAGAGCAGGGCAGGACAGGGGTGCTTTTTTTTTTTTTTTTTTTAGTAATAATTTTGCTTTTTTATTTTATTTTTAAACTGTTCCTTCCATAATTTTTTTTTTTTTTATTGTTATCTCAGGGAATGTAAATATCCCATATGATAGCAATAGGTAGTGACAAGTACTCTTTTTTTGAAAAAACTGGGGTCTTCTAGACCCTAGATCTTTCCTCTGCCCTCAAAGCATCTGACCACACCAAGATCGGTGTGATAAAATGCTTTCCCAATTTCCCAATGGTGCTTTTTATATCGGGGGGGGGGACATTCCCTCCCACTGCTTGTAAAAGCAGTCCAGAGGCTAATTAGCCACTAGGATTGCTTTTACATGAAAGCCGGCCGCTGGCTGAAAAGAATGATACCAAGATGATACCTAAACCCGCAGGCATCATTCTGGTATAAACATTCAAAGTCCAGCAACATACCAGTACGTTGCTGGTCCTTGTTGGACATGTATTGTAATCTTTTTTTTTCATGCAGCCTGTTGGCTGAACGAAAAAAGAGATTGATCGGTGGGTATGCCCACCATTAGAATACCGCCCTTCATCCACCCACTTCTAATGATGGGCATACACGCACCATTTATATATGCCGAAGCATGGGGGCATCCTCCCGCAAAAAAGTTATGCCGCACACACATGGTCGGACTTTTCCACGGGCAAGCCTCCGTCGGAATTTCGACCGTATGTATGCGGAATTAGGAGCAAAATCGCTCCTCCGCCCCTGCTGCCCCCATGCTTCGGCATATATGCTTTTTTTTTAACTGTGGTGGTGAAATCACCTCCTACAGCACTGGAGTCGCAGGGATCAGGCCTGTCTCTGCGAACGCTGCAGTTATGTGTGTTGTGTTTTGTAAGTGACAGCGACCAATCGATACTGCACTTGGGTGGCCTGGGCTGGACGGAGGGGCAAAACGCAGGTGCTAGCAGGTATCTGGGCTGATCCCGCTAACACTGCGTTTTTGGGAACCCTAAACTGCTGGGGACGCTAGTATAGATCTGATCAGATCAGATATTGATCTGTTCAGATACTATACCACTAAGGGAGGTGTATGCTTCACACGTGGGTGTTGGCATTACTGGCACTAACCTGACGCTGCCTGGGGCGACGCAGACCCTCTCTGAGGCTAAAACCTAATTGATATCACCCGCTGGGCGATCAGGGGGTTAAACCTTTATTGGGTTATATACGGCGGGTGCCCTGACACTATAAAAAGCAAACTAACTAACCAGCGTCACCCGTAACACTTATATGGTGATCACTGGTGAAAGGGTTAACTAGGGGCAATTAGGGGGTTAAAACCTTTATTAGGTAATATGTGGGGGTACCTGACGCTATAAAAACCTGCGGCAAACCTAAAAAAAATTACTGGCTACCGATCGGCATCACCGACACTAAGACAGCGATCAGAAAAACGATCGCTTAGCGACAGTGGTGATAGGGGGTGAAAGGGTTACCTGGGGGGCAATCAAGGGGGTTAAACCTTTATTAGATAATATATGGGGGTACCTGACGCTATAAAAACCTGCGGCAAACCTAAAAAAAATTACTGGCTACCGATCGGCATCACCGACGCTAAGACAGCGATCAGAAAAATGATCGCTTAGCGACAGTGGTGATAGGGGGTGAAAGGGTTATCTGGGGGGCGATCAGGGGGTAAACCTTTATTAGGGGGGGTTAGGGGGCTACACTGGACCTAAAACTAACTTTAGTGACACTTTTACAGTCACAAATGTCACTGATTGCAGTGATCAGTAAATAAATGGTCACTGCAATCAGTGACACTGTGACTGGGGGCTGGGGGGTGATCTGGGGGGCCCTGGGGGGGGCGATTTATGTGCCTATGTGTCCTGGTGTCAGTGTAGTGTTTTGTGCACTAACCTGCATCTTCTCCTGTACGGCGCTCGGTATATGTGAGCGCCGCAGGAGAGATGACATCACTTCCTCTGCCTGTGTTTACATTACACAGGCAGAGGAAGCATATCATTCGCCGGAAGCGATCGCGAGGGGGTGGCCGGAATCGAACGGCCGTCCCCTCATCCCGGATCGCTACCGAACACTTAACCACCGCTCACTGTAAAGAAGGGGGGTCCGATCCGACCCCCCAACTATACAAAGGCGATCACGTAGATATACGTGATTCTGCCTGTCGGTGCCATTCTGCTGACGTATATTTACAGTGGGCGGTCGTTAAGTGGTTAAGGAGTGTTAGATGTACTAGCAGATTTAGATACACTAACAAATTGAAGCCAAACTCCAGCGAATACTACACTCCCTCCAGATTAACGATGCTGCTGTCCAAAGGTGTGTCTCTTTTGCTCCTCGATCCAGAGTGTAAGCACCCTAAAACAGAAAGTACATTACTGGCAGGTTTACTAGGTTAAGATAAAAAGGAATAAAGCCTAAGGAAGAAAAATAATGCAGCCACAGCATTTAGGGCTGGTAAGCTGCAGTATAATCAATGTTTGGTTATGGGTTTATTACCACTTTAAGGTGTAATTCCCCTCCCCCCTTGCTTTATCCTAAATTTTTGCATTGGGACAAGGATCTTGCATTTTGAAGGCTGTTTTACTCTACTATCTGAAAAATTATAAAGTTAAATAAAATAGTTTTTTTTTTATTAACTGTAACCTAAAAAAAATGCCCATCTTTCTGGGTACGCTATGCATGAGACTGCGGTGCCTTTAGAGATTCCTATTAACAAGGACACATTTGCAATCCCCTAGTTATAGGCTCTCCATCCAATACGTTTTTTATACAGTATTGTATGGAAAATAAATACCGTATATACTTGAGTATAAGCCGACCCGAATATAAGCCGAGGCACCTAATTTTACCAGAAAAAACTGGGAAAACGTATTGACTCGAGTATAAGCCTAGGGTGAGAATGCAGCAGCTACTGTAAGTGGAAAAGAGGGTCAACAATGCCTATTTTCAGCCTCACTGTGCCCATTTTCAGCCTCACTGTGCCCATTTTCAGCCTCACTGTGCCCATTTTCAGCCTCACTGTGCCCATTTTCAGCCTCACTGGGCCCATGTACCTTATCCGCCGTGTCAGTATTGATGCGGAGGGAAGGAAAGCCATATTACGCCATACATTGTCCCCTCCAATTCACAGCAGGGGAGGGTAGTGGAAGCCCACAAGTATTTTTGGCAATATCACAGTTGCATTGATTGCATGCAGTAGCAGGAAGGAGCTCAACATAACTATCAGGGTCCTCTCACCAATGTGAAAATGAAGTCCAACAATAAAAAGCACCAGGAGATCAACTGATTTCCAGAATTATCCCATTAATTCATATTATAACATCTTCAAGGTATGAGAGTTCACAATGCTCATGTGCAGCTCTGAACAGACTTCTGTAACTGGTTCTACATTGTAGCATCAGAGGTATGCATACACTTATAATAACAAATCAAATAATATCTAAACTCTAAAAAGGGGGGGGCGTGGCCAAGCTGCAGATGTGAGTGGGTGCTAGCCTCTGACCTGCCGCCGAACATCTGCTATCAGCGAGATACTGTATTTTCTGAGGGCTGCTCTTCTCTTACCTGGCTGTGGGATCGGTGGACCTCCCAGTTCACGCTGCACTTTTGCGGCTGCCTGGTCACCAGAACCGCGCCGTCCACTGTAACATAGCTCCGCCTCCTCCTCGTCACTGACGGATGAGAAGGAGGCGGGACGGCGTGGACGGCGCAGAGTAGACTTCATATACACACAGCCCTGATGTATCCGAGAATTTGTCAGGAGTTATTAGGCTGATAACAGAGGAACGGTTCAGGAGAGAGCTATGGGACTTAGCTCTTTGAAGAAAGATAACAAAACACTGCAGATATATGTGCCCAGCTCAAATTTCATGAATTGGGTTTACATCCACTTTAAGTTCAACAAAAAAAATGTATAGTACTGATCCTATTGATGCACAAAAATATTGTTCTGTCAATTTGTAGTGATTCTAACCACTGCTAAACACAGAAGTTAAACATTGTAATCATTAGGTCAATAACTGTAGTCCAATAAGTACATGAAAACCAAAACTTAATATACAGTTTAATCCAAATGGTAATCCCCAATAATTTAGTCCCCAGAGTATTGTGAACAAAACATTCATGTTTTATTTGACTGACTTTTTTTTTTTTTTATGTTATGTTTTAGTTTTTGTAAAAGGCCTAAGCAAAAGAAAAAATGAATGGTAGGTATACACTAGTTGTAAGTTAGCTCAGTCTGGGACAAATTTAGCCCCCTTTCACACTGGGGCGGGGGCGGCGGTAAAGTGCTGCTATTTTTTTTTAAAGGCACTTTACCGTCGGATTTGCGGCGCTATTTGGCCGATAGCGGTGCGGTTTTACCCCCGCTAGTGGCCGAGAAAGGGTTAAAAACCACTGCAAAGCGCCTCTGCAGAGGCGCTTTGCCAGCGGTATAGCCGCGGTGTCCCATTCATTTCAATGGGCAAGAGCGGTATACACACCGCTCCTTCACTGCTCCAAAGATGCTGCTAGCAGGACTTTTTTTTACCGTCCTGCTAGCGCACTGCTCCAGTGTGAAAGCCCCGAGGGATTTCACACTGGAGACACAGCAGCGGCTGTTTCGGGTTGGTTTGCAGGTGCTATTTTTAGCACAATAGCGCCTGCAAAACAACCCAGTGGAAAAAAAAAACCTTGATCACTCCCCACGTGGCTGGTGCCGACTGAAATCATAAGCAAAACACACCAGGGGGCATAGGTGTGCGCAGCCTATTGCATTAGGGTGTGTACCCCAAAGCTCAAACACACATGAATGCCACCCCCTGTGCCAGAGAGGAGGCTCTAGTGGTGGAAGTCCATTGATTGGGAGCATATTAAATACGAGTTTAATGTGTTCCTAAGGTTGAACCTAACCTTTAATATAATGGGGGCATTTACACTGGCCACTGGCATTTACCACCCACCCACCTGGTGCCGCCCCTGGATAATGCTTATTCACATAGGGTTATTAGGGTGTGCCCAGGCACACCCTATGCGCACGCCTATGACAGGGGGGTAATGCTAATCAAACTCTTTATTCCATATATTTCTACAAAAACTAAACCTCCCCTCTAAGGCCCCTTTCACACTGAGGCGTTGAAAAAACGCTCAAAAATTATGGGATTTTGTACCTCTATTTTACCGCGATTTTACCGCGATTTTACCGCGTTTTTACCGCGATCGCGGTAAAAATAGCGCTAACGCGTATGCGTTTTTACCGCGATTTTACCGCGGTAAAAACGCGGTAAAAACGCGGTAAAACGCGGTAAAAACGCATAGGCGTTAGCGCTATTTTTTAACATAACGCTTATGCCTATGCGTTTTTACCGCGTTTTTACCGCGTTTTTACCGCGAATCCCATTCATTTCAATGGGGATAGGCGTTTTTACAGCGCTATTTTATGCGCCCTAAAGTTGCTCTAAAAAAGCTGTTTGCAGGATTTTTTTCAACGCCCAGCCAGCAAAACGCCTCAATGTGAAAGCCCTCAGAGATTTCACATTGAGAATGCTGGGGCAGGATTATTTCAGGCGTTATTACAGCGCTATTTTTACCGCGAAAACGCGGTAAAAACGCCTCAGTGTGAAAGGGGCCTTACATCAAACAACCAAATCCTTCACCATAGCACTAAAAAAACAACGCTGTCCTAAATACTAAAAGAAACATAGTCCAGACCTTTCCACAGACCCCAATAAGTTAAAAAGCAAAGTCACATATCAAGAAGTTAAATAGCACTGTGCAATTCTAAAGTGACTGTCATTTCATCCATGGTTGATGAGCAGAAATGCAATATGGACACGCTATATACAGTGTTGAATACTTTTTTTTTTTCATATCCAACAAAATTTTATTACGTTTACAGAGGTACAGGGCATACAAACACCCCTTTACATTGCGGGGTAAAAAGGCATGACATACATACATTACAGAGCGAATCTGGACTAGGAGCCAACCGGCCATCCATATGACTTTCATACTCCCCCACGTAATAGAGCACATAAAACACATCTCATCCGACATTGATGTCCAGTAATCTATCAGCCACCAAGTCCACCGGGGCCAAGCCGGTACATTCAACCATTTCGCCCACAACTTCTTGAACTTATTAGCACTACCCCTATGCTGATAAATAATTTTCTCCAGTCTCAGCACCATCCCAATATTAGTAATCCAGTCCTTCAAGGTCGTGGGAGCCTCCTCTTTCCAGTGTACAGTAGGTCCCGCCGATTTTGTGTCCATCTCGCCTCTTCTAGCGGCGAGATTGACACCCTACTAGCCCAGTCGCGAGAGCCAGCGCCGAGCTGTCTCGTCATCGGGAAAGGAAAACGAGCGACACGCATTGCTGACATTGAGGCCGGTGGACGGAGATCTGACGTGGATTCCCGCCAATACCAGGCACTGTGTTTGGTATGAATCCTGAGCGGGAACTCCACGCCAAAATTTTAAATAACCCGGCATGCGTTCTCCCCCTCCAGGAGCATACCAGGCCCTTCGGACTGGTATGGATTTGAAGGGGGATCCCCTAAGCCGAAAAAACGGCGTGGGGGTCCCCCTCAAAATCCAAACCAGACCCTTATCTGAGCACGCAGCCTGGCAGGCCGCAGGAAAAGAGGGGGAACGAGAGAGCGGCCCCCCTCCCTCCTGAACCGTACCAGGCCGCATGCCCTCAACATGGGGGGTTTGGTGCTTTGGGGCAGGTGGGCGACCTGCGGCCCCCCACCCCAAAGCACCCTGTCCCCATGTTGATGGGGACAAGGGCCTCTTCCCGACAACCCTGGCCGTTGGTTGTCGGGGTCTGCGGGCGGGGGCTTATCGGAATCCGGGAGCCCCCTTTAATAAGGGGGCCCCCAGATCCCGGGGCACCCACCCTATGTGAATGAGTATAGGGTACATCGTACCCCTACCCATTCACCTGGTGTAAAAAAAATGTCAATAAAAAAACACACACAGGTTTTTAAAGTAATTTATTACACAGCTCCGGGGGTCGTCTTCCGACTTCGGGGGTCTCCGGTGTCGTCTCCGTGGTCGTCTCCGATTCTTCTCTCACTCTCCGGTTCTTTCTTCCAGCTCTTTTGCTAGGGGAGAGGCCCGGTCTTCCCCGTCGTCTCGTCCGGCTCTCCGGTTCTTTCATCCTTCTGCCGGGCCTCCGCTATCTTTATCCAGCTCTTTTGCTAGCGGAGAGGCCCGGTCTTCCCCGTCATCTCGTCTGGCTCTCCGTTGTCCTTCTGCCGGCCCCTTCACTATCTTCTTCCAGCTCTTTTGCTAGCGGAGGGGCCCGGTCTTCCCATCGCTGTCTGCGTCTTCTTCCCTCTTCTCCTCCTCGATGTTCACTCGTCGCTTCCTCCCGCTGTTTGGATTTTGAGGGGGACCCCCACGCCGTTTTTTCGGCTTAGGGGATTCCCCTTCAAATTCATACCAGACCGAAGGGCCTGGTATGCTCCTGGAGGGGGAACCCATGCCGGTTTTTTATTAAAAATTTGGCGTGGAGTTCCCGCTCAGGATTCATACCAAACGCAGTGCCTGGTATTGGCGGGAATCCACGTCGGATCCCGTTCAATACAGTGTAGCGTCTCCTTCTCGCTATTGCAGCAAGCGCGAGATGTCGGCACCCTGACGCTGAGATGTCGGCACCCTGTCGCCGAGAATCTCCGCGATGGGATCGCGATGGATATGCAATGTCGGCGGCACCTACTGTACCATAATAAGTTTCCTCGCCTGGAACAGAACTCTATGAACAGCTTCTCTGCAATCTTCGTCCCACTCATATTCCTCCAAGCTCTCGGGTCCTGTGGAAGACGCACTCCAAACACTGAATTAATCATAGTCACTACACCCGCCCAGTACATGTGGAGTTAGGGACACCTCCACAACATATGGACTAGATCTCTGTGGTCCCTTTTGAAACACATACACTTGGGGTCAAGCTGTGAATTCATCAAATATAATCTGTGAGGTGTGAAATAAGTACGTAGGAATATATACAACGGAGTAAGCCTTTGGGAAACGTTCAGCGAGCACCTGCCCACAGCCTGAAAAATATCCTCCCACTGTTCACCATCCAACTGGCCAACATCCGCCACCCACTTCTCCCTTAGTCAGTGATGAAGCAGCATCCACTGAAGATAACAGAATGGCATAACATCGGGAGATAAAGCCTTTCGATGACCCAGCATCCCCCAGAAGACTAAACACAGGGGTCGGTGACAAATGCCACTCCGAGGAGCGACCCTGTGCCACCACCGCATGGAGCAGTTGTAAGTAGTAAAAGTACATTGATTGTGGAAGACCATATGTGTCCCTTAAGTCACTAAAAGGGCGTAGTACTCCATTGTGGAATATGTGTTTAAAATGCGTAATCCCATACTTCCATCTAGCCCCAGACTGCAGCTTGGCCAATTCAGTATATGTATCATTCTTCCATATAGGGCTATATTCTGTATAGCCATCTGCATTCTGAATATATTTAACTTTGTTTCATACCTTCTGGATCAGACTGTAAGTTGGATACTTTTTATGCGGTTTAGCGAAGGCCTGAGCCTCCAACGCCACCGGAATCGGACCTCTGCATACAGTATGCAGCAATCGTTTTTGAGCCAAGCTTTGCAAAACCGTCGCCGTCTCCTCCGCCGATGGGAACATGCCTATGAGATGCTGTAACTGGGCTGCTAAGTAGTACAGCCAAGGGTTTGGCAATGCCAAGCCCCCGCTGTCTTTGGACCGTTGTAAGTGTTCCAGTTTTATCCTAGGGAGCCTATCCTTCCATATGAGGCTGCGAAAAATGCTGTTTACCGTACGGAATGTCTTGAGGGGGATAACCATAGGAGTGTTATAGAGGAAGTATAGTAGTTGCGGCATGAGTATCATCTTTATAAGATTCACCCTGCCAGCAACAGATGGGAGGAGAGCCTTCTAGGTTTTGATTTTGTTTCTAAACCTTAGTAACAGGGGGGATATATTAAGATGGATAAAGTCCCGTGGCCTAGCTGTGATCTGAACTCCCAAGTACTTGAAAGCTGTAGTAATGGGAATGGGGCATGAAGAGTTGAACACCTGGGTGTCATCCCCATCCAACAGGAGCAGCGCCGATTTTGACCAGTTTATAAGCAAACCGGAAAATCCTCCAAATGTGGATATGGTTGACATAGCTTCCCTGAGGGAGAAATCCGTGTCCCCCAGCAGAAGCAAAGTGTCATCGGCATATAGCATGACTTTTTCCTGCATGTCGCCATAGCAGAAACCAGTAATGCGAGGATTTGCCCTAATGTCAATGGCCAGTGGCTCAATAGCCAAAGCAAAGAGGAGGGGTGACGGGGGGCGTGGCCAAGACAGGATCCTCCCCCAGCCGCCTAATCGGTCCGACGGTCACCTATGCTCGCAGCCTGTGATCCGGGGACCACTGAGGTACAACCACCGGCTCTCTGTACCAGGGGGATGACCCGCAAAGGACAGGCGGAAATCGCGGGGCCGGAGCTCCAAGATGGCGCCGCCGCATCTGTAGTGAAGGGGACACCGCGTGGCCAGGACAAGCTAGGCCCCAAGGCAAGTAAGCCGCCCAAAACCCCCAAAGAACCCCCTAAGGACATGCTGTATTATGCCCAGAAGATGTCTGGGGCTATGGGGACCGAGATGCCCGTCCGATCGGGGGACCCCACACATATGATGCCTGATATACATGCAGACGCTGTCCCAGATCAGTGGGGAGAGGAGGAGGGGGGCCAGGCAGGCTCTGTGATGCAGGACACTTCAGCCCCAGATGCACAGGATGCAGTGCAACCCACTCTGGCTGATATCCTTAGGGCTGTGAACAAATGCACAGCCTCTGTTGATACTTTAAAGGAGCAGTTTGGCTTGCTGAGGCAAGACATGCAGAAGATCCGTGAACGTACCACGGCTGTGGAGAGCAGAGTTAGTGAGGTGGAGGACCAAATGCAGCCCATAGCCCAGGACACAAGAGCAGCCCTGCAGATGGCTAGAGATGCATACGATCGTGCTGAAGATTTGGAGAACCGCCTCAGAAGGAACAACGTTCGTATAGTGGGTCTCCCGGAGAGGGTGGAGGGCAGGGATCCTACTACATATGTGGAGAACTGGTTGATTGAACTTTTTGGCAAAAATTCATTTTTACCATTTTTTGCGGTGCGCACAGAGTGCCCTCTCGCCCGCCCCAACAGGGGGGTCCTCCTAGATCCATCCTTGCGAAACTACTGCATTACCGGGACAGGGAGGCGGTGCTACGCCAAGCTCGGGAGCGAGCAAATGTACAGCACAATGGCACCAGAGTGTCCTTCTATCCGGACTTTTCGGCAGAGGTCCAGAGATGCAGGGCCAAATTTAATGATGTGAAACGCCGCCTGCGACTCCTGCAACTTCCATACGCTATGCTTTATCCTGCAAAGCTCCGCATAGTGGTGCGGGGCCAGGCACAATTCTTTGAGTCTGCCAAGGAGGCTCTAACCTGGCTGGATCGGAACGAACAATCACTTCAGCGACGAGAGCAGGAGGAGGGGGAATAAGGTCTAAATTCTGATTGTGCCTGATGGCACGAATTGTATGCTGCTCAAAGACACCTTGTGTTTAATTTCCTCAGGGGGGATCCCCTATTATTGTTTGCGGCTACTGTTTTATGGCTGGGGGACATTATATGGCTATACAATGCAAGGAGAGTGATTTACACCACGTTGTCCAATAAGAGGATGTTACAATTGACTGAACCATGGCGACGTTCTGTCGTGAAAGGAGTTGCTGCTGCCCTGTTGGTGGATTATGTAGCTCCAGGACCCGTTAGGTCCACTGTTCCTACTAACTTTCCCTTTTTCAGCAGTTACAACTTCAAAGAGGTACATTGCAGCAGACGTGAATTAATACTCCTATAGCGCAGTGCAGCGGGGTTCAGGAATGGTACGAGAGGGGTGACGTCACCCCTGCCCCGGGGAGTATATTGTTGTCTCTACCCACGATTATCCGACCATTTATCTTTAATTGCGGATGCTCATGGCTAAGGTTTCTATTGTTTCCTGGAATGTGAGGGGTATGCACTCCCCCTTGAAACGTACAATGCTTAATATGTGTTTGAAGAAATTCCTTCCTGGGGTTATCTGTTTCCAAGAGACTCACTTAACGGCAGAGACAGTATGCTGTTTACGGTATGCATGGGTGGGGAGAGCTTATCACTCTACACACACCTCCTTTTCTAGGGGGGTGAGTGTACTGGTGCATGCAGCCTTGGATTTCCAGGAGTTTGACAGTGTCATAGACCAGGAGGGGCGATATGTATTTCTTCACTGCAGGTTTGGTACATTGATATGTGTGCTGGCATGCATATATATCCCACCACCGTTCGCGGCGGCGGTACTCCGGCTCCTCCTTGCGTTTTTGGATGGTAGGCCGGATGTGCCGCTGCTAGTGATCGGTGACTCTCTCCCTGGCATTGTTAAACACTCTCAGTAGTTGGGGCAGTATTTCCTCTGAGTATTGCTTATACACCTCCATAGGCAACCCATCCTCCCCCGGGGTCTTACAATTAGGGAATGCACCCACAGCCCCCCGGAGCTCCCCGACAGTAAGCGGCGCCTCCAACTGTGCCCGCTGACCCTCGGACAGCGCAGGGAAGACTAATCGGGCCAGGTATAACTCCAGATCCTCCTGGGCGTATGGCGCTCCAGGACTGTACAGGGTCTCATAGAAACCCGCCAATTCCTCCATAATCAACTCTGGTTGGGAGACTACACTCCCTGTCTTGGACCTAATGGCTCCTATAGCAGGCGAGCGTTGATGGGAGTTTGCAATCCGTGCCAAAAGTCGGCCGGTCTTCTCACCCTCCTCAAAGAACGCCTGTTTCGTAAAGAACCTTTTCTTCTCAGCCGAGGAGGAAAGTAGTTGTTGATAGGCCGACTGAGCGGCCACCCATGCTTCTCTGGTCAGATCAGAGGGATCCGTCACATATACCCTCTCTAATTCCTGAACCCTAGCCTCCACTTCTATCAGGAGCTCAGAGGAGGCTCTTTTAACCTTATTCATTTCCCCTATCAGGAGGCCCCGGAGATGCGCCTTAAAGGCATCCCAGTGCCGCACATTAAATTCTACTCCATCCCCGTCATCAAAGAACCTCCGTATATCACCCATTATCTCCTCATGGGAACGAAACAATTTCAACCAAAATGCATTAAACTTCCAGGGCGCCCTAGTTAATTTTGCCGGTGGAGCCACCAGCAACTGTACCACTAGAGCAGAATGGTCTGATACACTACGGGGTCTATGTGTAATGTCAGCTACAAACGGGAGTATGCTCAGGTTCCCCACCCCCAGATCTATCCTAGACAGGCAACCATGGGACTTCGAAAAACAGGTAAATTGTCTGTCGCCCAGATTGCTGTGTCGCCAGATATCCACCCAGCCCACCTCTTGCAACAACCGCGCCAGGGGAGTACCCCTGGCGAGGGCAGAGGGTCTAGGGCCCGGGTGTCTATCCGCCACCTGGTCCGAACAGCAGTTGAAATCACTGACCATGAGCAGCGGCACATCCGGCCTACCATCCAAAAAAGCAAGGAGGAGCCGGAGCACTGCTGCCGTGAATGGCGGTGGGATATATATACATGCCAACACACATATCAATGTACCAAACTTGCAATGAATAAATACATATCACCCCTCCGGGTCTATGACACTGTCAAACTCCTGGAAATCCAGGGCTGCATGTACCAATACACTCACCCCCTAGAAAAGGAGGTGTGTGTAGAGTGATAGGCCTTCCCCACCCATGAATACCGCAAAAAACACACACACTGTCTCAGCTGTTAAGTGAGTCTCTTGGAAACAGATTACCCCAGGAAGGAATTTCTTCAAACACATATTAAGCATTGTACGTTTCAAGGAGGAGTGCATACCCCTCACATTCCTAGAAACCTTAGCCATGAGCATCTGCGACTAAAGATAAGTGGTCGGATAAGTGTGGGTAGAAACATAGATATAGTCCCCGGGACAGGGATGATGACACCCCTCTCATAACAGTCCCGAACCGAGTAACAAGGCTTAATAAGGGTAGGGGCTCAAGTCTGCTGCAATGTACCTCTTCGAAAGTATAACTGCTGAAAAAAGAAAAGTTAGTAAGAACAGTGGACCTAACGGGTCCTGGAGCTACCCAATCCACCAACAGGGCAGCAGCAACTCTTTTCACGACATAACGTCGCCAAATTTTGTTCAAGTTTAACATCAGCATAGTGAACAGCGTGATACAAATCGCTCTCCTTGCGCTGTACAGCCATATATTGTCCCCCAGCCAGAGAACAGTAGCCACAAACAATAATAGGGGGTCCCCCTGAGCAAGGTGAACGCAAGATAACTTCCAACAGCATATAATCTGTGCCAACAGGCACACTCAGAATTCAAGCATTAATCTCCATCCTTCTGCGCTCGTCGCTGTAGTGATTGCTCATTCCGATCCAGCCAGGTCAAGGCCTCCTTGGCAGACTCAAAGAACTGTGCCTGGCCCCGCACCACTATGCAAAGCTTTGCAGGATAAAGCATGGCATAGGGAAGTTGTAGGAGTCGCAAACAACGTTTCACATAATTAAATTTGGCCCTGTACCTCCGCCGAAAAGTCCGGATAGAAGGACACCCTGGTGCCATTGTGCTGGACATTCGCTCGTTCCCGAGCTTGGCGTAAAACCGCCTCCCTGTCCCAGTAATGCAGCAGTCTCGCAAGGAGGGATCTGGGTGGGCCTCCCTGTGGAGGCGGGCGAGAAGGCACTCTGTGCGCACGCTCCAACGCAAAAAATGGTGAGAATGAACTTTTTGGCAAAAAATGGTGAGAATGAACTTTTTGGCAAAAATTCAATCAGCCAATTCTCCACATATGTAGTAGGATCTTTACTCTCCACCCGCTCCGGGAGACCCACTATACGAATGTTTCGTCTGAGATGATTCTCCATGTCTTCAGCACGATCGTATGCATCTCTAGCCATCTGCAGTACGGCTCTGGTGTCCTGGGCCATGGGCTGCATCTGGTCTTCCACCTCACTGACTCTGCTCTCCACAGCCGTGGTGCGTTTGCGGATCTTTTGCATGTCTTGCCTCAGTAAACCAAACTGCTCCTTTAAGGTGTCAACAGAAGCTGTGCATTTATTCACAGCCTTGAGGATGTCAGCCAGGGTGGGTTGCGCTGCAGCCTGTGTGTCTGGAGCCTGGTTGTCCGGAGCCTGGTTGTCCTGCAACATGGAGTCTGCCTGGTCCCCCTCCTCCTCTCCCCACTGATCTGGGACAGCGTCTGCCTGCATGTCAGGCAGCTTGTGTTTTGGGTCCTTCGATCGGGAGGGCAGCTCCATCCCCGCAGCCCCAGATAACTTTTGGGCATAGTCCTTAGGGGGATCCTTGCCGGGGGGTTTGGGCGGCCTACTTGGCTTGAGACCCTGCTTGTTTGGGCCACGCAGCGTTCCCTTTACAGCAAGTGTGACGGCGCCATCTTGGAGCTCCGACCCTGTGATCTTCGTCTGTCCTTTGCGGGTCATCCCTCTGGTGCAGAGAGCCGGAGGTGGTACCTTAGTGGTCCCTGGAGCACGGGCTGTCAGCATATGTCGGTTTCGGACCGATGAAGCGGCTGGGGGAGGATCGGTACCGGATTAATGCTGGGAGCTGTGGGAGATGCTTCCTCTCACATGCCTGTCTTGGCCACGCCCCCATGTTGAAAATACTTAGAATACTTTAGACACTCCAATCAAACAGTCCACCCACCATTCAAAGTGAGTGGAATATAGCAAGGAGCAATTGCAGATATATGGAGACACTGGTTACTGAGAGCCGCTTGCAGGTGACAGGAGCAAAGCAAGAGAGGAACATGCATTCAAGGTAATCTAGTTAAGCACAGACACAATAGAAAAGTCCAACCTCAGTTGAAAACAACGTGACTCTCACACACTTCCTGCACTTTCCTGATGTTTTTCTCAAATTCAGTCAGACAGCTGGCAATAATGTAGACAACTGTCAACAAGGACAATTGCAGGGAAACCGCTGAAGAGTATGCATGTAACAGTTCTTGTACACAAAACATCATTGACAAAGAGGTAACAGAGCAGGAAGGGAAAACTGTTGCTACAATATTACTTTGTGTGGTTCCAAATGTTACCACTCTCCTGCCGCCTTTTCAGTTTAAAGTGGAGCTCCACCCTAATTTTTAACTTTTGGTAATCGGAACCCTCCCCCCCTCCGGTGTCACAATTGACACCTTTCAGGGGGGAGGGGGGTGAAGATACCTGTCTAAGACAGGTATTTTCACCCACATCCGGGAGTCCTCTCTCCGGGAATCTGCAGGAGTGACGTCACTTCCCCCAGACTTCCCATAGTGTTCTGGGAGACACTCTGCTCCCAGAACACAGGAGGACGAATCAGAACGGCGCAGCGTGACTCGCGCATGCGCCGTAGGGAACCGGGCATGAAGCCGCAGGGCTTCACTTCCTGGTTCCCTCAGCGAGGATGGCGGAGGGAGCAGCAGAGCGACGAGCGATCGCTCGTCCTCTACTGTGGACGTCGCTGGACTTCAGGACAGGTAAGTGTCCAAATATTAAAAGCCAGCAGCTGCTGTAGCTGTAGCTGCTGGCTTTTAATATTTTTTTTTCCGGCGGAGCTCCGCTTTAAGTCCTGCTTAGATCATTCCCATGGATGTTTTTACCACTCCGGCTCACAGTGCTTTCCTGTCAGCACACTTTTGGGCAGCACGTCGTTTCTCATCTGCTTCCTGTGCCGTGTATTAGCTTGTGGGATGGGTGGACATGGTCAGGGTGGTATCGGGCAAACAGCCAATCACATCAAAGTGTTTCGCCAGTGTGGCATAGCTTAGCTTCCTCAGGATGTACATTAGTCTGTGGAGAAAACACCTTTTAAACCTATGACTAGACAGCCCTACCTGGATAGCTTAAAGGGGAACGCTCTACTTCATACTTATCAATAGGGATGAGGCGAACACCCCCCCCCCCTGTTAGGTTCGCACCAGAACCTTCGAACGGACCAAAAGTTCACGCAAACTTTAGAACCCTATTAAATACAATGGACGCGAACATTCGAAATCTAAAGGACATGTATCAATGCAAAAATAATTTTTAAAAACTTCGTTTTTTCGGGAGCAGTGATTTTAATGATGCATAAAGTGAAAACAAAAAAGTGAAATATTCCTTTAAATATCGTACCTGGTGGTGTCTAAAGTATGCCCATGAAGTGCCACGTGTTTCCCGTGTTTAGAACTGTCCCTGCACAAAATGACATTTCTAAAGGAAAAAAAGCCATTTAAAACTGCTTGCGGCTTTAATGTAATGTCTGGTCCCGGCAATATGGATGAAAATCATTGAGAAAAATGGCATGGCTTTGTTTCTTGGTGGGCGCATGAATGGGCCCTGCTGTGAATTATTAGATCAAGAATTGTAATTGCATGCCCCTGTTGAACAGGGGCTGAAAAATTGGGCCTTTGGTGGTGCTGGTGCCACAAGACTGTAAGTCCTCACAATCAGAGGCGTTGTAAGGGGGAGCGGGGGGTGCGGGCCGCACCCGGGTGACACCCACCAGAGGGGTGACACCCGGCACAGCACTGCATTGAGAGGCGCTGCGCTGGCTGCGGCTCTCTCCTCTTGCTCTTTCCCCTGCGCCCGGCTCCCGCATGTCCTCCGGGAACCGGCACTGCGATCTACAACGGCACTTGTGACAGGCAGGTGAGGAGAGGTCACGTTGCCAGTGTCCTATCACAATTGCACTGCTCAGACCGACGTCGATGCCTAGGCTTCTCCTCCACTACACACTGACAGTATATCCACAACAGGAGGAGGAGCCTAGGAAGAGGGACATTCCTGTGCACAGAGCCGCGCTGATCTGAGGTCTGTAAATGTAGGGAGGGGAGGGCGTTACATTAGGGGGATTGCAGGGGGGTTAAAATTAGGGGGATTACACAGGGGGGGTGTTACTTTAGGGGGATTGCAGGGGGTAGCATTAGGGGCATTACACAGGGGGGGTTACATTGGGGGGATTGCAGAGGGGGGTAACATTGGGGGGATTGCACAGGGGGGTTACATTGGGGGGATTACATTAGGGGGATTACACAGGGGGGGCATTACATTAGGGGAATTGCACGGGGGGGCGTTACATTAGGGGGATTGCAGGGGGTAACATTAGGGGGATTGCACAGGGGGGTTACATTAGGTAGATTGCACGAGGCGGTAACATTAGGGGATTACACAGGGGGCAGAGCTGTGCTGGTGTGCTAGCCTGCTCAGTGCCCTGGATTGCTCATGCTCTGTGACCGGGGGGGTGACACCATATTTTACAGCACCAGGTGACACCAACCCTAGTGACGCCACTGCTCACAGTTAGTCTTGGTGGGCGCAGGAATGGGCCCAGCTGTGAAATATTAGATCAAGAATTGTTATTACATGCCCCTGTTGAACAGGGGCAGAAAAATTGGGCCTTAGGCAGTGGTGCTGGTGCCACAACACTGCAACCCCTCACAGACACTGTACTTAGAGCGCAGCAATGAGCCCTGTTGCAAAGTATTAGATCAAGAATTGTAATTACATGCCCCTGTTAAACCGGGGCAGAAAAATTGGGCCTTAGGCACTGGTGCCAAAACACTGCAACCCCTCACAGATACTGTACTTGGAGCGCAGTAATGTGCCCTGCTGCAAAGCATTGCATAAAAAATTGTAAATACACGCCCCTGTTAAACAGGGGCTGAAAAATTGGGCCTTAGGCACTGGTGCCACGACACTGCAACCTCTCTCAGATACTCTAGCTGGAGTGCAGGAATGAGCCCTGCTGCAAAGCATTGCATCAAAAATTTTAATTACATGCCCCTGTTAAACAGGGGCTGAAAAATTGGGCCTTAGCCACTGGTGGCGGCACCCAGAACCAAAAATGTTCTTCCAAGCTATCAGCAGGATCATTGAGGAGGAAGAGGATAGTCAGTCAACATAACAGGACAGTCACTCAGCATCAGCATAGGCAGTCTTGAAGGGATATGACATTTAAAAAAAAATTATTCGGTTACATCAGCTTCAGGTGCTTGGTAGCTGGTGGTGATCCAAGATTGATTCATCTTTATGAAGGTCAGTCGATCAACCGAGTCGGTGGACAGGCGCACCCTGTGATCGGATACAAAGCCTCCAGCAGCACTGAATGTGCGTTCCGAAAGAACGCTGGATGCAGGACAGGCCAGTAGCTCAGTTGCATACTGTGCAAGCTCTGGCCAGTGATCCATCCTCAAGACCCAGTAAGCCAGAGGATTTTCGGTGGGAAAGGTGTCCAAGTCTGACCTTGCACCTAGGTATTCCTGGAACATGTAAATCAGACGCTGGCGATGGTTGCTGGAACCGATCATACCTTGGAGCTGCGGACTAAAAAATTGTCTGAACGCATCGGTCAGACGGCCACCTTCTCCATCGCTCCTTCTGTGACTGACCGAAGCCTCAGCAACTCGTTGTCCAGGACCAGGAGTTTGTAACCTCCCAGTCTCTGGGAACGCGTTGCACAGACCTTTCTGCAAGGCCTCCCGGAGATGTCTCTTCCTCTGCTCCCTCTGCGACGGCAAGATAAGGTCCGCAAACTTACCCTTGTACCGTGGATCAAGGAAAGTGGCCAGCCAGTAATGGTCCCTCTCCTTGATCCGAAGAATACAAAGATCCTTCCGCAGGCTTTGCAGGATCAGGGAGGCCATGCAGCGTAGGTTAGATGAGGCATTCGGTCCGGAGTCCTCTGGGTCAATAAGGACGACATGATCTGCAGCCACCTTCTCCCTGCCACGAACACGGGTTTCTTGGGACTGTAAATCATCCCTAAAAGACTGCTGCTGATGCTAAGTGCTAGGCTCCACCTCCATGCTGACACAATCCTCCTCCTCCTCGTCCTGTGTGATGGGTGGGAAAGAAGGAACACTGTCTGGATAAAGGGGGCCTTGAGAGGCAAGGAAGTCCTCGTCCTGCCTCTGTTCTGCCTCAAGTGCCCTGTCCATTATTCCATGCAGCGTATGCTCCAACAGGTGGAAAAGAGGTACAGTGTCACTGATGCATGCACTGTTACTGCTCACCATCCTCATGGCCTCCTCAAATGGTGCCAGGACAGTGCATGTATCCCTGATAATGCCCCACTGTCGTGGTGAAAAAAACCGAGCTTCCCTGACCCTGTCCTGGTGCCGTAGTCGCACAGGTACTCATTGATGGCCCTCTGCTGCGTGTGCAGCCGCTGCAGCATGGCCAACGTTGAGTTCCACCTGGTGGGCATGTCACATATAAGGCGGTTCTTGGGCAGGTTCAACTCCTTTTGCAGCTCAGCCAGCCGAGCACTGGCATTATATGATCGGCGGAAATGCACACAGACTTTCCTGGCCTGCCTCAGGACATCCTGTAAGCCCGGGTACCTGCCCAAGAACCGCTGCACCACCAGGTTAACCACTTAAGCCCCGGACCATTTTGTAGCTAAAGGACCAGAGGTGTTTTCACAATTTTGCACTGCGCTGCTTTAACTGGAAATTGTGCGGACATGCAATGTTGTACCGAAACGAAATTTGCGTCCTTTTCTTCCCACAAATAGAGCTTTCTTTTAATGGTATTTGATTGACTCTGCGATTTTTATTTTTTGCGATATAAACGGAAAAAGACTGAAAATTTTGAAAAAAAATGATATTTTCTACTTTTTGTTATAAGAAAAATCGAATAAACTCAATTTTAGTCATACATTTAGGCCAAAATGTATTCAGCCACATGTCTTTAGTAAAATAAATGTCAATAGGTGTATATTTATTGGTTTGCGCAAAAGTTATAGCGTCTACAAACTAGGGTACATTTTCTGGAATTTACACAGCTTTTAATTTATGACTGCCTATCTCATTTCTTGAGGTGCTAAAATGGCAGGGCAGTACAAAACCCCCCCCAAATGACCCCATTTTGGAAAGTAGACATCCCAAGGAAATTGCTGAGAGGCATGTTGAGCCCATTGAATATTTTTTTTTTGTCCCAAGTGATTGAATAATGAGAAAAAAAAAAAAATTACAAAAAGTTGTCACTAAATGATATATTGCTCACACATGCCATGGTTATATGTGGAATTGCACCCCAAAATACATTTTGCTGCTTCTTCCGAGTACAGGGATACCACATGTGTTAGACTTTTTGGGAGCCTAGCTGCGTACGGGCCCCCGAAAACCAAGCACCGCCTTCAGGATTTCTAAGGGCGCAAATTTTGATTTCACTCCTCACTACCTATCACAGTTTCGAAGGCCATAAAATGCCAAAGTAGCACAAAACCCCCCCAAATGACCCCATTTTAGAAAGTAGACACCCCAAGGAAATTGCTGAGAGGCATGTTGAGCCCATTGAATATTTAATTTTTTTGTCCCAAGTGATTGAATAATGACAAAAAAAAATACAAAAAGTTGTCACTAAATTATATATTGCTCACACATGCCATGGTTATATGGTTATATGTGGAATTGTACCCCAAAATACATTTTGCTGCTTCATGGGTTTTGTGCCATCTGGGCATTCCATGGCCTCCGAAACTGTGATAGGCAGTGAGGAGTGAAATCAAAAATTTACACCCTTAGGCCGCGTACACACGATCATTATTCACGGCGGTTTAAAAACCGCCGTGAATAATGACATTTTAAACGAGGGAACAGCTTGTTCCCCACACACGGTCATTTTTCTCGTCATTTTTTAAAATGACGAGAAAAACGATCGTCTATGGGCTCCGCGGCAGTGTTTCCCTATGGGAAACACTGCCGCGGAAGAAATGTCAGGAAAAACGACGAGAAAAATTAGAACATGTTCTAATTTTTCTCATCGTGATTAATGCCGTTTTTCCCGTCGGGAAAAACGGCAAAAAGCCCACAGAC
Source organism: Rana muscosa (assembly GCA_029206835.1). Taxonomy (NCBI): domain Eukaryota; kingdom Metazoa; phylum Chordata; class Amphibia; order Anura; family Ranidae; genus Rana; species Rana muscosa. The sequence continues at coordinate 48,702,113 of CM055118.1, forward strand.
GATCGTTTTTCTCGTCCAAAGGAAAAAATGTCATTTTTCCCGACGGGAAAAATGATCGTGTGTACGCGGCATTAGGCCTCGTACACACGGCCGAGATTCTCGTCGAAAAAAACATGTCGTTTTTTTCGACGAGATTCTTGGACAAGAAACTTGTCCTGGCCGAGTGTACACACGCTCGATTCAAAGAACCCGCGGTTCTTTGAATGGAGCGTACGCGGTGACGTCATCGACTACGACGAGCATGCGCTCGTCACATTCGATGCCTTCGCCGCCATCTTGGTATACCCTACCTATGCCTAGGAAGCTACCGCGCATGCGTCGAATTCATTTCGAACATGCGCGGGCTTCCGGGAGGACAGGTAAGTGTACACACACTCACTTTTCTCGTCGAGAAACATGCCGACGAGAATCTCAACGAGAAAATAGAGAGCAGGTTCTCTATTTTCTCGTCGAGATTACTTGTCGGTTTTCTTGACGAGAAACCATACACACGAACGAGTTTCTCGGCAAGACATCTCTGCCAGCAAGTTTCTTGCTGGTTCTTGGCCGAGAAACTCGGTCGTGTGTACGAGGCCTTAGAAAGCCTGAAGGCCGTGCTTGGTTTTTGGGGTCCCGTACGCGGCTAGGCTCCCAAAAAGTCTCACACATGTGGTATCCCCGTACTCAGGAGAAGCAACAGAATGTATTTTGGGGTGTAATTCCACATATGCCCATGGCATGTTTGAGCAATATATCATTTAGTGACAACTTTGTGCAAAAAAAATAAAAAAAAATAATAAATTGTCGTTTTTCCGCAACTTGTGTCAACATATAAAATATTCAATGGACTCGACATGCCTCTCAGTATATAGCTTGGGGTGTCTAGTTTCCAAAATGGGGTCATTTGGGGGGGTTTTGAACTGTTCTGGCATTTTATACACAACATTAGGAAGCTTACATCCACTCTTCTAACCACTTATAGACAAAGCCCTTTCTGACACTTTTTGTTTACATGAAAACATATTTTCAGCATCAGTACAGCGGGGCGGGGGCTCCGCTGGGCTTGCTGGGGGAGGGTATAAAGGGGTCGGCCATTTAGGTCACGGGGTCGTTTAGTCCCAGGCACCTTCAGCCTGAGGGCTGTGGTTTGTGGTTGGTGTCCAGGCGGCCTAGGCCTGGACACCCGGAGCTCGTGTTCCACCCCAGGCACCTTCAGCCTGGGGTGAGGTACTCGGTTGGAGGCCTGGGGCCCAGTGTCCTCCGCTGGGCTCCGCGAGGGAAGGATTTCCTAGGGGACCCCGGGAGTGGGGTACCCGAATCCAGAGGCGTAAGGGACCGGAGGATTTACTCACCCGAAGACCTGGTGCAGCAGATTGCCGATGCCGGGTGAGCCTCAGGAGACCGCCCGGAGGGGAATCTTCCCAAACAGGGGCCGAGTGCAGTCAGGAGGAAGGTTCACCGTTAACCCGGTTGGTGGCAGCGACCAAGATTCTCAGCAGGTGGCATAGATCATGTGCCAAACCTATTCGCTGTTAGAGGAATAGGAGAGTTCATTGTGCCTGGGCCTACTCTTATCCACACCCCCTGTCTGTTCGTTGAGGAATCCAACTGATTGTGTTTCATCCTGACATTGAAGAATAAAGGAGTGTTGGACTTTTATTGGTGTGGGGCTCATTTACTGGCAGACACGGTTCCACACAAGAGGCGGAGGCTCCAAACTCAGAACACCGACCCGAAGGTAAAGGAACTTTGCTTACACCACACAAACATCTGCGGTGAAGGCTTGGCGTGGTGACCCCGCACTCTCTCCTCCAAGGTACCCCTAGACAAGCAGAAACCAGCCAACAGCGGAGTGAGAGAGTGGAGGCTGTTACATATATATGCCTAGATAAGACAAAGTAGGTCGTGACGGTGATCAACATCTACTAAATTCATATATAGAATATCCACAAAGATATTTGCATGATCTAGTCTCTCTCATACCTAACTGTTTATGTTGAACACTATTTAGATTTATGGGGCGAAAGCTCTTTCAATTCTTGAAGTGCCTATTGCACAACCTAAATAAACTGTTTGTGTCCTTGATCACCATGATGACTTGCATGCAGACCGGAATTTAACGGTAGATTTAATGGTGAATTTAATGGTGAACTATCAGAAGCATGTACCAAAGAGTTTTACAAGTGTTACAAGTGTTAAGCGTGTAAACGGTTTTGTTTAATAGTTTTTTATTTTTATGGTATTTTAGTTTGAACAATTTCATGTGAATGGCTCACAAATTAGATGTTTTTCAAGCAATTTATAATTTACCAACACAACGGCTCCCTCTAGTGGTTGATAATAAAAATTTCATTACTAAATCTTCCTAATAGTTATATGTTTTACAGTACAGAACTCAAGATACTCTACCAATATAACAACATACCAATGCTAAGTAAATACATAGAATCCAACTAATTACCGCTCCACAGCTTACAACTCAAGGCCTCAAACTCAACAATACACATATACAGGCTAGAGTTTCATTCCCCTTCCCTCTACTCATTAATCCGTATAAAACCCTGTACCTTTGAGCAATTCTACTTAGATAGCTGCTCCGGAGTGCTAGAACAAAAAAGGAGAGAGAAAAAAAAGAGCGAATAGAAGACAAGAGAGACTGAATTTCTAGCTGCAAGAAAGACATTTCGGGACCCACTTAGACCACAAACCCACACAAGGGGCAGAAATATTATTTTTTTATTTTTCTGCCCTTTGAAACATCCGGCATTCCACAAAACAGGGTAGACTAGCTGGTCTAAATCTACCCCCGGATCACTTTACCCCTTACCTCCCCCATCTGTGTTTTTTTTTTTTTATATATATTGACGGACTGAATTAAGCGCGCTCCCAGCCCCTTAAAGATAGGCAAGCACGATAAGAAACACACACACCTTACAAGATGTCTACCAATACTCAACAGACCATACCACTATCTATAAAGTTAATTTCTGTTAATGCTAAAGGACTAAATATACCTGAAAAAAGAACTAAATTTCTAAATAAATTCCACAAACATAAAGCAAACATCATCTGCATACAAGAAACTCACTTTAAATCTAATAAAATCCCGAAATTACGTGACAGGAGATATCCTACAGCATAACACTCCACCAACCCAGAAGGAAAAACAAAGGGTGTTTCTATACTAATCTCTAATCAGACTCCTTTCCAGATCCATGACACTATGATAGATCCCGGAGGTAGATTTATCTTCATAAAAGGAAAACTAGAGAACCACCCAATAACAATTGCAAACATATATGCTCCAAACTCGAGACAAATACCTTTTTTCCGTAAGATCAAAGATCTACTAACGACCTTTGCCTCAGGTATTTTAATCCTGGGAGGTGACTTCAACATTCCCCTGAATCCACTCATAGACACCTCAAAAGGAACGTCGAGCCTTCCTTACAGAGCACTGAAGCAAATTAAAATCCAGTTAAAAGACTTAATGTTGCATGACACCTGGAGAACCCTCTTTCCCTCAAACCAAGGACTTTACTTTCTTTTCTACTGTCCATCAAAAATACTCTAGAATTGACTATTTCTTTATAACACAACCTGACCTGACCTACGTACAAAATGCAACGATTGAACCCATGACGATATCAGATCACCATCCAATTACCTTGACACTGACTTTCCCTGAGGAAAAAACTGTGACCAAAACATGGAGACTTAATACTACCTTACTAAAGGACCCCGTTGATGTACTTGAGCTTAGAGACAAACTGAAAGACTACTTTTTAAGAAATGAAAACAACGAGACCTCGACCATCACTCAATGGGAGGCCCACAAATGTGTCATCGGGGGGGGGGGGGATTTATCAAAAAACTAGCTAAATTAAAGAAAGACCAACAATCTAAAATAAAAGCCCTAGTGGACCAAATCCATAGATTAGAAATGTAATGAGCCCCTTTGTTCGCTCGGTTCCACTCTCCCGACACTCCTCTGCTACTATTGGATCATATTGCAGATCGCAACGTCTGATGGTTTGGCCATCCGATGCTCCAGGATCCAAACTACAGCATTCTGTGACATTCTAATCCATTTGTGATAGTTCAGAACAAACACCAGGCAGGCTGTATGTAAGTTCAAACAGGAATCTCCTTTATTGGATGCACACACACACACTCTTATACAGCAGTTTGAACACCCTGCCCCCAACAACCACTTTCCTATTGGTCAATTGTAAAGTCCATTGTATTTCTCAATTAGATTCTCTTGGCCATGCAAATGAGGACTTGAAACAGGGTCAGCAGGAATTGGTCCGATAGCTTGAATAGGAGAACTGAGATGTGTATTGACAAAGAAGCCCCAGGGGGTAATTAAAGTACATAACCAAACAGTCAAACACAGAACAATGCTTTTCTTCTAGACCAGGCATGTCCAAAGTCCGGCCCGTGTGCCAATTGCGGCCCGCGGGCCGGTTTTATACGGCCCCCACTTGCAATTTGTTTTTGTCACTTTTGTGGGCCCCCAAGCTCCGCACAGGGTAAGGATGAGCTCGGTTTTAAAAAAAAAAATTATATATATATTTTCTCTAATCCCTGAGCGCCTCTCACTGATAAGCTGGGCGTGTTGTTGGGTGTTGCTGGGGCATGTTCTAAAGCCTATTGGGAAGCGCGCATCGCCAATAACAGACACTGAGTCATTTCCCGGTCCACAGCTGCAGAGCTCTGTGTCTCAGTGCCTGTGATTGGCTACGACGCTGCATGCTGTCAGCGTCCTAGCAGGCTCGCCAGAGGTCATCGAGGATTTCTCAGGGGATAAGATAAGTTTACTACTGTAACGGATATAAAGCGAATATTTCAATATATATAAGAATTTTAAAAAAAGGAGCTCATCCTTGCCCTGATCAGAGCTTGGGGGCCACAGAAGAGATAAGGGCAAATTACAAGTGGGGGCCAGAGAGAATATTAAAAAAAAATGGTCGGCCCTCACGCACGTTCACTTTATCAAATCTGGCCCTCTTTCAAAAAAGTTTGGACACCCCTGTTCAAGACCATGGAGCCGTCTGGAGGGGGGGGGGGGTTATCCTTAACCACTTCAATACAGGGCTTTTTGTACCTATTCAATACCGGGCCTATTCTAGCACTTCTCTCCTACATGTACAAATCATCATTCTTTTGCTAGAAAATTACTCAGAACCCTCAAACATTATATATGTTTTTTTAGCAGACACCCTAGGGAATAAAATGACGGTCATTGCAACTTTTTTTCTTGCACGATATTTGCGCAATAATTTTTCAAACGCCTTTTTAAAAAAAAAAATGGTTTCATGAATTAAAAAATAACAAAACAGTAAAGTTAGCCCAATTTTTGGGGAAAATATGAAAGATGATGTTACGCCGAGTAAATAGATACCTAACATGTCACGCTTTAAAATTGTGCACACTCATGGAATGGCGCCAAACTTCGGTACTTAAAAATCTCCATAGGCGACGCTTTAATTTTTTTTACAGGTTACCAGGTTAGAATTACAGAGGAATTGTAGCACGCGCTCTAACGCACGCGGCGATACCTCACATGTGTGGTTTGAACGGCGTTTACATATGTGGGCGACTTACGTGTGTGTTCGCTTCTGATCGCGAGCTACCGGGGACAGGGGCGTTTAAAATTTTTTATTATTATTATTTATTTATTTATTTTACTTATTTATTTATTTTTTTACAATTATTTTACTTTTTTTTTTTTTATCACTTTTATTCCTATTACAAGTAATGTAAACATCCCTTATAATAGGAATGTGTGTGACAGGTCCTCTTTATTGAGAGATGTGGGGTCAATAAGACCCCACATCTCTCCTCCAGGCTGGAAAGCATGAGATCAGTGAAAAATTTTTCACTGATCTCATACTTACAGCCGCAATGGCGGCTTTGTTTACATTTGAGGACCCGGGTGTGACGTCATCACATCGCGCCCGGGCCTCCGACGATCATAGAGATGACTGGTGACCATCTGGTCACCAGTCATCTCTATGCTCATCACCTGACCCACCAACGGCGCCGGAAGATTCGCTCTGGGTCCCCGATCGCACGGGAGAGCCCGGAGAAGCACCGGATGGCAGCGGGAGGGGGGATGTCCCCTCCCGCCGCCTATAAGAACGATCAAGCGGCGGAACCGCCGCTATGATCATTCTTATGGTGCACAGAATCGCCGGCACTTTAAAAGGATATCTGAATGATGCCTCTAGCTGCAGGCATCATTCAGATATCCCCCTACAAAGCCGAGGACGTCATATGACGTCCACCCAGGATGGGAGATCCCATCTGTGGACGTCATTTAACTATGGCTGGGTAGGGAAGTGGTTAAGACAGGGCAGAAGATCCCCCACTGTGTAATAGATTCAAATGAGAAATACTTCAGTATTCCAAGGTCCATGACAATACTCCCTCCTGGGAAACAGTCCAACAGCCACAGTGGGACCCCAAACGGGTCAACTCGAGGATGTTGGAAAAGTAGTCTTAAGGTTCCAGGTCTGTCTGCCGGGATAACCCATCCGCATTCCTGTCTTGAGGCCCTGGCCCATAATCGGAAGGCAAGAGGCTGGCATTCAGTCCTCTCCAAAAGCCTCTGTCCCGGCTAGGTCTGTCACACATCTCCCCTTTCGGCAGGAAACTAACATAGGCGGAGACCCCAGACGGGTTGACTCCGAAGTTAGTCCATAGTTCTATACCCCCAATGCCGGTATCCACACAGTACCCCAAATAAATTGCTCCAAACAGAGCATTACTTACCCAGCCAACCTCTGCCTCTCTCAGAGAACATACCCGCTGCTGGGGAGAGGCCTGGACTGGTCCTTCTCACTGGAGTCCTTTCAGCCGCTGGAGAGAAGACAGGGTGACTGGGCTCAGTCCGTCATGCTGTTGGGGATCTGGGTCGACTGCCCGGCATCCCTGGGGTATACAAGTGGAGACTGAAGTCCCATCCACTTGTGGTAGGTGAAAATCCCCCAGTGCTTGCAAAGCAAGGCTGACATCCTCCTGTCTCAGTGTCACACCATTTTCTGGGGTTGTGTCAGTGAGGACTGAAGTCCCATCCAATACCACAGGACCTCCCTCTTCTGTTTGTTGAGAGCAGAGGCCCGTGGCACTCTGCTCTGTTGCCAGCTCTTCCGCTGGGTTGCTGTGAGTGGGGACCGCAGTCCCATCCACCGATATCCGCTCATGTGGCAGTTGTGTGCCGATGCCAGTAGCATTCTGCCCTGCTGCCAGTGATTCAGCTGGGAGTAAAAGCTTTACTGCCTCAGCTTGTTGCTGGGGAGAAGGGCCAACTGCCCCGGCTCCCTGAAACTCCACAGTTGTTTCCGGTGCTGGGCAGAGGTTGGTAGCACTCTGCCCTGTTGCCAGCACTTCTGCTGGGGACTCCACACCATCTGCTCTGGCTAACTGTTGGGGAGGGAAAAGGGCTGTTTCTCCCCCCTGCATCTCTGAAACCCACTTGGAAAGAGGAACCATCATCTTCTCACCTCGGGCCTCCAAAACTGCCACGGGTGTAGAGCAGGGGTCTGCAGTACTCTGTCCTGCTGCCAGTACTTGGGCAGGCGATGCATAATCCCTAACATCCTCTGAACAGCCCATTAAGTCCATACCGTCTGTAATCTGTGGCTGGGGAGATGAGCCAACTGCCCTAGCTCCCTGGAACTCCATATCATCCACTTCGGCTTTAGGGATGGCAATCTTCAGATTTTCCACTGCTGATTCTTCAGCCAGGATTTCAGAGTTGTCAACTGTTATTTCCTGATAGTCCCAGGCAAAGGGAGCCCCACCCTGCTGCTGAGCAGAGTCTAGCAGCTGTTTGTAGGCAATCTCCAGCTCCCATTCCTGAACGGCCAGAAACTCCAAATCTTCCTGTGCCCAGTGCCCTTCCGAGACATTCAGTCTTTGTTCTCTGTGCTCCATTATTTCCTCCAAACGCCACTCCCGATCACTCCCAAAGTCAGGGTCCTCGGACAGTCTCCAATACAACAATCCCAGGCCATTATAGTCAAAGCCTTCCGTGGGGCTGTCATCCGCTGACCATGGGCACTCTTGGGCTACATACCACCGGAGGGCTCTGTAGCTCTCATCCAACCGCATCTCTGCCCGGATCAGCCTGCTTAACTCAGCTGTCCACTCCTGCTTCGGTTGTTCCCCCAATAACGGCATTCGTACTTCATACTGCGACCAGTACCTTACATAGATGGAGGGGAGAATCTTTCCCTGGTGTTGCTGCTCGAGAGCTAGCACTTTCTTCCAGAGTTCGCAGCGGATCGAATCCGACCATCCCAGCAGGACCTCCTCTGATACTGGTCCTCTATGCTGTATCTGGATCTCTCGCAACCTCCTTCCGAATTCCTCTTCCATGGTTCTTTAGGCGTTGTCTCCGATTGCCGTATTTCCACCATTCTCCGCTCATGTTACCGCACTAGTTCTCTCGTTTGTCGGGCATCCTGCAGCTGGATGCCTTTAATGGCTTCCTGTATGGCGGTCTCTGATGGGTTAGCCCCATATAATGCCAACCGCTGTCGCACTCGTTGCTGAAACAAATCTTCAACTGACCGGGGTCCTGCATCACCCTTCTTCTGGTCCATCTCGGCTCTCAAGTGGGTCTTTCAGCGTGACTTTCCTGCAGGCTGCATAGCTGGTCATTCACTGTGGTGGTTTGGAGTGTCCCAGGAACTGGAGAGCAAATCCCACCGCTGCCACCAATGTAACGAGCCCCTTTGCTCGCTCGGTTCCACTCTCCCGACACTCCTCTGCTACTATTGGATCATATTGCAGATCGCCGCAACGTCTGATGGTTTGGCCATCCGATGCTCCAGGATCCAAACTACAGCTATGTGACATTCTAATCCATTTGTGATAGTTCAGAACAAACACCAGGCAGGCTGTATGTAAGTTCAAACAGGAATCTCCTTTATTGGATGCACACACACACACTCTTATACAGCAGTTTGAACACCCTGCCCCCAACAACCACTTTCCTATTGGTCAATTGTAAAGTCCATTGTATTTCTCAATTAGATTCTCTTGGCCATGCAAATGAGGACTTGAAACAGGGTCAGCAGGAATTGGTCCGATAGCTTGAATAGGAGAACTGAGATGTGTATTGACACAGAAGCCCCAGGGGGTAATTAAAGTACATAACCAAACAGTCAAACACAGAACAATGCTTTTCTTCTAGACCATGGAGCCGTCTGGAGGGGGGGGGGGGGGTTATCCTTAAGACAGGGCAGAAGACCCCCCCCTGTGTAATAGATTCAAAGGAGAAATACTTCAGTATTCCAAGGTCCATGACAAGAAACAACACATAAAAGAACAGTAGCGGTCTCTACACTAGAGGAATTGACAAAAGCAAGAACACTCTTAGCGGAAGAACTGAACATAAAAACAAAAAGACAATACATACTGAGACATAAGATTTACTACGAACAGGGAAATAAAAGTGGAAAATTGCTTGCTAAAGCAGTCCAAAGTAAAAAAATAGCTTCAACCATACACCAAATAAGAGACAAACAAGGTAAACCACAGTCTTCAAATGAGGAAATTGCTAAACAGTTTGAAGAATACTATCAGTCCCTGTATAACATTCCATCTAACCCAAAATGCCCTCATAACTCAGATAAAAGAGCGAAACTCATCCAAGAATTTCTAGAGAAATATAGCCCACCTCAACTAACGAAAGACAAAGCCCAAGAACTTGAAGCCCCTATATCGGGCCCTGAATTTGACAAGGCAATTAAAGAGATGAAATTAGGCAAAGCTCCTGGTCCCGATGGCCTGCCCCTACAATACTATAAAACATTCAATGACGTACTGAAACCAAGATTCTTGAAAACTTTCCAATCACTAAACTCTGATCAACAACCTCCTAAACAATTATTAGAAGCTCACATCACAGTGATACCCAAAGAAGGCAAAGATACAACACAGGTTACAAATTATAGACCTATATCCCTAATAAACGTAGATGTAAAAATATATGCTAAAATACTAGCTAATAGACTGTTACCCTTATTGAACTCACTTATAACATTAGACCAGGTGGGGTTCATCCCAGGTAGAGAAGGACGGGACAACACAATTCAAGCTTTAAATATAAGTCACTGGCTAACATCCAATAAAAAAAAGAATTTTTCCTATCCCTAGATGCTGAAAAGGTGTTCGATAGAGTGGCCTGGGACTTCATTGATGCAGTATTGAAACATATTGGTATCTTACCCCAAATGAGAACTTATATCAAATCGCTTTACACTAACCCCACAGCACGAGTTCAGGTCAACGGTCACCTATCGAACGCCTTTAACCTACGTAATGGTACTAGACAGGGATGCCCCTTATCCCCTCTTCTATTTGTCTTAACTTTAGAACCACTGCTAAATAGAATCATAACCAATCAAAATATCAAGGGGATAGAGATTCAAAAAAATACATACAAAATAGCTGCGTTTGCCGACGACGACATGCTTCTTTTCCTCTCTGAACCCCATATCTCCATACCTAATCTGTTACAAGACTTAGATCATTTTAACATGCTATCTAACCTGAAAATCAATCACTCAAAGTCAACCGCCCTTAACATCTCGCTACCCCCTAGGTCAATAGATCTATGCAAAATAAACTTCCCGTTCACATGGGCTAATCCTATCTAGGGATAGAAATCCCCTCAAACTTAAATGACCTCTTTAAATTAAACTTCATACCTATACTAAAAGAAACGCAGGAAGATTTAAAAAGATGGAATTCTTTAAACGTATCTTGGTTTGGGAGAGCATCCCTAATCAAGATGACAGTACTACCTAGATTTCTATATGTCATGCAGACTATACCTATCAAATTGCCCTCAACTTTTTTTTCCTGTTTCCGCAAAGCTTGCTCCACCTTTATTTGGAGGGGCAAGCCTCCAAGAATTAAATTCACCAGATTAAACTTACCCAAGGATAGAGGTGGGATAGAGGTGGAATAGCGGTACCTGATTTGAAAAAATACCATCAAGCTACCCTTTTAACACGAATAGTAGACTGGAATATACACCAAACAGTTAAAGACTGGGTATCATTAGAACAAATACAGTTCTCCCAAGAGCTTGGCACCTTACCATGGATCCACCCTAAATATCATTCAAAATCTATTAGGTCCTACGCTAGAAATTTTTCACAACACCTTCAAATCCACCAATTCATCCCCTTGGCTTAGCCCTCTAACACCATTGAGAAACAATCCTGATTTCCCCCCGGGACAAGAAATACATTTTCTAATACACAACTGGCCACATAAGAAAATTTTGACCAAACACTTCTTTAAAAATGGGAAACTATTATCTAGAGATGACCTAAACAAAGTCATTAAACCATCCCTAATCTCGCATTGGAACTATATTCAAATCAGACATTATCTAACCAGAAACGAGACAGCACTAGCTTGGACAAAACCCCTTACGGAACTTGAGGAACTTTGTACGAAAGAAACCCCACGTAGACACAACATTTCAACTCTATATAACTTACTCTTTGGGGATTTGACAGACTTCTCCAGCTCGTCATGCCAGAACTGGGAAAAAGATCTTGATATCACTTTAACTGAAAAAAAAATGGGAAAAAATGTATATGTATGCTCACAAAGGCTCTCTAAACGTAGCCTCACAAGAATGCGGATTCAAAATGATTACTAGATGGTACAGGATTCCATCAATATTACATACATTTTTGCCACTAATCTCTGACCGTTGTTGGAGATGCAAACAAGAAGAGGGCTCGATGCTCCATATATGGTGGACTTGCCAATTGATTCAAAAGTTCTGGAAAACAGTTCACAAAACCATTATTTCGATTACATCAGAAAACATAAGTTATGAACCAGCACAATACCTCCTACACTTTAACTCTCTCCCAAGAAAACAATATTTAAAGTCATTACCTATGTACTTGATCAATGCAGCTCGCCAATGCATCCCATCCCACTGGCGCACAACCGCCGTCCCTTCTACAGCGGAATGGTTTAGGAGAATCAATAACATTGAAAAGATTGAGGAGCTCATAAGTATTTCTCAGGAAAAAATAATGAATTTCTCTGCAACATGGTATAATTGGATACTATTCAAAGAATCCCAGACATATAGAACAATCATTAAGTAAGAATCAAAACTTCCACCTTGGGCTATAGATTACACAGGAAGGTTGGAAGGAGAAGAGAAGAAGAAAAAGGGAAAAAAAAAAAAGAGAAAGGAAAAAATTATCTAAATAAAACACGTCAGTCCCAATAGATTACAGCAGGCTCCCCCTTCCCCCCCCCTTTTTTTTTATTTTTAATTACCAATATTCCCCCTCTCATCCCTCCCTATTTCCCCTTAATATCTTTGAAAAATATATTTACTTTAATAATTATCGTATCAATAAAAATATGGTGGATTATATGTTGAATATCAAGCACATTATTAACCTTGTCTTTATTTTTCTTATGATCATTAACTGTGCTATAACAAACTGATATAGTGCGCATTCCGATGCATTTACTATTGTAAACATATGTAGTTATGTACTGTAGTATTATACTGTTCCTTTGCTTTTCTCATGTTCACCTAATAAAACTTTATGAAACAAAAAAAAAAAAACACGCTGCAATGTGTGTTAGACACATATCAGCACATGCTCATTATGCACACACTTTAGTGTCGACAACCCCCTACAAAAGGCTTTCCTTCACTCCAGACTGCAGAGCAAAGCAATGCAGTAGAAATTAAGCCAGGGCCCCACCCCCTACTCAGGTCACTGTATATAAAATATTAACTTTCTAATGTTTTTTTAAAAAATACCTGTTTTTCAATTTTAAACATTCAGTCATGTGACCAATTTCCTTCTCCCTTTTCCCTACTGCATGTCCGGGGAGCAGCTTGATGGCATCATCACGGTTTACACCCCTGCCGGGACCACAGGTCCCACAAATCCTTGCACCTCTAGATACAAGGTGCCTCACACCCTTCTTCTTTTGGGCATAACAAGCACTGCTACTAATGCCATTGACACGCCCAAACAGAATGGTGCTAAAGAGAGGAGAAGCATAGACACATTTTTCTCGCAGTCCCGCGATAGAGTGAGTTTTCCCGCACAGCAAGAGGAGCCAGTGGAGGCAGCACGGGAGGAGGAGGTAAGACGATATCCCCCCCCCCCCCGATTATCAACTTTAATGACGGGCGATTGACGGCAATATCCCGCGGAACCCCGTTCATCAACAATAATGATGTCTTAAAATCGCTGTCCCGCGGTAGCCCCCCCCCCCCCCCCCGCTCAACAACATTCGTGACAGGCAAAAATAAAATTAGAGTGAATGGAATTGGGAGGTATGGAGGAATGTAATATGGATGTCAGTGTTGGTGGATATTACTAGGTGGGAAACTTACATTGATCCCAGAGCAGGGCTTTAAGACGTACTAGAATAGTATTTTGTTTTTTTATAAACCAGAGCTTGGTGTCCTTTTAAATGCAATATACATGTAGCGGGGTCTCCGTTGAGGACCCATGGACTACGTTACCCAGAACCCCGTTTGGCACCCAGGCTGCATTGGGCTGCCGCAGAGACTCATGGGTGGGGTATAAAAGGGGAGGGCGAGGCTAAGCCCGGCCTCTTTGGACACCGCGCGGCTGGCAAGAGAACTTCCTGTGCGGACTTGCTGTGAATGCAAGGCCCGAGGCCTGGGCCCTGCGCACTTCTAGAGAGCCTTCCACCTTGCTGCGGAGCCTGTGCGCTGACAGACATCTACCTGCTTGAGGGACGTCAGTGAACTGGAGACCAGGCGGTGGCAGATCCTGTGTCTGTGAAGACACAGCGGTGGGATTTCCGGACTGGGATCGAGTCCGGAGTGGTGAGAGAGCACCTGCTCGCAGCTTTAATCGAGTACTTATTAGGCCTATAGACTGCCTTGGCCCATCGGGTTATATTTCCCTTTTCCTGTCAGGAGACTAGTTGGAGGACAGAGTTACATAGTCTCCGGGGAGTTGTTCTACTAATTTATACCTTGTTGGATTACAAATATTGTTCCTGTATGTGCACCATCGATCATCTAGTATGCGAAGATTCCTTCTCTAGAGACTGAGTTTTACCAGAGTCAGGCCTGACTGGGGTTGATAGTACAGTTGGGCGCCATATTGCTAACGGGTACTTGAGCTATATGTTAGTGTGTGTTAGAACTAATTGCGCACTATAATTAACTACTGTTAGTATTACTGCAGGGCTCTGCATGCATGTGTTATCTGTAATATTGATTATTAACCCCTTTTATCTACAAGTAAACCCTTTTACATTTACTCAAATCTGGTATTGGAGTCTATATTTCTAAATATATATCTTACCACTGAAGAAAGGTATTGTGGGATTGTGCATATACTGTTATAGAGCTATATAGAAATACCACCCCTAGACTAGCTGTGCCAGAGAAGGGCTGAGTAGATTGCCGGGGGTTGGCTGTGCTGTATACAGGGCCCAAAAGCAAACCAGCGGCTCCCTTAGTCTGGGGGTAACACTACATACAGTATGTGAGTAATTGGATATCATATCAGGTGGTGACAACTATAGAACAATGGAGCTTGCTTTGTGGTGTTTATTTCAATATTTCTCATTTTTCTTCTGTGCAGGGACCATACACACAAATACAGATTAGAAATACTGAGAATAACACCCAGCATACGGAGCAAAATAATTTCTACTGTGTACAGCCCATAGCAATATAGAGGTTTTTTTTATGAGGCTGGGTTGCTGGCCCAGTATTCAACCCTCCTCTCTCAGCACGGACTTGGGACCAGTGTTCTATCCAAAAATGCATCCTAGTCAGATAATGCCTCCGACGATCTGCGCATGCGCTGGACACAACGTTACTCCAGCTGATATGTTGATCAGCTGGCGTGCCATGCCATTCTCCCTTTGCAGATCATCAGATAATGCCTCTGACGATCTGCAGATGCGCAGTGTTGACGTCACGCCAGCTAATCAACATATCAGCTGGAGTGACGTTGCGTCACAGATCGTCTGAGGCATTATCCAACAGAATGCACTATTCAATAGAACACCGGCCAGGGCAGAGTTAAAACATGATCATATATTAAGAATCCCACCCAGTATACGGAATAGGAAAAGCGCTACTGTGCAGAGTCTATACATATAGAATAAGAGCAGAATATTCACACAACAAATCCACACACTCCCCCAAAATAGATCTTGAAAGGTCCCACCATTTGTAGAGGATCACCTTCTTCCTTGCTTGTGCTGAGGCTTGAGGCTTCTTCCTTGCTTGTGCTTCATCCAGCTTCTCTTGAGGAAATACCACTTCTTCTCCTCTAGACTTTAATGAAGGAAGGTGAATTTTGGGTCCCTGGCATTGGCGTATCATACATGTGTGCAGGGTGTTCACTGCACACGGGCCCCGAGGGGAGCACTGTGACGCACACTGCACACATGGATGTTTCTCTGGTTCACAGTCGGGGATGATCGGTGCAACGGGAGCGACAACTGCAAGCACCAATCTCCCTGTATAGCTATCAGTGAAGCAGCTGACAGCCTCTTCTCCTCCTCTCTCTCCCACAGCTGTCAGCTGAAAAGCCATGCAGGGAAATCAGTGCTTGCGGCTTTCACCTCCCGCCGCACTGATTATCCCAACCCTTCCCTGTGTCCTCCTCCTCATCCGCCCCCCTGTGTGTTCTTTCGGCCGATGCTCCAGCCCCCTGTCCTCCTCCTCCGCCCCCCCCTTTTCCCCCGCAGCCGGCTTCCCTCCTCTTCTCTCCCGTCAGTTGCTGTTGGGATGGAAAATGGAGGAAGTGGCCTGTAAATATGTAATTTTCCGGCCCCTTCCTTTTCCGAATTGGACACGGTGAGCAATCGCTACCGATCGCTCCTGTTCATTCATTTTCAATGCTGGTAAAGGGCCTGGGGAATCTCTGTCCTCAGTCCCTTTCTCTGTCTCAAAGGGGAAAAATAATACAAAAGTAAATTGTAAAAAATTATTTAATAAAATTGTAAAAAAAAAAATTTCAATTTACACTGCCCATTGCTGGACTGACACCATCCAACTGGCCCCCAAAAAGCATTTTCAAAAAAAGGGAGAAAAAAATACTAATAAATTGAATTATAAAAAAAATAAAATCATTTAAAAAATTGACACCATCCTGCACATACTACCTACCGTTGTACACTCTGCACTTCCCACCTGCACATACTACCCACCTCCATACACTCCGCACTCCTCTCCTGCACATAACACTCAACACCATACACACCGTACTCCTCTCCTGTACATAACATCCACCACCATACACTCCGCACTCCTCTCCTGCACATAAAACCCACCACCATACACACCGTACTCCTCTCCTGTACATAAAATCCACCACCATACACATCGCACTCCTCTTCTGCACATAAAACCCACCACCATATACACTGTACTCCTCTCCTGTACATAACATCCACCACCATACACTCCGCACTCCTCTCCTGCACATAAAACCCACCACCATACACACCGTATTGTACATTCCCTATTTAACCTTACTGCATTATGTAAGTCACCTCAGACTCTATTAAACCACACTCCTTTAAGCCACGCCCAATATTGAACACAATTTAAGCCACGCCCACCTTTTGCCTCAGCACGCTACACACGCTGCATTTTTTTCCGCCGATGCTTAGGGCTCACTTTTTTTTTATCTTGCACACGGGCCCACTCATTTCATGATATGCCCCTGGTCCCTGGAATGTGTCGGCTCTACCTCTGAATGTTTCTAGTAGTATTACTGGAGTGAAATTGTATACAGAGCAGAGCGGCAGAGCTTCATTTCTCAGGTTCTCGTCAGGTAGCTCACCCAAATAATGACACTGCTCTGGTTGGCCAGCTGTCGACCGAAGCCCCCTTCATGCAACACACTGATTTAGGCCCCTTTCACACAGGTTGTCCAATCGGGTCCACCTGTCAGTTTTTCAGGCGGACCTGATCAGACCCTCCACTCTCCTCCTATGGAGCGGCGGATGACACCTGCCACCATCCGATCCAAAACCGTCCGCTAAAAACAGACGGATGGTGAGCCTATTTTCAATCCGTCCGGTGGATCAAATCAGATGGAGACGGACAGACGGTCCATTTCCATCTGATTGCTCTAAAGAGAAAGGAACGTGACTGTGTCCATGTCTGCTCTGCATAGCGAAGCGAACACAGACCTGTCATCTGCCTATTCAGAGGAAAGATCCCCACTGAGCAAGTAGATTGAGCTTAGCGGAGGTGCCCGTGTTAAAGGGGCTTTATACTGCCATTCTGCTGTGAAATACCAGTGCCGCTCTGCTCAGATAAACCAGGTGCAGATGCGCAGCTCCGCCTCTTGCCAAAGCTAACCCCAACCTATTTTCTTATCAGGAGCGAGCACACAGCCCCGCTTCTCACCAGAGTTGGCCCCTGTTGTTTATCAGATACGAGCGCAAGGGCCCACCTCTTGCCAGACCAGGCCCTTCCCCCCTCAATCCTGTTTATCAGCTTTTCAGGCTCAGTTCTTACAGATGTCAGTGGCATTTCCCCACTTACAGCTGAAATGTAAAAAAAAAAAAAAAGCAGGCAATTATTGGTTGTTAAGGAGCGGTGCTACCGCCGCCGCCGCCATTGCTTGCGAGGGAAACCGGCAGTGAAGCGTTGCACTTTGTGAATGGTCCGACGGCGGGGGAAGGAGAAGGGGGTTCAACTTTCGGGTAGTCTTGCTGCAGCGAGATCACCTGGAAGTAGGAGCGAGTACCTGCTCCCCCTTCCACCACTAAAGGTGCCAAATGTGGCACCAGAACGGGGGAGGAGGCAGGTAAGCGGAGCTTCCCCTTTTGGGTGTAGCTCGGCTTTAACCTCTTGCCAACCGCCTCCTGTACATTTACATCGGCAGAATGGCACGGACAGGCACATCAACATACCTGTACGTCCCCTTTAAGTGCCTGTCCGTGTGGTCGAGCGCACGCCGCCGCCGGTGTGCTCACGACCCTGCTACCATCCCTGTGAGTCGGACCGCGGGTCCCGCGGACTCGATCGCCGGGGGTATCCCCGCGATCGTCTCACGGAGGTATAGAGCGGGGAGATGCTTGTGTAAACAAGAATCTACCTGCTCTGCCTAGTGACAATGACACGGATCTTGGCTCTGTGTGTGAAGGAATGTGATGAGCATAATGTTAAACTAGAAAATGTCTATTCTCTATGCATCTTCACTATACTATAAAGTCTATATTGTTTTTTCATGTACACCACTGCTGTAATTCTTCCTTACTCAAATCAACTTCTAATAACACCTCCTCCCACCGAAAAGACTGGAGAAGACAGAAAATGGCAGATACCCCCTTCTCCCACACATCTTTGGAATGCGGATATGAAGAGGACAGCCCAGCTTAATCATCACGTTTCTGTACTCTTTCTGTATTGCAGCCATTCAGATGCGCTTATTAGTGTCACATTAACATAATAGTAACGTATCATGCTGTGTGTAAAAAGTTTAGTACTGCCTGGAATAAATTATTAGATACGGAAGTAACGGATCTGCACGGATGTGTCAGAGTTTTTCTTTCAGCATGCATGCAATGTTATCTAACCTTTACAATTCGGAACAGTAGTAGAATCCATATTAACCCCTTTGTGGTTAAACGACCATTACAACTGACTCCCAACGTAGGGGCTCCAGGTTTTTGACCGAAGGAAGTCCGCAACCTCAGGGCTGAGTGGCCAATCGGGACTGACCGAATACAGGGACTTGCGCACCCCTGGGTACGGTAGGTACTTATATACTTACCACTGTACAAATTCGTTCTGTCTGGGTTGGCAGCTGGCTTTGTCGGCTTCTAGAGGCAAACTAAGAGGCAGGTAATTTTTATATCTCGCCTGGGGCTGTTTTAACGAACCTGCTATTGGATCTCTACTGACTGTATTTGTTTGGTGTTTGTATTTGTTCAGTGTCTGTTGTCCTAGGCATGGCGGCTCCTTGGTAGACTGAAAGGTTGTTGCAATTAGTACCCTGACTCAGGTAGAGCTGTCTGCTAGGCTTGTGCAATTTGTTTCATAAAGAAACGAAATTTGTCCGAATTTAGCAACTTTCGGACGTTCTGAAGCATTCGAATTTCCGAACAAAGCAATTACGAAGAAAACCGAATCCGAAATAAATTATATCGCAAATAGCGAATGCCCCGAATGTCTTCGGCATAATTCGTTATGAAAAAAGTTACGAATGTACAAATCCATTCGAAGCACAATAATGCCGGGTACACACGACCGCTTTTAATAACGGCGTTTTTCTCGACGTGATTCTTCTCAAGCCTGCCTTGCCTACACACTATCGTGAAAAAAAATGCTCGAGCAAAGCGCGGTGATGTACAACACGTACGACGGCACTATATATGTGTCCAGAATCAACGAAAAACAATGTACTCTACTGAAAGTACGGATTATAAATCAACTAAAAATAAGGCTTACATTAATACGAATCATTCAGATTCAACGAAATGTCGCTTGCAAAAATACAAATTAGTTAAAATAAATACGAACCAAAACTAAACAAATTTTCCCATTGTGCACAAGAAACGAACCGAAACTAAACTAGTTTTTCCGTCGTGCACAAGTCTACTGTCTGCCCCTGAGAAGACGGGACGTGTCCAGAGGTGAGCTGTCTGCCCCTCTAAAGGACGGTGTAGGTTTGCAACAAAGGTCACTCAGGGGTTACGGTGTACCATGTTCTGGTTCAGGTGAGCTGTCTGCACCTGTAGAAATGGTTAACCTGAGGGCGTGGTTCAGCTGCTGAGGTTTTGCGGTGCCAGGGGCTGCAGGTGTGGTTATGTCCTGTTCTCAGTGTGTTTGTGGATTACTGTTTGGCATAAATCAATGGGGTTGGGGACTGGTGAAAGTAAAAGAAGGCGGCTACCTGAAGGAACAATTGGGCCACAAGCCGCTGTTCCCCTTCACCCCTGATGTGTTGGTTTTTAGATTAAACGTTCATTACCCAGTGAAAGAGGGGATAGGAAAGAAGCTTGTTAGTATCCCCACGCAACGATACAAGCCCCCGCCCTCGCGTTCTTGTTTTAGAAAGAGAAAGGGAGGGGGAGGATGGGTTAGGATATCTCATGGACAGATTCTTGTGTAAGAAACGGTGTTTAATGAATGTTAACCCTTGCTAGATATGAAATCACTAGTGTAGCATATGATGATATGTAAGGAATCAGCAAGGAAATGGTTAAAGAACTTGAAAGTGAAATGCACTAGAAGTGGACAGAAGATTAGAAATATTAACAAGGTTTGTTGGATGTGAAACAAGAACATTGTGAAGAGGATAGAAGTTACTGAAGTGGTTAACAAGTTAGTGAAAGTTTGTGAACTAGAAGACTGCCAGATAAGTGGCGTATGTTGATAAGACGGAACAGAAAGTAATTCTATGTGATAAAAGCTTATTGCAAGTGTCAGAATCTTGGTTTCGTGCTGCTAAAACATTGCATGAAGAAGCGAAGAAAGATGGCGATTGTATTGTATATGTGTACTACAGAACTGATAATGTGTGTGTCCAAAACCCCCCCTTACGGGATTTGGAACAAAGGAGGGGAGGGTCATCCCTGTCCTGCCCCGCCTCAAGTACAGTCCTGTGCACTTCCTCCCGGCAGCCATCTTAGTGCACCCACATCCTCATTTCCTGCCCAGCCCAGTGCACTTCCTCCCGGCAGCCATCTTAATGCACCCATGCCCTCATTTCCTGCCCAGCCCAGTACACTTCCTGCAAGTGGCCATCTTGGTACACCCGGAAGGCCCAACCAAGGCCTCTACCCAGTTCTCCCTGTTTTAAACCAGTATGGCTCCTACCACACTCCTGTCTTCCCCAATACGGAAGTGCCACCTTCACAGGCCGGATATATTAATGATGAAGAAGCGTCCGAGTGGGAAGACCAACAGCAAGCAGCAAGGCCCCTCTCCTGATTTAACCCCCAATCCGGCTCCAGACTCACAGTTCAGAGAGAATCTCGAACGTATGCTGGCAACCATAAAGAACAGTACCCCTCGTCAGCCCCCGCCCCAACAACAATCTCGGTTGCCAGAAGGGGCACCAGTAATGTATGTCGCTTTTACCCCATCACAAGCAGCGGCTTTAGTGACAAGTCTGCCTGACCCAGAGAAACAACCAATGCCCTTCTACCGCAGGATGGTGCAGATACAAGAAACATATTCAGCTGCTTGGAGAGATTTGATCAGCCTATGCCAAATTAAAGCAGGACATGTCTTTTGGCCGGTCATGCAGGCGGCCTTCAATGATGCCTGCTTGACAAGTGCCACTTCCTATTCCTCGGGTGTGGAGTTCTGCGCCCAACTCCACCAATGGGCAAAAGAGAAACTGGCGGATCAGACTACCACAATCCAAGATATTACCCAAGATAAAGGGGAGTCTGTGGAGAAGTATCATGCCAGACTCACTCAGGCCTTTGAGGATCTGGGCTTCTCTCACTATGAAAAGGCACACACACATATGTTATCAACAGTTGCAATCTGGGAACACCCAAGAGGATAGTATGTGACCGGTCAAAATATATTAATGCATTAAAGTGTCTGTTCACCAATGCCAGAAGTCTGCCAAGCAAAATAGGTGAGTTGGAAGCTCTGGTGCATGAGGAGAGCTATGATGTAATCGGTATTGCTGAAACTTGGCTTCATTCCTCACATGACTGGGCTATTAATATTCTTGGCTATGCACTCTTTCGGAAAGACAGGGTAAAAAGGAAAGGTGGTGGGGTCTGTCTCTATGTGAGAAGTGATCTCAAAGCGAGTGTGAAAGAGGACCTGGTGGATGGAGAGTGGGATGAGTCTGAAGCATTATGGGTGGAACTGCATACAGATGTGCGTAGTTCAAAGCTAATCATTGGAGTTTGTTATAGACCACCCAATGTTAATGAGGAGGTGGAGACTCAGCTCCTTGCACAGATGGAAAGGGCTGCAAGGGCTGGGACGGTGATAATAATGGGGGATTTTAACTACCCAGAAATTGACTGTAGTAATGGAACTGCTGGGACAGTTAAAGGGCAAAAATGTATAAACCTATTGCAGGACAATTTTATGGTCCAGTTTATTGAGGCCCCAACTAGGAATGATGCTCTGTTGGACCTGGTAATCTCAAACCATGCAGAGCGTATTACTAATGTTCAGATAATGGAACATCTAGGTAGCAGTGAACATAACATGATTTCATTTGATGTTAGTTGTAAGCAAAAATCACATACGGGAAAGATAAAAACACTTAATTTCAAGAGAGAAAATTTTCCAAGGATGAGCGCTGCTCTCCAGGACTTGGACTGGGAGGGAATATTGGCATCAATGGGCACAGAACAGAAATGGGAATTCTTCAAAAAGACTGTTTGTGAACTCACTGCAAAGTATATTCCCATGGGCAATAAGTTTAAAAGGCTAAAAATAAAACCTATGTGGCTCACTGCCAAAGTTAAAAAAGCTATAAACTATAAGAAAAGAGCTTTTAAAAAATATAAAAATGAAGGAACACTAGTATCATTTAAATGTTACAAAGAATATAACAGGATATGTAAAAAGGAAATCAAGGATGCAAAAATTCAAAATGAACGACAGATTGCAAAAGATAGTAGGACAAACCCCAAAAAATTCTTCAAATATATTAATAGTAAAAAGGTCAAGTCTGAGCATGTAGGCCCTTTACAAAATAATCTAGAGTGGGTGACTGGGGACAAAGAGAAGGCTAATTTATTAAATACTTTCTTCAGTTCTGTGTATACAAAGGAGCATGGGGGAGCTCATGTCCAAAACGAGGGTGTAGTGACACAGCCCCAAATCCACAATGGCTCAAAAGTGATATGGTCTAGAAATATTTAGATGGAATAAAGGTGGAAAAAGCACCTGGACCAGATGGCATACACACACGGATCCTAAAAGAATTGAGCTCTGTAATTTCAAAGCCATTGTAATTAATTTTTAGGGACTCATTAATGACAGGAATAGTACCACTGGATTGGCGCAGGGCCAATGTGGTGCCTATATTTAAAAAGGGAATTAAGTCTTTACCAAGTAACTATAGACCTGTTAGTTTAACTTCTATAGTTGGGAAGATACTGGAGAGATTAATAAAAGACCACATAGATGAGTTCTTGCTGTAAAAAAACTATTTAAGCAACAGACAGCATGGATTCATGAAAGACAGAAGTTGTCAAACAAACCTGATTTCTTTTTATGAAGAGGTAAGTAAGACCTTGGACAGAGGGGTGGCGGTGGACGTGGTATACTTGGATTTTGCAAAAGCGTTCGATACAGTTCCCCACTCACGGCTCATGTGCAAGGTAAAGTCTACAGGATTGGAAATATCAGTTTGTAAATGGATAGAAAACTGGCTAAAAGACAGAATTCAGAGAGTAGTGGTTAATGATTCTTACTCTGAATGGTCCAAGGTTATCAGTGGTGTACCCCAAGGTTCAGTGCTGGGACCCTTACTTTTTAATATGTTTATAAATGATATTGGGTCTGAGATCAAAAGTAAAATTTCTGTCTTTGCAGATGACACCAAGCTATGCAGTGAAATAACGTCCTTACAGGATGTCGCCAATTTACAAGCCGACCTCAATGCTCTGTCTAATTGGGCGACTATGTGGCAGATGAGGTTTAATGTTGATAAATGTAAAGTTATGCACTTGGGGGCTAAGAATATGAATGCATCATACATACTAGGGGGAGTACAACTGGGGGGATCCGTAGTGGAGAAGGATCTGGGGGTTTTGGTAGATCATAAGCTCAATAATGGCATGCAATGCCAAGCTGCGGTTTCCAAAGCGAGCAAAGTCCTTTCTTGTATTAAGAGAGGTATGGTCTCCAGAGAGAGAGGTATCATTTTGCCCCTGTTCAAATCATTAGTAAGACCTGGAATATGCAGTTCAGTTTTGGGCCCCAGTTCTCAAAAAGGATATTGGGGAACTGGAGAAAGTGCAGAGAAGGGCAACCAAACTGATAAGAGGCATGGAGGAGCTCAGCTATGAGGAAAGATTAGAGGAACTGAATTTATTCACTCTTGAGAAAAGGAGATTAAGGGGGGAAATGATCAACATGTACAAATATATAAGGGGTCCATATAGTGAACTTGGTGTTGAATTATTTACTTTACGGTCAACACAAAGGACAAGGGGGCACTTTTTGCGTCTAGAGGAAAAGAGATTTCACCTCCAAATACGGAAAGGTTTCTTCACAGTAAGAGCTGTGAAAATGTGGAATAGACTCCCTGCAGAGGTGGTTCTGGCCAGCTCAGTAGATTGCTTTAAGAAGGGCCTGGATTCTTTCTAAAATGTACATAATATAACTGGGTACTGACATTTATAGGTAAAGTTGATCCGGGGAATATCTGATTGCCTCTCGGGGGATCAGGAAGGAATTTTTTCCCCTGCTGTAGCAAATTGGATCATGCTCTGCTGGGGTTTTTTGCCTTCCTCTGGATCAACTGTGGGTATAGAATTGGGTATATGGGATTGTACGATATTTTTTATTTTTTTTTGGTTGAACTGGATGGATTTGTGTCTTTTTTCAACCTGACTAGCTATGTAACTATGTAACTGCTTTTGTCTCAGGGCTCAGAGAAGATATCAGAAAAGGCCTGATAGTGGCTCGCCCCGAATACCGCTCTATGAAAATGTCCGTTCTACTGCTCGTGGCCAGGGTTATAGAAAACCAAAAAGTGAAAAAACCAACGCCCCTCATGGTAGCTCATGATGACGATCCCACCTACACTCGTCCACCTCCACTGCCCAGTATCAGGGAAAGGATCACCTGCTACAACTGTGGGACACGGGGTCACTACAAAAGAGAATGTAAAGCCCCAAGACATCCCAGAGAAGACAGGGACTACCGCGAAGGGCAACGCGGATATCAACCACCACACCCCAATTCTCGCTAGGAAATGGGCAAGCCCGAGTCACCCCTTATGGCAGTGTCCTCAAATAGGCCTGGGGGACCCCTTGCAAAGGTCACGTTACCTATACAGGGAAGACCTACCACCTTCCTCCTTGACTCGGGTGCAGCCAGGAGCGTTTTGAGGACTGAGGACCTGCCTGCTACTTCTTTCCTTTCCAATATTGATGTTTCCTGCGTGGGTGTGGATGGGGTGCCCCGCTCCAGTCCACTTACTGAGCCACTCCAGGTGGGGACATTCCCTGATTTGCTTGCCAGATTTGTGGTGTCCTCTACATGTCCCATGAATTTGCTTGGAGCTGATGTGTTGTCCAGACTACAGGCCTCAATCATTTTCACGCCTGAAGGTGGAGTGAAGCTGCATACTCCCCTATCCTTGGAAGACTCATCTGCTTTGTGTTTTCTGCCTCTCATGATGATACTTCATGAAGCGATAACTCCTAGTTCCATTCCACAGGAAGTCCTTGACAGAATTCCTGCTTGCCTATGGTCCACGGGACCGGAAAACATCGGTCACCTGAAAGTGCCACCAGTTTTAGTCAAGCTCAAAGAGGGAGCATCATTGCCCCGGAAACCGCAATACCCCTTGAAGCCTGCTCAATCCGCAGCCATCTCAAGACAGGTCGAGACACTTGTGTCCAATGGCGCTCTGATACCCTGTACTTCAGAGTGCAATACACCCGTGTTGCCAGTGAAGAAACCCAAGAGGAGAACCAGAAAAATACAGAATGGTCCAAGACCTCCGAGCAGTTAACAAAGCCACAGTGTTGGACACCCCAATTGTGCCAAATCCACATACCTTATTATCAGGTATACCTCCAACGGCTGAGTACTTCACTGTAGTGGACCTGGCTTACTGCATGCGTGGATCCCTGATGCATCGATCCTCATGCAACCGCTCTATGATGCTCTCAAGTCTGTGCCATTTACCCTGTCAAGCGAGGCCCTGGACAATTTCTTTCTGCTGAAGCAAGCAATATCCACAGCTCCTGCTTTGGGCCTCCCAGATTATGAAATACCCTTTAAACTGTTTGTGTCGGAAAGAAATGGCCACGCCACAGGGGTCCTAGCTCAATCACATGGAGGCCGAACTAGACCCATTGGGTACTATTCATGCCATTTAGACCCCGTGGCTAGGGGTGGCCCTTCCTGTTTAAGAGTGGAGTTGAGTTGAGAGGTATCTTAATATAGCGCGGTCTTACCCCGAAGGGTCCGGACGCGCATAGCAGAGTTTCTGGGAAAAGAGGACCCAGGAACCAGAAGCAGCACAGAGTGGCAGAAAGGGTGGAAGAGGGAGGCTACGCAGGGAAGGCTTGTGTGAAAAGCCAAGTCTTCAGTAACATGCGGAAGACCGGAATAATAGGGGCCTCCTGGAGCTGGACAGGGAGGCTATTCCACAAAACGGCACCCTGGTGGGAGAAGGCCCGACCACCACGCCGGATCTTCTTGGGCACCGAGATGTGGAGGTGATCTCTGCCGGTAGATCTGAGTGATCTAACAAAAGCTTGTTTATGAAAACTAGAGCAGAGATAGCTTGGGGCCAAGCCTCTCATTATCTTAAACATAATACATCCGGCCTTAAATAAGGTGCGATAGTGTACCGGCAGCCAGTGCAAGGCACAGAGGACAGGGGTGATATGATCCCTCAGCGGGACATCCATGAGTAACCTAGCCGCAGCATTTTGAATAAGTTGAAGCTTCTGCACTAACATCTTTGGCAATCCCAGATAAAGAGAGTTGCAGTAGTCTAGGCAGCTACCTATCGTGGCGCAGATGACAGTTTTTCTGTCCGAGATATCCAAATATTTAAACAGCCCCCTCAGGAGTTTTAGCTGCCAGTGACATGCACTGACGACCCTCTTTACCTGAGGAGCCAAAGTTAAACCTGAATCTAGGACAAATCCCAGATCACGGACCTGGGGGGCCACCTCCGGAGCAGGACCAAATGAGGGAGGCCAAGGTGGGATATCTGGAGGGGTGGCCAGATCGCTGAAGATGATCACCTCAGTTTTTCCCCCATTAAGTTTCAGGAAGTTGGCAGACATCCATGTGTTGATGGCCTCCAAACAGCTGGCAAGGGTGGCATCAGCCGTCTGGTTCCTAGGAATCTTTAGGTAAACCTGGGTGTCGTCCGCATAAGCATGGTAATGAACGGCGTGGGACTTTAGCAGGTCGGCAAGGGGCCTCATATAGATATTAAACAGCAGGGGAGACAAGGCAGAGCCCTGTGGCACTCCGCAATCCAGGGCAGTGGACTTAGAGTAAAAGGGGCCAGTCTTGACTCCCTGAACTCTGCCCTCCAAGAAAGAGGCCACCCATGCCAAAGCCGACCCACTCATACCCAAAACTGACTTCATCCGCTCCAGTAAGATTCCATGATTAATGGTATCAAATGCGGCCGACAGATCCAAAAGAAACAGAGCTACTGAGTCACCCCTGTCCAAGCTGTGAAGGACATCATTATAGACACAGATGAGGCTCGTCTCTGTTCCATGTCCAGGTCGAAATCCGGACTGGAATTCGTCCAAGAGATGGAAAGACTTAAGGTAAGCCTGTAGCTGGATAACCACCAGGCGCTCCATCACCTTTGCCACAAAAGGCAAGATGGAAATCGGCCTGTAGTTGCCCAGTATGTCCGGGTCCAAGGTCGGTTTCTTCAGCAGGGCCAAGACCACGGCCCGCTTCAGAGCGCCTGGGACAGTACCTGTCCTGAAGCAGCAGTTGATTGTCTCCCCAATAAAGGGGGCCAAAAGGGCAGCAGATTTTTTAACCAGCCCGGCAGGACATACATCTAATGGAGAGGAAGATGGTTTCAAAGAGGCAATTACCTCAACCACCTGTATAACCGTAACTGGTTGGAAACCGGGCAATCCAGGGGCCAACACTGTGTGGCCGATGTCCTCTTGCACAGTCTATAGCCTAGGAATGTTGTCTCTAATGGTCTTAACCTTAGAGACAAAGAAGTCAGCGAGCTCCTGACACCAGTCCTGTGACTCCTTGGAAGCAGAGCTGGTAGCTTCGGGATGGGTTAACTCTGAGGAGATCTTGAAAAGTTTGGCCGTGCTGTTGGCTGCCTTCCTGATTCGCTCTCGGAAGTAGATCTTTTTAGCCTCTCTAATAGCCCTCTTATAAAGATAGAGGACCACCAGATGCAGCTTTTTGTCAGCTTCCAGAAGGAACTTCCACCAGCGTCTCTCCCTGGACCGAACCCGCTTTTTGAGGAGCCTAAGCTCCTCTGTAAACCATTGCAGGCTCTTGCCCAGGGGATGGGGATTAGATCTCATCCTACGGGGTGCTAACACATCAAGAGCCACTTCAACCGACTCCTGAAAAATACTCAGTTTCTCTACCGGGTCGCCCAGCTCAAAAAAGTTTGGCTGGTTAATACTCGTAGCCACAAGGTTTCCAAATCTGTCTGGGCAGACTTTTGAAAAGTTTCTTGAGAAAACCTTTGGGCCAGAGCGATCTGGGATATGTGGAGGTTTCCCTTCTGGTAGGGCCAGGCTAAAAGAAATAAACCTGTGATCCGACCAGGTCAACTCTCTAGGCAGCGCACAGGTTGCCGACAATCCACTGAACAGGAGCCAATCCAACACATGACCAGCAGTGTGGGTGGCCGCTGTCACATGTTGCCTATACCCCAAAAGCAACAGTTCTTGGATAAGGGATTGGGTGGGGGAATCACTTAGATCCTCCGCCCCAAAAGTTTAAATCACCCAAGATGCAGGAGCCTTTGAACACAATGGACATCTGTGAGGCTAGACTGAGAAATTCAAAAACAAAATCAAGTTTTAACGCAGGGGGGTGATAAATCAAAGCAAACCCGTAAGTGAGCTTGCTAGCTACTTGAAAAGGAAAAACTAAATTTTCAAAAGATTTGTAAATAGTGTTAAAATTATCTGAAGATGATACTAAAAATTATTATTTTTTTTAAATCACGGCTACCCCACCCCCCCTGCCAGTTGGGCGGTTACATTGAAATATTTTATAATGGGGAGGGACCAGCTCGTCCAAGATAGGGGCTTTAAAATCTTGAAGCCAAGTCTCGTGAGACAAAGAAAATCCAGATCCTCATCCATAATAAGGGCCGCGATATTAGCTGCATTAGCCACTGCCGACCTGCAATTTAGAAGACCCTCTGTTAAGGACGATGCAGGAATGTTTCTTAGTGGATGAGGAAGTGTATTAGAAGCATTGACCCGTGAGAACGATCTATGAGAAGACGAAGTGTGTGAATTAAAACAATTGGCCTCAAACTGAGGAGTCACATTAGTATGCGAGATACACTTGGTGTCCTCTGATAATAAAAATAATGGGGACTGCGGGTCCTTAAAAACAGGGACTGAGTGTGAAATGGTCTTAGCAGGAGGGCCAAGTCCACACTGAGCCATGTTGGCTATTGTTATATCTAAAAGAGGGCAATCAACACTACGCTAGCAGGAAGTCTTGCAACTCCAATGGGAGAAGCACCAAAGCCTATAGTTAAAACTAAAACGGCAAGCTCCGCATAAAAATACACCAAAAACTAAACCAACCAAAGAGTGCTCATAAGCATGGTAGTAGTGAACCCAGTCCCTTCAGATAGTAACAATACTAATACATAATAAACAGTGTGGTGAGTCTATAAAGCTAAATCAAACAGTTTAAAATGTGTGACAACCTATAAATAAAATCCATAAGGGTGCAAACTCAAACCCTAAGCACAAATTTAAACCAGTGAGGAATTCAAAGAAAAAATAAATAAATAAATAATATAGTCTCGAAGAGCAGTTGCAAACCTTATCAGCCACCTGGTGACCTCCTTAACAATGACCTCACAGCCGTCAGGGGGCCCCCTAGTCTCCCGTGTCGCCCACGAATGGCCGCAAACGGCCTTGTCCCTGCCGCGTCTCCGACGCGGCCACTTCGCAGCGGCGGCCGACAGATGAAGGGCTAAATCATGTGCTGAAGCCGGCAGATGACAGGTGCAGCTACTCACAAAACAGAAGCGTGCAGACTGAGCAGGCTTTAAGCTGTGCGACCAGCAGGGGGTGCAAAAAAGTAACTAGTGCCAGTCCAGGTGAGTGGAACTTGATTCCAGGTGAGTGAAGCTTGATTCCAGGTGAGTGAAGCTTGATGGTGGGATGGGATGGTGGAGGCAGTGTTTGGGGCTCACTGGCGCATGCTCTACCCTGTGAGGGGAGACTTCCTTGCTGCTACACTGCGCAGTGGCGGCCGACAGATGAAGGGCTAAATCATGTGCTGAAGCCGGCAGATGACAGGTGCAGCTACTCACAAAATAGAAGCGTGCAGACTGAGCAGGCTTTAAGCTGTGCGACCAGCAGGGGGTGCAAAAAAGTAACTAGTGCCAGTCCAGGTGAGTGGAACTTGATTCCAGGTGAGTGAAGCTTGATGGTGGGATGGGATGGTGGAGGCAGTGATCGGCGCTCACTGGCGCATGCTCTACCCTGTGAGGGGAGACTTCCTTGCTGCTACACTGCGCAGCGGCGGCCGACAGATGAAGGGCTAAATCATGTGCTGAAGCCGGCAGATGACAGGTGCAGCTGTCTTTGCTGCCCAAGCACTGCTGGACAAAACTTCTGACCTAGTTCTAGCACACCCCCTGCTTCTTTTGGCACCACATGACATTGCTGCCATCCAGTGAGGCCCGGAGTGACAAAACAAAGTGACAGAATAACGTAGGGCCGGGCATGACTGTGTGTTTAGTAAGCCAACAAGGGGTTAAGAAATCAAATGGAATGGTAGGGGGAGTGGCTGAGGTAAAATGGTGAAGAGGGGTGGAGCAGTATAAATTGAGGAGGGGGCCTCCCTGGATTCAGTCAGCAAGAAAGAACAGGAGGAGGCAGGTTTTTTTCTCTGCTCCTCCATTTCCAGACCTCATGGCGGACATAGACTTGATTTTTGCTCGGCTGCGGTCGGCGGTGGCGACGAGGGGAGTGGACTGGCTTATAGCACAGGTGGGGGTGTTGCTGCAGGACCAGGCGGGTGGGTCACAGGGCGGGGGGGAACCGTCACCACGCGCTCGGCAGTCTAGGCCGCCGGAGCGGTATTCACCTGGCCCTGCTAGCAGGGCGCAGCGTCACCCCAGAAGCCCCCACGCGGACCCGTCGTCCCCCCCGGCCAAGCGGGGCCCCGCTCCGGCCGTCGGTGGGGCCGGACGGTCTCCTAGCCAGCGGCGCAGTTTGGGGGGCGGGGCTACAGGCCGCAATGGCGCCCGGTCAACCGCGAAGCAGCGAGTTCAGGCAGACGGTGCGGTCCCCTCCTCCTCTCCGGGAACAGCACGGGGGGAGACTCAGCGTGGCAGGTGCAGGGATACGGCCGGTGGGCCATCCAGGAACGTGGCCGCTGGCTCAGTGGCGGTGGGAAGGCCTGGAACCACAGTGCGGGAGGTCGGACGGGCTGTGGGACCGGCTAGGGGTCCAGCTCGAGGAGGCACGGGCTCTGCAGCAGCGACGGCCGGGTCACAACCGAGAGGTCGATCCGGCACCGGGCCGGGATCCGCGGCCGCCAGGCCGACTTCGCCTGGAGGGCTGCTGTCACCGATGACGCTGGCCGATGAAGATCGATCGGAGGGTGAGGCGTCTGAGTCGGAAGAGGAGGATCGCCGGGAGGTCTCGCCGTCGGTGGAGGTGCCCGCGACGGCTGTGGGGAACGGGCCCAGTCAGCCTGGTAAGTCTATTCTGAGTTCTTCCCATGATTTATATGCTGCATTGTGTAAATTGTTGGGGGTGGGGGGTTTGGGGGTCACTGTGTCTCATGCTGTTACGCCCCCGGGTGTCCCTGGGGGGACGGACACGTTGCCTGCCACCCCGGGTACAACGGGTGGCATTCAGGATTTATTAGGGGGTTTGAGGGACTTGTTACAACGTTTTGCGGGGGGTCCTAGTGTGCCCCCTCAGGCTGGGCCATGGGTGGGGGCGGGATCCGGGGTGGCAGATACCCCCTCTGTGGTGGTGGTCGACCCCCTCACTGCTGGGGCAGGTTTAACGTCGGGATAAAGGGGGGGAGCAGCCGGCTCCCAGCAGAGCAGATATTGTCCGAATTGCTGATGCAGCCAGGTGTGAGGTTTATGTGTGCTATGAGGGGCCATTGGGGGCGCATTTGAAACAGGAGGTGCGTGAGAAGATCGTAAGGGGTGAGTATGTAGAAATGTTTTCCTTGCTCCCGTTAGAAAAATTCAATTTGGATAGGGTTAAACCCGACGATTCCAAAAAGGAGGATGAGGAGAAGAGGAGGTACAGACTTATTCCCCGGACATTTAGCAACTGGCTGCAGGCATTTGCTATAATGGCCAGTGTCATTGGGGAGAAGAGCCCGGAACATTGTTCTGCGCTTTTCTGCTATATGGATGCTATCGGGGAGGCTCATAGAGTGTATGGGGGTACGGGTTGGTTGCGGTATGACGAACAGTTCCATCAACGGCGGGCGGTCCGTCCGGCTCTTAGGTGGGACCACAAAGATATCAGTCTGTGGATGCGGCTTATGTCATCTCCACGGGCACCGAGTCAGTTTCTTCAGGGGGGGGCCTGGGGGACATCCACCTCTGGACCACCGGCCGGAAAGAAATGGATGTGCTGGCAATTGTAAGGGCACGTGTAAGTTTGGGGGAGCTTGTCGTTTCAAGCACGAGTGCTCCAGGTGGGGGGGGGTCACCCCTTGGCCCGTTGTTTCAAAAAAGGGAAGCATGCCGGGGAGCCTTCAAACAAGAGGGAGGACGCCAGTGATGGGGGTAAGGATGCAGCCTTTCCTAGATAGGTATCCAGACAGGGCGGCAGCCAGGTTGTTGGCCTCCGGGTTTTCAGAGGGTTTTGTGATACCGTGTTCTTTGACGGAGGTGCCTCCTCTGGCGAGGAATTTACGGTCGGCATTGGAACACCCGGAGGTGGTTGCTGAAAAATTGGCCAAGGAATTAGAGCTGGGGCGCATGGGGGGTCCATTCAAAGATAAGCCGCTGGTCTCTCCTCTGGGGGTATTCCGCCTCATTCATCACCTTTCCGAAAGGGGGGTCGATGAATGATGCCATAGATCCCGAAGCATGTACAGTGTCCTACGCATCATTTGACGCCGCTGTGCGTTGGGTTAGGCGTTGTGGTCGGGGGGCGCTCATGTCAAAATCTGACATTGAATCTGCTTTCCGCCTGTTGCCAGTACACCCAGACAGCTTTCGGCTGCTGGGGTGCTGTTGGCAGGAAGAATTTTATGTGGATAAGTGTTTGCCCATGGGTTGCTCTATTTCGTGCGCCATGTTTGAGGCATTTAGTTCCTTTTTGGAAGGGGTGGTGCGGGAGGTGTCAGGTTTGGATTCGGCCATCCATTATTTGGACGATTTTCTGTGTGTGGGCCCTCCTTCCTCTAATGTGTGTGCGATTCTGCTGGCTACGTTGCAGCACATTGCGGGACGGTTCGGAGTGCCTTGGGCAGCGGACAAGACCGAGGGCCCATCCACAGAGCTTAGTTTCTTGGGGATAGTGATAGATTCCATGGCGATGGAATGCAGGTTGCCCGGGGACAAGGTGGTGAATCTGCGGGAGGAAATTAGGGGGATGTTGGGTCGCAGCAAGGTCCAGCTTAGAGCCCTACAGTCCCTTTTGGGTAAATTGAACTTTGCCTGTAGAATCATTCCCATGGGCAGGGTGTTCTGCCGACGGCTGTCGGCTGCTACGTCGGGGGTGAGTGTCCCGACCCATTTCATTCGACTATCTAGTGCGCTGAAAGAGGACTTGCAGGTGTGGCACACGTTTCTGGAGGAATATAACGGACGTTCGCTTTGGATGGAGGGCCCGGTGAGTAACTTTGACTTGGTCACGGACGCGGCAGGGTCCACAGGTTTTGGGGCTTTCTTCCAAGGTAGTTGGTGCGCCGGAGCATGGCCCAGCTCCTGGATTGAGGCTGGTTTTGTTAAAAACCTGGTATTACTGGAACTGTTTCCGGTGGTACTGGCGATAGAGCTGTGGGGGGACTCCTGTATGAATTTGAAGATCCGGCTGAATTGTGACAACATGTGGGTGGTCCAAGTCATCAACCGCATTTCCGCATCTTCCATGCCGGTGGTTCGGTTGCTGCGCCACCTGGTGTTATGCTGTCTACAGTTAAACATCTTTTTGTATGCGATGCACATTCCAGGGGTTGACAACAGGCTTGCTGACGCTTTGTCTCAGTTTCAGTGGGACAAGTTCAGAGAGCTGGCTCCGCAGGCAGACAGAGTCGGGGTTCCTTGCCCGGGGTGGATGTGGGACATTGCTTTGGAGTCGCAGCGGGGTGGATCAGGAAGTTGGTGAGTGGACAGACATGGGCGGCGTACACCAAGGTCTGGGAGGAATGGTCGGAGTTCACACGGCTAGCTGATGCTGAGCTGGGGGAGGCTGAGATGGGTTGGTTGGTACTGTATTTTGTTGCCAGGCATATGGAAAAAGGTGGGTCGGTTTCGGCCATCGATAAAAAGTTGGCGGGTTTAGCATTTTTGTTCAAACTGCAGGGCGGGACGGATCACACAAAGGGTTTTTGAGTGAAGCAGTCGGTGAAGGGTTACCGCAAGTGCCACTCCAGCAAGGATACCTGTAGACCGGTTTCCTTCTCGGTCTTGCAGGATATTTGTGGGACTCTGGATTCAGTGTGTTCTTCGGGGTATGAGGTGGTTCTGTTTCGCACGGCTTTTGTAATGGCGTTTTTTGGGACATTTCGGGTAGGTGAACTGGTGAGCCCAGCTAAGGTAAGGGCGGGGGGCATGATGCTGGGGGATGTTAAGATTGACGGGGAGGGGGGGGGGCGGCCTGGAGCTTGAAGGGAATGGCAGCAGACTAGCTGAGCTCTGCACCTCTGTGGCTCAAAAACCCCTTCCAGCCTTGATAAAATCGGCGATGGGCAGACGAGACAACGTGCCCACTAGCAACCGACAAAACAGGTCACAATCTACCAATCTACCCCTGGATCCCACAGAAAACCGGAGATATTTGAGACACAAGCTCTGAGGACAAGAGGACGTGCTGCTGCCAAGATGGCGCTGCTGGAGCATGAGGCTGCACACAGTGAGGACTCAATGTCGGCTTCAGAGGACATGGTAAGAGACACAGACCACTCTGACCACCCACTGCGCTTCTCTGAGATGGCAAAATTTGCAGCAGACATTAAAAGTACATTCTCCTCAGCCATCACTGACCTAAGAGCAGATTTTATGGCACTATCAGACCGCTTGTCCCATACTGAGAGAGCAGAAGCCAAAAGAGACAGAGCGGTGGAGAAGCTGACATCCACAGTCTCATCCCATGCCACGCATTTAATTCTTATTAATAGACATTTAGAAGATTTAGATAACAGAGGACGCAGGGCGAACATTAGAGTGAGAGGAATACCCGAACATATAGAAGCTGCACAAATCAAACCAACACTCCAAGCAGTCTTTAATGACCTGCTCGATCGCCCTAAGGACACTGACATTGAATTTGTCCGGGCGCACAGGGCCCTTGCACCCCATCCCTCAGATGCAGCTCCACCAAGGGATATAGTTTGCTTTTTACAAAATGTCCCACTAAAGGAGGAGATATTGAACAAGGCCAGGCGCAATGAAAGGATCCTTTTTGAAGCACATGCTGTGACCCTGTTCCAGGATCTATCTCACATAACACTGCAGAACAGACGAGCCATGCGGCCTATGATCACTGCATTGAAAGATAAAGGCATACCATATAAGGTGACCACATTTCCAAACTACCATTCAGGGACACCCTCCCTTCCCAAAAATCAGCTTGTGCTGTAACGAATCACAGCACAGTGATTGGACACAAGAGGCGGGATTTATGATTTCTCCAATCACAAGCAGGGGGCGGGATTGTGCTCCTCCAGGCATTCCCGGCCAGGACAAGTACTGTCAGTGAGTAAAGCGGTGATGTGGCGGCCTTTTTTGGGGCATCAGATTGGCCCGGGGGGGTGGCTGTGTCAGTTTCATTCCGGGACACTGTATTGTTCTGGAATGAATGTGCCCGGGACAGACCTGCAAAATGCGGGACTGTCCCGGACAATCCGGGACACGTGGTCACCCTAATACCATATCGTTGGCGTTTTCCTTTTGCCATGAATGCCACATACATGGGAAAACAATACTACTTAAGAATGCCTGAAGACATCCCAGCTTTTTGTGAACATCTACAGCTTCCCCTGATTGATTTGCCAGACTG
The DNA here is from genome assembly GCA_029206835.1 of Rana muscosa. Classification (NCBI taxonomy): domain Eukaryota; kingdom Metazoa; phylum Chordata; class Amphibia; order Anura; family Ranidae; genus Rana; species Rana muscosa. The sequence continues at coordinate 48,738,227 of CM055118.1, forward strand.
GTACAAAGAATTCCGCATTCCATCACAGGGATCATCCCCACCAACTACTCCCCAAGCGTCACCTTTTAGGCCATCATCATCCAAAAAAGCCAAGCCCGACAAATACCCGGGATCCAGCACAAGCAGATAAGCCTACACCTCCAAAGGCATGAGAATACATGAAAATGCCTAACTTCCTTACCTTATACCTGTCTGTCTCGCTTATCTGGACCATGAGATTTGACTAGTTTCTGCAACCACCACATTGTCTGACCTGACATGCACAGACAGTTTATAGCATCACAAGACTGGCCACAACAAACATGAGAGCCTGTACTGACCTTTCATGGCAGCAATAATAACCATCCAACTTCACCATAATGTATTCTTATTTCTTGAATACAGGAAGTGCCTTAGCAGAAAACTCCATAAATGCTTTGACTCCATATAAAATTTCTTGTTCAGGAGTGACATCTACTGGAGGAAACTAGGATGGCATTATTTAAGCCTTTTACAGGCAAAGAAACCTTACGGCATATCCAATCACAAAATATATGGCAAGGTTTGAAATATGCTATCGTGAAAGGTTTTGGCTGAACATAACTGCCTTTTTTCTTTTTCTTTTATTGGTTTGATTACAAGACATGATTATGTAGAGAGAATGATGGAAAAGATTTTTTCTTGTTTTTTCTTCTCTCTTTTTTCTCTCAATTTCTTTCAGCAACTAGAACAAACTGTCATCTTAAAGTATAACATTGCTTCTGCTTAAGATTTTTGATACAAGGGTGACACCTCATGGTGAAAAGTTGAAATGGCATTAGAGAAGGGAAAACATTCTCTCTTCACAGGTCATAGTCTTAAAACAGCAAAGTTGGATGTATATTGACTCGAGTTTCCAGTTATGTATGCCCACTGCTCAGCGTTCTCTGTTTATTTTCATTAATTTAAAATATATGGCAGTTTGAATACAATGCATGAGCTCCTAATGAAAGAGATAGATTTATGGGAAAGGGCAACTGCATGTCTAGCATTTACTAAGAAACTCAAACTGTGCACACAAAATTCTCAGGTGGAGAAGTGGATTCTATATGGTCCAGATCAGTTATGAGCCGGTCGGGAATATGCTCCCCCGCCTGACTTGTAACCCCCACTAGACTGTCAACAATTATGATGGATCTAGGAGCGAGATGATAGATATCTTCTGATGCCAAATATGTCGTTTCTGTAGGTGGGACCTAGTTGGTCCACCCGGAGGGGCGAATATGACGGCATAACTACTCATAGATGTTACATAACCATTGTTATTAAACTCAGTTCAGAGGTATAGACACATGCCCGATTTTACAAGGTTTAACTAAGTTTGAGGGCGCCTGGATGTCCTTAATATAAGTTTTATGGAAAACTGGTGCATGATTGTTGCTATGCACCACTGCTCCACATTGTTTACACTGTTAAAATTTTATACCAAACTCATGTTATCGCCTCAAAGGCTGGAAGGGGTACATGACTCATTTTATTTTTATATGCTTTAAGATGAGTCACGGGAGTTCACACTCACTATTGTACTTACACCAGGTTACTTGATCAGGTTTTAAGGTATAACTACCCCTGATACCCTACAGTGACTACCTCCCATTGCTCCCACCAGTGGATGTGGGTTGGCATTACCAACACACACCCACTATATTTCTCTCCTTAGGATAACACCTGGAGACGTGTTTACTACTTCTCATTGCAACTAACACTCATCTGGAGAGTTACTATAACCTTACTTTTTCTTTTTCTTACCTTTACCTTTTACTAAAACTTTCTCCTCCTTTTTCTCACCTTTCTCCCTTCCTTCCTTCCTCAATTTTACATATATTTTATTTTATCTTAAACACAGACCTTTAACCACTTGACAACTGGGCACTAAACCCCCTTCGTGCCCGGACCAATTTTTAGCTTTCAGTGCTGACGCACTTTGAATGACAATTGCGTGGTCATACAACGCTGTACCCAAATGATATTTTTATCATTTTTTCCCCACAAATAGAGCTTTCTTTTGGTGGTATTTGCTCACCTCTGCGGTTTTTATTTTTTGCGCTATAAACAAAAAAAAGACTATTTTTTTACTTTTTGTTATAATAATATCCCAATTTTTTAAAAAAAACTATTTTTTTTCTCAGTTTAGGCCGATATGTATTCTTCTATATTTTTTTGGTAAAAAAAATTGCAATAAGCGTATAGTGATTGGTTTGCGAAAAAGTTATAGCGCCTACAAAATAGGGGATAGAATTATGACATTTTTATTATATTTTTTTTTTTACTAGTAATGGCGGCGATCTGCGATTTTTGTCAGGCCTGCAATATTGCGGCGGACATATCGGACACTTTTGACACTATTTTGGGACCATTCACATTTATACAGCGAACAGTGCTATAAAAATGCACTGATTACTGTATAAATGTGACTGGCAGGGAAGGGGTTAACACTAGGGGGCGAGGAAGGGGTTAGCTATGTTCCCTATTTGTGATTCTTACTGTGGGGGGAGGGGACTGACAGGGGGAGGTGACCGATCTGTGTCCCTATGTACAAGGGACACAGCATCGGTCTCCTCTCTCCCTGACAGGACATGGATCTCTGTGTTTACACACAGAGATCCACGTCCTGCCTCTGTCACAGCCGATCGCGGGTGCCTGGAGGACATCGCGGCCGCCAGGCACGTGCATCGGCATCACGTGACCACGGCGGGCACAGCTGTTCCCCCGCCGCGCGCCCTCGGCGGCGCGCAGGGGGAGAGAAACAGCAGGACGTCCATGGACGTCCACTCAGCACTTGAGAGCCGCGCTGCAGATGTCTTTTGTCTATAGCGCGGGTCTCAAGTGGTTAATTTGACAGTAGGATATTCACGGTTGTCTCTTAAGTAAATAGATCATAATCTCTGATCTATCAAAATGTCATATACATTGATAAATAACGATTCTTTTGTGATATCCCACAATGTCAGGGGCTTGAATACACCAGAGAAAAGAGTATCGCTACTTCGTGAACTACATAAAGCTAAGCCTGCGGTGGTATTTCTCCAGGAGACTCACTTCAAAACAGGTAACATCCCCAAACTACATGACAAACACTATCCACAAACCTTTCACGCAACTAACCCCACATCCAAATCTAAAGGAGTTTCCATTCTATTACATAAGAATTCAGACATTGTTGTTTCACAACAATTAACGGATGCAGAAGGGAGATACATCTTCCTCAAAGGTGAATGGGCGGGGATTCCAATTACGTTGGCCAATGTATATTTTCCTAATTCCGCACAAATCACATTTTGCCAACATGTAATTGATGAACTAAAAAGCTTTGCAACAGGTTGCATCGTGTTTGGGGGGGATTTTAACTTAGCTCTGAATCCCTATACAGGACACATCAGATGGCAAATCTAGTGTGCCATATAAAAAACTAAAGAAGATCAAAACACTCCTTGCCTCACTCACTTTAATTGACTCATGGCGCTCATGTAACCCAACAGGAAAGGATTTTACATACTTCTCAGCAATACACAGCAAATTCACACGCATTGATTACATCTTCCTTACACAAAGAGACTTACCCCTCTTACAATCAGCCAAGATTGGAATAATGACTTTCTCGGACCATGCACCCATATCAATGACCTTGCATAAAAAAAACAGAAGGCCTAGAGCCACAAATTGGAGGTTAAACCCTTCCCTGCTCACTGATATGGCAGACGCAAACAAAATATCAGAAACAATTAAATATTATTTTAAAGAAAACGAGTCGGAAGACATATTACCTATGAATAGACAAGACCGAATAACTAATGATACTCAAAAGATTGCCTGACGATTCCAAGAATATTATACAGATCTGTATAATCTACCACCTACACACAAACCCAAAGACCTTACAGGACCAAGAGCAGAAATAATTCACAAATTCCTCACAGATAGCGGACTCCCCACTCTAAATGACACAGACACACGAACATTAGAGGAACCAATAACAGTACTAGAAATGACCAAAGCTATTAAATCCCTTAAATCAGGGAAAAGCCCAGGACCAGACGGCCTCACAGCACACTATTACAAGACATTCTCCGATATCCTGACACCTCACCTCCTCCAGACTTTGAACTCACTAAAAAACCCACAAGCCATCTCTGAAGACTTTTTAAGAGCCCATGTAACTGTATTACCTAAACCTAATAAAGACCCAACAGACTGTGCCAATTACAGACCGATATCCCTACTTAACCTTGACTTGAAATTGCACGCAAAAATACTAGCAAACCGACTAAGACCTTTACTGAATCAACTAATAGGACCAGAACAGGTGGGATTCATGCCTGGCAGGGAATCCAAAGATAATGTGATAAAAGCTATGAACCTCATACATAAAACACACATAGATAAACACGAAGGCATGCTATTATCAACTGATGCGGAGAAGGCCTTCGACCGAGTGTCGTGGGACTTCCTATTTGCCACATGCTCCCATATAGGTCTAAAAACACATAGCCTAACTTGGATAAAGGCCTTATACCACAACCCGACAGCCCAGATCAAAATAAATGGTACACTATCTGACAAAGTAAGAATTCAAAATGGGACTAGACAGGGATGCCCATTATCACCCCTGCTATTCATTCTCACCCTGGAACCACTAATCCGCACTATAAATAAACTACCTGACATTCATGGTTTCAATGTCAATGACAAAATATATAAATGCGCAGCATATGCGGACGATTTACTGTTTTTTATATCCCAACCACATATCACCATGCCCAACTTATGTAACTTATTCTCCCAATATAGCTATATATCAAATTTCAAAATTAATTACAATAAATCCGAAGCTTTGAACTTGACACTACGGGAAACCACACTAAATAATGCAAAAAACAATTGCAAATTCAAATGGGAAACAACATCCCTCACATACTTGGGGATACAATTAACTCCGAAATTAGACTCAATGTACAAAGTCAATTTTCAACCACTCTTACAAAACATTACCAAAGATCTAGAGAAGTGGACGTTGAAATTTTTTTCTTGATTTGGCAGGGCAGCTATAATTAAAATGTAAATTCTGCCTCGAATACTATATTTTTTCCAAACAGTACCTATACTACTACCCTCGAAGTTCTTCAAATCCTTACATAGCTTGTTAAGAAAATTTCTTTGGGCCTCCAAAAAACCAAGAATCAGTCTGAACTTACTTACTATGAATAAACAAAATGGAGGCATGGGTTTTCCCAATTTTAAAAATTATTACCTAGCTACGCATCTAACTAGAATCATAGATTGGACTTGCCACAATGAGAATAAAGATTGGGTGGGATTGGAGAGTAGCATGGGACCTATACCGGTGTCACACACCCCATGGATACCCTGGAATTCATGTCCGAAAATACTGAAACAACATCCCCTCATAGGGGCAACACTAAAAAACCTACAAACAATTACTTAGAGACACTCACTCACATCCTCATTGGGGCCACTAACCCCACTGACCACTAACCCTGACTTCCCATTGGGAATGGATGGTTCTATCCGATCTCTTTGCAACAGAAACACACCACTCTTAGTTGCACACTGCTTAAAGAATAACAAAATCAAGTCTCATGTAGATTTGCAAAAGGAAGTAGGACAAATACCCCTACACATCATGGAATATCAACAAATACATGATTTCATCATGAACTCTCAAAGACAAAAACATTTCACTAGACCCTTAACGCCCTTCGAAACCATATGTTTCTTGGCTACCACGACCACAAAGAACATCTCCTTAACATACACCTGGTTGCAGTCCTATGATTTACAGGAGCCCAACAGACACAAAATATTCTGGGAAACAACCCTAAAAAGAACCTTTACGAGAGATCAATGGCTACAAGCCTGTGTGTTCGCACACAAATGCGCAATCAGTGTGAGATTACAAGAAACTTCATTCAAAATCCTAACAAATTGGTATATCACACCAAACAAATTACACAAATGGTTCTCGACGGTTCCTGGACATTGTTGGCGCTGCAACCGAGAAGAAGGCACCTTATACCACATCTGGTGGGAATGTGACTTGATTAAACCCTTTTGGGACTAAGTAATCAAGATCATAAAACACATTACAGAAACGAAAATTCATTTAGACGCAGCTTGCTGTCTTATAAACATCACCAGTTTGCACCATGAGAAAATACAAAAACTCCTTGACCAGATTCTTAATCACTGCAGCAAAAACAATGATACAGAGGCATTGGAGAGGAGAAGTACCGCCGCACCCACGATTAAAGAATGGCTAGAAGAGATACATCTACTCAGAGGTATGGAGGAGATCAGGGCTACATCACAGGAGAATACAGAAAAATTCAATAAAATGTGGCAACCGTGGATCATTTTTAAATACTCTGATTCCTATACCACCTTTACTCGAACATAGACCTTCAAATATAGAGAAACGTGAATGAACAATATCTCTCCTTATTTTTATTTCCCTTCCTTCTATTCCCTTTCATTTCTATCATTATACCTTCTTCTATGGGCTTCTCCCTGAGGTCCACAAAGTTTTACTTTTGTTCCTTTCTTTTTGAGATTAAATAATCAATTTTTTCTACAAATATTCAGAGTATTTCTAAATAGACTATTGATGCAATGATCGGTTAATTACGAAGCCACTTCAATGGTTTTATTATTAAAATACTCTACTATTGAACTCAATTATACAATGTTATACTTTTATATGATACTTATGTACAAATGCTAGTATGATTGTACAAATGTTATTATTAAGCATTAATAAAAGCTTTATGGTTTTAAAAAAAAGATTGACGGGGAGAAGGTAGTTTTTAGGTTGCGCCGGTCAAACACAGACCAACTAGGAAAAGGGGTTAGTGTGGTGCTATATTCTTTACCGGGTTCGGGGGTTTGTCCGGTGGGAGTGGTGAAGGAGTTCTTGGGGGTACGCCCGTCGGTGGGGGGGCCGTTACTGGTACATAAGGATGGGTCTTTTGTTTCGAGGTTCCAATTCACAGCGATGTTCAGAAAATGTTTGCGCGCAGCGGGGTTCAATGACAAAAGTTTTGCCTCGCACTCCTTCCGCATCGGGGCGGCTACTGAGGCGGCTCGGTGCAGGTTGGATGAGGCGGCAGTTCGAAGGATTGGGTGTTGGGAATCGAGGAGATTCTGTTCTTATATTCGTCCACACCTTTTGGGAGACTCAAGCCTCGTACACATGGCCGAGTTTTTCGTCGTTAAAAACACGTTGTTTTTTTCGACGAGATTCTTGTTAACCTTGACGAGTTTCTCGTCAAGCTTTCCATGCGTACACACTGACAATTCCAAATTTCCTCGTTGTTCAGCGCGGTCACGTCCAGCACATACGACGGCAGTATAAAGGGGAAGATTGATTTCCCTGGCGCCACCCCTTGGACTGCTTTTGCTGATCTCGTGTTACCGCGTGTGAAGTAAAAGTTTGGGAAGAGGCGATTCGCGCTTTTCAGTTCGTTTTCTGCGGTTCAGTTTGTGCTTGTGGGTTCGTATCTTGTCTTTCAGGGCGTGTAGGCAGGTCGTATCTGTTTTACAGTGCGTTCTTGCCCGTTCGTTTCTGATTTTTAGTTCGTTCTTCATAGGCCTTGCTGTTCTAAAGTGCGTGCTGTTCTGTACGTTCTGATCAGACGACCGTTTCCTAGCCATGCCGCGGGTACGTTCTCGTCGTCGAGTTCGTGCTGTGCGGGCGCTTGGTGTTGGTCTGCTTGTTTTGGACCAAGACCAGTCCATGAACGGGGTGAGGAGGAGTTCATGGACCAAGAATTGGTTGCTCCAGCGGGACCAATTCTGTCATATGCCTCTGCTGCGGGAGATCGTCAAGAATAATCCTGAGGACTACAGGAATTTTCTGCGGATGTCTGACCCCATTTTTCAGCATCTGTTGGCTTTGGTGTCCCCCTATATTACCAGGCAGGACACCGTTATGCGGGAAGCCATCAGTGCTGAGCAAAGGCTCATCGCCACGTTATGTTACCTGGCGACAGGGATAAGTCTTCAGGACTTGAAGTTCACGACAGGCATCTCCCCCCAGGCTCTGGGCCTCATAATCCCAGACACCTGTTCTGCCATTATACAAGTCCTGCAGGAGGACTATATTAGGGTAAGTTTTCTCCATTAACATCACATTCTATGTATTTCATGTATGCTAATGTATTGTATTGTATTTCTTTCATCCTTCCCTAATTACCATGATTGTAATATGCTGAGAATGTCCTCTTCGTCCCCATGCATGCTGTAAGCTTTTAAATGCCCCTTTTTTCTCCTCCATGCATATTTCCCTTCACTAACCTCTCCATCAGTGGCGACTGCTGCTCCAAATGTTTGGGGGGCCACCCCCAAATTAGATATATAAACTTCCTCCTTTTTTGCGACTGTGCCTATTAAACGCCACCAGTTGCCGCCTCCAATGCAGCCATTTTGTCCCCTCCAATGCAGCCATTTTGCCCTTTCCAATGCAGCCATTTTGCCCCTTCCAATGCAGCCATTTTGCCCCTTCCAATGCAGCCATTTTGCCCCTTCCAATGCAGCCATTTTGCCCCTTCCAATGCAGCCATTTTGCCCCTTCCAATGCAGCCATTTTTCCCCTTCCAATGCAGCCATTTTGCCCCTTCCAATGCAGCCATTTTGTCCCCTCCAATGCAGCCATTTTGCCCCCTCCAATGCAGCCAGTTCCCCCCCAGCCCTGCACTTACCTTCTTCTGGTCAGCGCCATCCTTCTTCTGTCCTTGATGTCTTTTCCTGCCCTCGATGTTGCATCAGCCAATCATGTTACCGTTAAACAGACTTGGTGAACATGATTGCCAGAGCAGCCTGTCAGTGTTTACCCAAGGAATGCCCCCCCCCCTGCGTCCCCTATTTAACTTTTAGCAAGCCAATTACATCCCTCAGGCTGTAATCGCCAAGCCAATTTGCCCCCCTGTTTCTGATATGCAATTTTCACCCCATAAATGCCGCAGTTATTCATATGGCCGTCGCTCAACAGGGGGCCATCCACCTGAATAGGGGGCGGCATTGACAATACATAGGTTAATGCAAGGCATGAACCTATGTATTGTTCTGAGTGACGGGCGCAGGAAAGAGGGGGCAGTGCTCCAGCGCCCACTCTGAACGCACCGCCCCTGCAATGCTATCCTGTGGCCAAACACATCCCCCCCCCAAATTTGTTTAGAATGGACCATCAGAGGGGGTGATGAATATGAAACTTGAGCCTTCCATTATACTTAGTCAAAACACCTTTAAACTGAGATTTTGATTGATGTTGGCCTCGAATGTATTTTTTTATAATCTGCTTGCAATGTTATGTTTTAAATTTCTAATTTATTTTCATCTTGTTTGACTCCCCAGCTTCCTTCCACGCCACAGGAATGGCGGACTGTGGCATCGGAGTTTGCCACGCAGTGGGACTTCCCCAACTGCGATGGTGCCATTGACGGGAAGCACGTCCGCATCGTGCCGCCACCCCGTTCTGGGTCCTACTACTACAATTACAAGGGGTTTCATAGCATTGTGCTGATGGCGGTGGTGTCAGCACGGTATGAATTCCTCTATGTGGATGTAGGGAAGAATGGCCGGATGTCCGATGGGGGATCCTTCATCCAGACGGAGTTTGCCCTCCATCTCCAGAGTGACGACCTTGCATTGCCACCGGATGCAGGGAATGTTGAAGGACTCCCCTTTGTTTTTTTGGCTGATGAAGCCTTCGGACTCGGACCGCACCTCATGAGGCTATTTCCACAGAGGACCCTGACCCCAGAGAAGAGGGTGTTCAATTACCGGCTGGCTATGTCGTTTTATGCTGCTGTGTGCTCCATAATTTTCTGTGCCGAAAATCAAGTAATTATATGGCCTCAGTATTGCCTGAGGCAGGACTTTCATATGCCAATCCCCTGCCGGGCCTCGAATCTGCCCGTCCTGGCTTGCCCCCCCAAAATGCCCGTGAGGTTCGGGATAAATATATGGAATTTTTCACGGGTAGGGGGGCAATTCCTATGCCAGGCCATGAGTAAAGATTGGTGCATAAAGAAATCATTAAAAATAATTTTTTATCTTGGAACTTTGTTTGTTTCCTGTCTCCTAGTTTGTCTTGCATTTGTAGTGACAAGTTTTTTTTTCCTTTAGTAAATAACAACCATTTCACTATGAACCTCAAAAATATACACAAATAAGGTTAGAGCGTATTTGAAAAAGAAGCTACACTTTGTGTTCAAAAATTTTACTCTGTGCACATTCACACACATGGTAAATACTTTTTTTTTTTTTTTTTGGCTGGCCACAAACCGGCAAATTTTTTTTTATGAAAATACAAAACCATCAGTTGCATTCCAAAAAGTACAACATTGGATACCTCTGGGCAATATGAGACATTCACTTACACAAAATATGTCTCTATCTGGCCGTCCTAATATGGGGTCTTGGCACCCCTGGCCAAGCCAAAAATTGAATATGCACACAATTTGAAGTAATTTCCAATAGGGATTTGAGACTCCTGATCCCTATTGTCAACATGTGCCATCTGCCATCGGGGGTGATCAATGGACGTGTTTTGTGGGTGCAACCCCTTCTTCAGTTCACCTACTTGAGATACGAGGAAGGGGTTGCACCCCCAAAAGCCGTACATGGATATCACCTGATGGCAGATGGCACATGTTGACACACTGTGTGCATATTCAATTTTTGGCTGGTTGGATTGTCTAAAAGAGAATAAAAGGGGGAAGAACAATCTGTAAACAAAAATGGGGGTTTTGATGCCTTATTCAATTCTCCCCAAAACATCTAGGATGTCTTTAAAGGTTTGATCCATCACATGAATTCTTTGTTTAATTCTGTCCAGTTCTGTGCTACATTCCATCACTTGCTGTATTATTCGTAGGGCACTGTCAGCAGAGAAACGTGTACTTTCTTTCACCACAACATTTACATCCCCTAAAAACAAAATAAAAAGGTATTATAACTCTGCAGGCCTACATCTCTTACCTGAAGCTGTGGTGACAGATACTGACCTGTTGTGGTGACCAGTTCCACCACGTCATCCACTTCTCCTTCCTGCACTTCTCCTTCCTCCACCTCTTCAACTTCCTCAACACCCTCAGGTTGTGGGTCTTTGTGAGGTTGGGGTTGTTTCGAAGCTGTGGGGTTCCTGTGCTCCCTGGAGTGTTCTCCTCCCAGTCTTCTCTCCCCTATGAGAATCAAACAAAACGTCTAGTTATCACACTGAAATTCTCTATGAAAACTAAAAACAGGCTAATTTGCTTGGAAGTGGGGTACAAGTGTGTGTTTGTGTGGAATTTTCACATGAAGACATTATTTCTTCCCAAAAATATGTTTAGTATTCACCTTTGGCTGTCAATTTTGAGACATGGAGGCACCACAAAAATTCACTGATGCACCTGTGTGGGACACCCAAAAAAGGCGGTTCTGTTGGCCCACACTATAGTGCTCAAAAGTACAGATGTGGAACCAGCTGCTGAGTGTCCTCTCCTTTACACTGATTAAAGTTTGCATTTCATTCTCTTTACAAACACAACATCTAGCCAACAATGTAAGAACAACAATTGAATCAAAACAGGCAGATGTCTAATTTAATTTAACCCTGTAAAATCTCCAAAAAACGAGGATAGTGGGCGAACGATGTGTCTGTAACGAACGATTACTGTGCCCAACCAAGTTCAAACTATGACATTTTGTAAGGTAGTACAATAGAAAAATGCAATAACATGGAGCAACATGTAAGTTGTGAAATACAATAATAGGAAAAATGTGGAAAAAGTACTTACTTTTTCCTAGCATTCTCTTAATGCTCCTTAACTGCTCCGGCTCCCTCAGTTTGAGGTCTGACCACCTCTTTCTGAGCTGCTCATTTGATCGTTTCACCCCGAAATTCTTCTTCAGACTCTTCACGACTTTCTTCATGATTTTGGCCTTCTTTCTATTAGGTTTGCTATACGGCCCATGCTTTGCGTCATAATCCGACTTTAGCAATATGTCCACCATCTCCGCCATCTCTGCATAAGACATATTAGATGCCTTGAATCTCCTCCTTGATCGTGATGTTTCCTCAGTCTCCGGGCTTGTCTCCTCCTCGTTATTTGAGGAATTATCAGACACCTGCTGTGAATACGCCATATCTGTCTGCGCGCCGAAAGAGAAGGGGCGGGGAAAAGATGTTAGTTAGAACGTCATGGGCGGGCGACGTGTGCGGAGCGACGTGTGCGTAGTTTTACGCAGGCGTGGTGTATATATAGCAAACACACATGTGACTATACTACGTTCGGTGTGCGGAGAGAGGAGTTCAAGTGACGGACGTGCGAACGAAGGTATGTGATTTTGTGACTTTGATAAATTGGTGGCCTATACTGTCTTGAGAATGTTGGAGGATATATATGGCGAATAAGATTTTAAGGAGGCTAGACTGTTTGCCTCACATTATTTTTTTTTTATTTTTTTTGACTTGCAGACCCAAAATGAATGTCTTTATAAGTGACAAGGAATTCCTTGCGGAATTTATAGACCGGGTAAGGGAGCTGCCCGCTCTGTGGGAAACCAAAAACCCCATCCATAAAAAAAAGGGGTACGAAAAGCAGCGCTGGAGAGCCTGCTCCCATTTGTGCAGACCAAGGTGCCCACAGCCACAGCAAAACAGGTGGACACTAAAATTGGGAGCTTGAGAGGCACATACAGGACTGAACGCTCTAAGGTCCTGGCTTCTCAGAGGTCAGGAGCAGCAGCAGATGTGTATGTCCCCAATTTGTGGTACTACAGCAGGATGTCCTTTCTGGATGACCACATTGAGGCAAGGCCATCACTGTCCACTCTTCCCCCCAGACTTCCCTGCAGCCAACCTGAGCCTTCTCTGGAGCAAGAGGAGGCAGCCATCCTGGATGAACCTGATTTGGCCATCTGGAGCCAGGTATAGTATTTAATGCAAATGTATTGGGATAAACTTAATGATGGAAAAAAAAGTCAAGATGAATATCATAAACTATTTGGGGTTCCAAAAGTGAAATCAAGATCTCAAGACATTAGTCTGCCCTAAATTGGGTGCTAAATAGTCAATCTGATGTAGTCCTAAAAAAAATTAGTTTTTTTCTTGATTTACATTCAAATTGCTACATTCATGATCTGAAAGTTTAATGAAAATAATAAAACAAAATATTAAACTATGTCCCTTTTTCATACACATGATGAAATCAGCCAGGAGGAGGGTCTGGAAACTGTCAGCCAGGAGGAGGCAGGGCCCACTGTCAGCCAGGAGGAGGCAGGGCCCACTGTCAGCCAGGAGGTGGCAGGGCCCACTGTCAGCCAGGAGGTGGCAGGGCCCACTGTCAGCCAGGAGGTGGCAGGGCCCAGTGGCAGCCAGGAAGTGGCAGGGCCCAGTGGCAGCCAGGAGGTGGCAGGGCCCAGGAGAAGCACTAGATCTCAGGTGCCTCCCATCCACCTTCCAAAAAGAAGCAGGAGGGACAGGACCACTAGTGAGGCAGCAATGGCCCTTATTAAAGAGGCACATGCCACCCTCCAGGAGCCCACATCCCCTGAAGAGGCCATTGCCGGCCTAGTTGAGGCAAAGTTCAAGGTGATGAGCATGGAGCAACGCCTCCTATGCGAGCCCCTGCTCATCACCTTGCTGAACAAGGGGGTGATGGAGAGAATTACCCCCAATACGGCCATATGTGAGGTGGCACAGCTATCACAACCTTAACCTCCTCCTCCACCTCCACCTTCTTCTTCTGCCCCACCCCCTTCTCCTCCACCTCCTCCTCCACCTTTTTCTTCTGCCCCACCCCCTTCTCCTCCACCTCCCCCTCCACCTTCTTCTTCTGCGCCACCCCCTTCTCCTCCACCTCCTCCTCCTCCTGACAGGAGTACCCCTCCAGTGGCCCAGCCTCCAGCCACACAAAGAAGGAAGGCTGCAGAGAAGGCTTCAGGGAAGGCTGCAGGGAAGGCTGCCAAGAAGACGAGGAAGTGATGGCCTTGCTTCATTGTGGTCGGACAGAAGGCAGCCTGTTGTAGTACCACACACTTGGGACATATATATCACCTGCTGCTGTTCCTGACCTCTGGGAGGCCAGCATCAGATTGTGCTCAGAACTGTTGGCCTTCTCAAGCTCCCAATTTTAGTGTCCACACAGGGTTGATGTGTGCTCTGGGGTCCCTGGGATGCACAAATGGCAGCAGGTTCTCCAGCGCTGCCTTCTCTTTATTTTGGTAAAAACATGAATAAATGTTTTTTTGGTTTAAGTTCATACTTGACTGTTTATTTTTTCAAATTTTTCATTTAGCTTTGGAGTAAGCAGATACATTTGACACCAAAAAAAGGGACAGATAACCCCAAATAAAAAAAAAAAAAATTCTTTAAAAAATATAGGGTGTAAACTTGACGCAAAAAATATTCAAATATACAATGAGAGATCACTATCAAAACATTGACAAATTACAATTAACATCTGTTTCAAAAATATAAAACATTAAAATATTCAGAAGATCTTGCACGATATAATACACCGAAATCTAATTAAGAGCAGCATGAAAAAGCTTTAAAAAAGATAGTCATAACTGTGTGAATATCAGCAGCAAAACAAGTTCATTCGATTAGATTAATGTAACATTCTAAAGAAGATTTCAATGCACAACATTTAAACGATGCAATAATTTACAGCGTGACGAATGTACTATCTCCATTACGAAGGCTTGATTTAGCAGAAGATGCGCTCCCATCTCATACTTGATTCTGAGCATGCGCGCTTTTGGAAGATTCGTAAAAGCATACACACGAACCATTTTCTCGTCACAAAACAGGCCGACGAGAAACATGACGATGAAATCTTGAATCCTGATGAGAAAATAGAGAGCAGGTTCTCTATTTTCTCGTCGAGATTCACGGCAGTTTTCTCGTCGTAAAACCATACACACGAACGGTTTTCTCGACAATAAAGCTCTTGCGGCACTTTTCTTGCCGGTTTTGGACGAGAAACTCGGCCGTGTGTACGAGGCATCAGATGGTGGGGGTATGCAAGATGGGGGGGGGGGGGGCGGTGGTGCAGGTGGCTGCTGGGTTTTTTCCTGATGTGATGTGGGAAATTGGTTTGTTAACATTGTTGTTTTGTTTCATTTCAGATGGAGGTCAATTACGCCTTGTCTGGATTTTAGGACATTCCTATGTTTATTGGGGGGCCAGGAGAGCGGATATGAGGCCAGATGGTAGGCAGCTGGGCATCCCTCGGGGGGAGGCTCGGAGTAGGTGGATGGGCATACCAGGGATGGGGTGGGGCAGGGTGCTGCCAGAAGTGCAGCACTATGCTCGACTCGGTAGACCTCCGGACATTCTGGTGCTTCATGTGGGAGGGAATGATTTAGGTGTTAGACCGATTGGGGAACTGATTGCGGCCGTTAAGGCGGATTTCTTGACACTCCGCTCGGCTTCTCCGGCCATGTTGCTGGTTTGGTCCGACATTATTGCACGGACGACCTGGCGCATGGCAAGGTCGGTAGATGGGCTCAACAAGGCCAGGGTCAAAGTAAACAAAGTGGTGGGTAGATTTGTGGTGAGAAACAGGGGTTTTGTCATTAGGCACACAGATTTGGAGATTAATGTGGGTATGTACCTCCGAGGAGATGGTGTTCACCTATCCGAGGTGGGTATAGATCTGTGGGCGCTGGGTCTCCAGGACGGGATTCAGCGGGCCCTGCGGGTGTGGAGGAGCCCTTAAGGGTAAGGTGTTATCCTTGCGGGCTGTGGCGGTGTCCTTGGTCTTTGATGGTGGCAGATAACAGATGTGATGGAAGTGGTGGGGGGCTCATCTGTGGTATGGGCCCCTCTGGGGTTATTCCAGTGGAACCATGTGTGCTGGAATACGGTTATGGTTGCACTGTGGAAAACGGCTGGAGGCCTGGTACAGTAAAAAGGTACTGCAGTGCAGTGGTGGTAAAAAGTTTAGCAGGGTTGCCGTCAAAGACTAACAGGCTGGTGTTAAAGAAGTTGGTTAAAATGTTAAGTTAAAAGTATTGGAAATTATTATTTAATAAATTAATTATTGAATTTATTTAATAAATAGGCTGTTTTGGCCATTTATACTCCAAAACCTGTGTGTCTCTTCATTAATAGAGGTTTAAGGGGGATAAGTGATGTTAAAGGTCATAGGTAAAGGTGGGGTTATCTGGACTACACTAGTCAAGTGAGGCCCGGAGTGACAAAACAAAGTGACAGAATAACGTAGGGCCGGGCATGACTGTGTGTTTTAGTAAGCCAACAAGGGGTTAAGAAATCAAATGGAATGGTAGGGGGAGTGGTGAGGTAAAATGGTGAAGAGGGGAGGAGCAGTATAAATTAAGGAGGAGCGGGCCTCCCTGGATTCAGTCAGCAAGAAAGAACAGGAGGAGGCAGGTTTTTCCCGCCCACCCTCCCTGTTGTGTTATGTGTTTGGTGTTGTGCGTCTGTTTTCTTTTCTTTCAGGTTCCATAGGGGTGGTCGTCATAACAGCGTGTGGCGGTGTCCTTGGTCTTTGATGGTGGCAGATAACAGATGTGATGGAAGTGTTGGTGGGCTCAGCTGTGGTATGGGCCCCTCTGGGGTTATTCCAGTGGAACGGTGTCTGCTGGAATACGGTTATGGTTGCACTGTGGAAAACAGTGGTTGTCTCCATGCTGGTTATACGGCTGGAGGCCTGGTACAGTAAAAAGTTACCGCAGTGCAGTGGTGGTAAAAAGTTTAGCAGGGTTGCCGTCAAAGACCAACAGGCTGGTATTAAAGAAGTTGTTTGGTTAAAATGTTAAGTTAAAAGTATTGGAAATTATTATTTAATAAATTAATTATTGAATTTATTTAAGAAATAGGCTGTTATGGCCATTTATACTCCAAAACCTGTGTGTCTCTTCATTAATAGAGGTTTAGGGGCATAAGTGATGTTAAAGGTCATAGGTAAAGGTGGGGTTATCTGGACTAAACTAGTCATGAATCAGGTGCAATCCCGCCACCTGTCCACCGCCAGACATCTTCGGTTACATATCTCCCTCCTCCTTCCAGACAATGTGACCCTCCAAAGGTGTCTCACTCTCAACCCGGCCACACTTCTGACGTTTTTCGAGGGGGGACAAGAAGAAGAAGGAGATGGTGAAGAAAAAGACCCCTGTACTGCTCCACATGACTGCCTTGAAATGATGCACATGGAAACCACACACTTACCTACAGTGAGTGAAATTCCTCTGGAAAACCCTGTCTACACACTTTTTGTGGATGGCTCCAGATATGCAGATGAATGAGGCAAGTACCACACAGGTTATGCTGTGACCTCTAAATTTGAAATTCTTCAAGCAGGAGCATTACCACAAACTGTATCTGCTCAGGAAGCGGAGATCCAAGCTCTCACTACAGCATGTAAGATAGCAGAATGTAAAAGAGCCAACATTTACACAGACTCAAGAAACGCCCTGGGAGTGGCTCATGACTTTGGTGTCATCTGGAGGGCTAAAGGATTTCTGACAGCGGCCGGAACGCCGGTGAAACGTGGCCCAGCCATCAAAGAGTTAATGGATGCACTACTCCTGCCTGACAAAGTGGCTGTCTTGAAGGTTAAAGCACATGGCAAACTGAATTCTCAAGAAGCCAGAGGGAACCACCTGGCGGATATAGCTGCCAAACAAGCAGCGAAAGACCAACGGAAAACGACTAAAGTGGCCGAAGAGGAAAGTGAATCTTTAGCGCAGATGCCTGTGCCGGTCCATGTGCCATCTGACAGGCTATGCCTAGCCTCTATGCAAAATGCGGCTTAGACAGAAGAACATTTGGAATGGATCGATAAAGGAGCAGAATACGATGGAGATCTATATCTGATGAGAGGGAAAACCTGTTTACCAAAATATATGTATCCAGCAGTCGTCCAATGGGCACATGGACCTGCACATCTCTCTAAGAACTTAATGAATTCACTGATCAGCAAGTATTACTGGGCCCCAGGGATAACCACCCTAACCAGAAATTACTGCATTTCATGTGCTGTATGTGCAAAATGCAACCCGGGGAGAACAGAGAAGACACCACAGAAGCATTTGGCGAAACCTCTCTATCCATTCCAGAGGATACAGATTGATCATATACAGATGCCAAAAAGTGGCCGATATGAATATGCCCTAGTGATGGTGGACATGTTCTCTGGCTGGCCAGAAGCCTACGCTGTTACAAACATGACAGCCAAGACCAAGGCTAAGAAACTACTGAGCGAGCTAGTATGTAGATTTGGGGTTCCAGAGGTGATAGAGAGTGATCAGGGCCCAGCCTTCACAGCAACCCTTACAAAAGAGATTTGGGCAGCACAGGGAGTTCAGTTAGCTCTACACACCCCATACCACCTTCAAAGCAGTGGGAAGGTAGAAAGGATGAATGGGACTCTAGAGAAACATGCTCTGTCCCCTTGAGCCAAGATATGATGGTCCATTTCAAGTTTTGCTGACCACAGCTACATCAGGAAAGCTAGAAGGGAAAAGCACCTGGATACACGCCTCCCACTGCAAGAAAGCTCAATCTCCTGAAGACAAGATCCTGACCACACCACAATGATGGTGTTGTATATCCTTTTCCTGTTGGGGTTAGTGGGGGCTCAGCAGGTAGCCATTACACAAAAATAGGATTTTTATAACAGCTTACCTGTAAAATCCTTTTCTTGGAGTACATCACGGGACACAGAGCGACATAGTCATTACTATGTGAGTTATATAGATTACCTTCAGGTGCTGGCACTGGCAACTTCCAAAACCGGAAGTACCCTCCCCTATATAAGCCCCTCCCATCCGGGAGTACCTCAGTTTTGTAGCAAAGCAATAAGTGTCCCCAAAAGAGGGGTGGGAGCTCTGTGTCCCGTGATGTACTCCAAGAAAAGGATTTTACAGGTAAGCTGTTATAAAAATCCTATTTTCTTTCTCGTACATCACGGGACACAGAGCGACATAGTCATTACTATGTGGGACGTCCAAAAGCAATGCCAAATGAGGGGGGGGGGGATACACCATACATAAGCTGGGCGCTATCAGACATGAGGATCTTTTGCGGCCTGCAACACACTGCGCCCAAAGGCGACATCCTCCTGACTTCTAACGTCCACCTGGTAGAACCTAGTAAACGTGTGTACTGAAGACCATGTTGCGGCCTTACAGATTTGAGCCAGGGAGGCCTGGTGATGCACTGCCCATGAAGTTCCAACTGCTCTCGTGGAGTGCGCCCTAACTTTGAACGGAGGCGGTCTCCTTCTCAAGCCATAGGCTTGCATTATGACCTGTTATAGAGTTTACAAACTAGGGTACATTTACTGAAATTTACACAGCTTTAAATTTATGACTGCCTATCTCATTTCTTGAGGTGCTAAAATGACAGGGCAGTACAAAACCCCCCCAAATGACCCCATTTTGGAAAGTAGACACCCCAAGGAAATTGCTGAGAGGCATGTTGAGCCCATTGAATTTTTATTTTTTTTTGTCCCAAGTGATTGAATAATGACTAAAAAAAAAAAAAAAAATTTACAAAAAGTTGTCACTAAATGATATATTGCTCACACATGCCATGGTTATATGTGGAATTTCACCCCAAAATACATTTTGCTGCTTCTCCTGAGTACGGGGATACCACATGTGTGGGACTTTTTGAGAGCCTAGCCGCGTACGGGACCCCGGAAACCAAGCATCGCCTTCAGGATTTCTAAGGGCGCAAATTTTTGATTTCACTCCTCACTACCTATCACAGTTTCGAAGGCCATAAAATGCCAAAATAGCACAAAACCCCCCCAAATGACCCCATTTTAGAAAGTAGACACCCCAAGGAAATTGCTGAGAGGCCTGTTGAGCCCATTGAATATATTTTTTTTGTCCCAAGTGATTGAATAATGACAAAAAAAAAAAATTAAAAAAAAAATTACAAAAAGTTGTCACTAAATGATATATTGCTCACACATGCCATGGTTATATGTGGAATTACACCCCAAAATAAAATTTTCTGCTTCTCCTGAGTACGGGGATACCACATGTGTGGGACTTTTTAGGAGCCTAGCCGCGTACGGGACCCCGAAAACCAAGCACCGCCTTCAGGATTTCTAGGCACAAATTTTTGATTTCACTCCTCACTACCTATCACAGTTTCGAAGGCCATAAAATGCCAAAATCACACAAAACCCCCCCCAAATGACCCCATTTTGGAATATAGACATCCCAAGCTATTTTCTGAGAGGAATGGCGAGTATTTTACAGCTCTCATTTGTTTTTGAAAATGAAGAAAGAAAATATATATATATATATTTTTTTTTTTTCAATTTTCAAAACTTTGTGACAAAAAGCGAGATCTGCAAAATACTCACAATACCTCTCAGCAAATAGCTTGGGGTGTCTACTTTCCAAAATGGGGTCATTTGGGGGGGTTTTGTGCTATCTGGGCATTCCATGGCCTCCGAAACTGAGTGAAATCAAAAATTTACACCCTTAGAAAGCCTGAAGGCGGTGCTTGGTTTTTGGGGTCCCGTACGTGGCTAGGCTCCCAAAAAGTCTCACACATGTGGTATCCCCGTACTCAGGAGAAGCAACAGAATGTATTTTGGGGTGTAATTCCACATATGCCCATGGCATGTTTGAGCAATATATCATTTAGTGACAACTTTGTGCAAAAAAAAAAAAAAAAAAAATTGTCGTTTTTCCGCAACTTGTGTCAACATATAAAATATTCCATGGACTCGACATGCCTCTCAGTATATAGCTTGGGGTGTCTAGTTTCCAAAATGGGGTCATTTGGGGGGGTTTTGAACTGTTCTGGCATTTTATACACAACATTAGGAAGCTTACATCCACTCTTCTAACCACTTGAAGACAAAGCCCTTTTTGACACTTTTTGTTTACATGAAAAAAAATTTTTTTTTGCAAGAAAATTATGTTGAACCCCCAAACATTATATATATTTTTAAAGCAAAGGCCCTACAGATTAAAATGGTGGGTGTTGCATTTTTTTTTCTACACAGTATTTGCGCAGCGATTTTTCAAACGCATTTTTTGGATTAAAAAATACACTTTTTTTAATTTTAATGCACTAAAACACAATATATTGCCCAAATGTTTGATGAAATAAAAAAGATGATCTTAGGCCGAGTACATAGATACCAAACACGACATGCTTTAAAATTTCGCACAAACGCGCATTGGCGACAAACTACATACATTTTTAAAAGCCTTTAAAAGCCTTTACAAGTTACCCCAGTAGATTTACAGAGGAGATCTACTGCTAAAATGACTGCCCTCGATCTGACCTTCGCGGTGATACCTCACATGCATGGTGCAATTGCTGTTTACATATGACGCCAGACCGACGCTTGCGTTCGCCATTGGGCAAGAGCAGGGCAGGACAGGGGTGCTTTTTTTTTTTCTTTTTTTTTTATTATTAAGTTTGCTTTTTTATTTTATTTTTAAATTGTTCCTTCCAAGTATTTTTTTTTAAAATAATTTTTATTGTTATCTCAGGGAATGTAAATATCCCCTATGATAGCAATAGGTAGTGACAGGTACTCTTTTTTTGAAAAAACTGGGGTCTTCTAGACCCTAGATTTTTCCTCTGCCCTCAAAGCATCTGACCACACCAAGATCGGTGTGATAAAATGCTTTCCCAATTTCCCAATGGCGCTTTTTATATCCGGGGGGGCATTCCCTCCCACTGCTTGTAAAAGCAGTCCAGAGGCTAATTAGCCGCTAGGATTGCTTTTACATGAAAGCCGGCCGCAGGCTGAAAAGAATGATACCAAGATGATACCTAAACCCGCAGGCATCATTCTGGTATAAACATTCAAAGTCCAGCAACATACCAGTACGTTGCTGGTCCTTGTTGGACATGTATTGTAATCTTTTTTTTTCATGCAGCCAGTTGGCTGAACGAAAAAAGAGATTGATCGGTGGGTATGCCCACCATTAGAATACCGCCCTTCATCCACCCACTTCCAATGATGGGCATACACGCACCATTTATATATGCCGAAGCATGGGGGCATCCTCCCGCAAAAAAGTTATGCCGCACACACATGGTCGGACTTTTCCACGGGCAAGCCTCCGTCGGAATTTCGACCGTATGTACGCGGCATTAGGAGCAAAATCGCTCCTCCGCCCCTGCTGCCCCAATGCTTCGGCATATTTGCTTTTTTTTTTTAACTGTGGTGGTGAAATCACCTCCTACAGCACTGGAGTCGCAGGGATCAGGCCTGTCTCTGCGAACGCTGCAGTTATGTGTGTTTTTGTTTTGTAAGTGACAGTGATCGATCGATACTGCACTTGGGTGGCCTGGGCTGGACGGAGGGGCAAAACGCAGGTGTCAGCAGGTATCTGGGCTGATCCCGCTAACACTGCGTTTTTGGGAACCCTAAACTGCTGGGGACGCTAGTATAGATCTGATCAGATCAGATATTGATCTGTTCAGATACTATACCACTAAGGGGGGTGTATGCTTCACGCGTGGGTGTTAGCGTTACTGGCACTAACCTGACGCTGCCTGGGGTGTGACGCAGACCCTCTCTGACGCTAAAACCTAATTGATATCACCCGCCGGGCGATCAGGGGGTTAAACCTTTATTGGGTTATATACACGGCGGGTGCCCTGACACTATAAAAAGCAAACTAACTAACCAGCGTCACCCGTAACACTTATATGGTGATCACTGGTGAAAGGGTTAACTAGGGGCAATCAGGGGGTTAAAACCTTTATTAGATAATATATGGGGGTACCTGACGCTATAAAAACCTGCGGCGAACCTAAAAAAATTACCAGCTACCGATCTGCATCACCGACACTAAGACAGCGTTTAGAAAAACGATCGCTTAGCGACAGTGGTGATGGGGGTGAAAGGGTTACCTGGGGGGCGATCAAGGGGGTTAAACCTTTATTAGATAATATATTGGGGTACCTGACGCTATAAAAACATGCGGCAAACCTAAAAAAAATTACTGGCTACCGATCTGCATCACCGACACTAAGACAGCGTTTAGAAAAACGATCGCTTAGCGACAGTGGTGATAGGGGGTGAAAGGGTTACCTGGGGGGCGATCAAGGGGGTTAAACCTTTATTAGATAATATATTGGGGTACCTGACGCTATAAAAACCTGCGGCGAACCTAAAAAAAAATTACCAGCTACCGATCTGCATCACCGACACTAAGACAGCGTTTAGAAAAACGATCGCTTAGCGACAGTGGTGATGGGGGTGAAAGGGTTACCTGGGGGGCGATCAAGGGGGTTAAACCTTTATTAGATAATATATTGGGGTACCTGACGCTATAAAAACATGCGGCGAACCTAAAAACAATTACTGGCTACCGATCTGCATCACCGACACTAAGACAGCGTTTAGAAAAACAATTGCTTAGCGACAGTGGTGATAGGGGGTGAAAGGGTTACCTGGGGGCGATCAAGGGGGTTAAACCTTTATTAGATAATATATTGGGGTACCTGACGCTATAAAAACCTGCGGCGAACCTAAAAAAAATTACCGGCTACCGATCTGCATCACAGACACTAAGACAGCGTTTAGAAAAACGATCGCTTAGTGACAGTGGTGATAGGGGGAGAAAGGGTTACCTGGGGGGCGATCAAGGGGGTTAAACCTTTATTAGATAATATATTGGGGTACCTGACGCTATAAAAACATGCTGCGAACCTAAAAAAAATTACTGGCTGCCGATCGGCATCACTGACGCTAAGACAGCGATCAGAAAAATGATCGCTTAGTGACAGTGGTGATAGGGGGTGAAAGGGTTATCTGGGGGGTGATCAGGGGGTTAAACCTTTATTAGGGGGGGTTAGGGGGCTACACTGGACCTAAGACTAAACTTTGGTGACACTTTTACAGTCACAAATGTCACTGATTGCAGTGATCACTAAATAAATGGTCACTGCAATCAGTGACACTGTGACTGGGGGCTGGGGGGGTGATCTGGGGGGTGATCTGGGGTGTCTGGGGGGGCCTGGGGGGGGGCGATTTATGTCCCTATGTGTCCTGGTGTCAGTGTAGTGTTGTGTGCACTGACCTGATGTCTTCTCTTGTACGGCGCTCAGTATATGTGAGCGCCGCACCAGAGATGACATCACTTCCTCCTGCTCCCTCTGTCTGACACAAACAGAGGGGGCATTTCCATTCGCCGGGAGCAATCGCGAGGGGGTGGCCAGAAACGAATGGCTGCCCCCTCATCCCGGACACTTAGCCACCGCTCACTGTATAGGAGGGGGGTCCGATTGGACCCCCCAACTATACAAAGGCAATCACGTATGCTCTACGTGATTGTGCCTGTCGGTGCCATTCTGCCGACGTATATATACAGTGAGCGGTCGTTAAGTGGTTAACTGCTCTTACTACATCCAAAGAATGTAATAACTTTTCCTCTACCGAGCTAGGTTTGGGGAAAAAGGAAGGAAGAACCACATCTTGGTTCAAATGAAACCTCGATACCACCTTAGGAAGAAAGGCTGGATGAGGACGTAACACTACTCTGTCCTTATGGATAACCAGATATGGCTCTTTACAGGACATAGTGGCCAATTCCGACACTCTTTTAGCCGAACAAATGGCTACTAAAAAAATCAATTTCCTGGTGAGAAGAACCAAGGAAATGTGCTGTAATGGTTCAAATTAGGGTTGTCCCGATACCACTTTTTTAGGACCGAGTACAAGTACCGATACTTTTTTCCAAGTACTCGCCGATACCGATTACCGATACTTTTTTTTCAATGTCATGTGACAGTTTGAAAGATGGGGACTGATAGGTGGCACTGACAGGTGGCACTTATGGGCACTGACTGGTGACTGGCTCTGATGGGCACTAATAGGTGGCTGGCACTGATAGATGGCACTGATTGCACTGATAGGTGGCACTTATGGGCACTGATAGATGGCACTTATGGGCACTGATGGCACTGATTGCACTGAAAGGTGGCACTTGTGGGCACTTGTGGGCACTGATAGGTGGCACTTGTGGGCACTGATATGTGGCACTTGTGGGCACTGATATGTGGCACTTGTGGGCACTGATATGTGGCAATTGTGGGCACTGATAGCACTGAAAGGTGGCACTTGTGGACACTGATATGTGGCACTTGTGGGCACTGATATGTGGCACTGAAAGGTGGCACTGATAGATGGCACTTGTGGGCACTGACAGCACTTATAGTGCAATCAGTGCCACCAAGTGCTACCTATCAGTGCCCACAAGTGCTACCTATCAGTGCAATCAGTGCCATCTACCAGTGCCACCTGATAGGTGGCACTGGTAGATGGCACTGATTGCACTGATAGGTAGCACTTGTGGGTACTGATAGGTGGCTGGCACTGAAATGCTGCGGGGAAAAAAAATGACACAGGATTTAAAATAAAAAAAACTAGTGCAACGCCCATCTTGGTACACCCTGCACTCGGCTGAAGTAAGCAGCAGCAGACATCTTGTTACACCCAGCCCATATAGCTCAGGCTGGGTGTAACAAGATGTCTGCTGCTGCTTACTGCAGCCGAGTGCAAGGTGTACCAAGATGGGCGTGGGGACGTTCAGCCGCTGACAGCGACCGAATGCGACAGCACCGGTCACCAATCCTGATGCGGCTGCGCCCTGCACCCCTGCCAGCTTACCAGTTTCAACTGCAGGTGAGGGACTCGCTCTCCGTCCTGGTCTCCGACCCCTGCCGCACTCTCCGTCCCGCTCTCCGCCCCCCGCCCCACTCTCCGCCTTGGTCTCCGCCCCCCGCCCCACTCTCCGCCCCGCTCTCCGCCCTGGTCTCCGCCCCCCGCCACGCTCTCCGTCCTGCTCTCCGCCCCCCGCTCTCCACCCCCTCTCTGCGTCCGCTCTGAAAAAAAAAAAAGTATCGGACTGGGCATCGGGAGCATTTGCGCGAGTACAAGTACTCGCGCAAATGCTTGGTATCGGTCCCGATACCGATACTAGTATCGGTATCGGGACAACCCTAGTTCAAATGGTTGTTTCTGTAGAACCGATAGAACCAGGTATAGGTCCCATGGACATATGGGAATTTTAACCGGAGGGCTAATACGCATCACTCCTTGTATAAAAGTTTTGACTAGTGAATGCGAAGCCAAGGGCCTTTGAAAAAATATTGACAAGGCCAAAATCTGACCCTTGATAGTACTCAAGGCAAACTTCCTATCTACAGCCCACTGTAAGAAGTCCAGAATCCTACCTATTACGTACTTAGGTGGATGCCATTTCTTGGCCTCACACCACGCGATGTACGCCTTCCAGATTCTATAGTAAATCTGCCTGGATACCGGCTTCCTGGCATTGATCATGGTAGATACCACAGGATTAGAGAGACCTCTCTTTTTTTAAAATGTGGGCTTCAATAGCCAGGCCGTCAAACCTAGGGCTAGTAAGGAAGGATGGTATATCGGTCCTTGCGAAAGCAGGTCCGGACGATGTGGGAGGGTCCAAGGACTCCCCACAGACATTTTTACAATCTCTGCGTACCATGCTCTTCGGGGCCACGCTGGAGCCACCAGAATCACTGGTTTCTTTTCTACCCTGATTCTGCGGAGTAATCGAGGTAACAATTGTGGCAGTGGAAATGCATATATCAGCTTGAACTGATCCCAAGGGAACACTAGAGCATCCGAGCCGCAAGCTAGGGGATCCCTTGTCCGAGAGACAAATCTGTCCACCTTTGCGTTGAATCTGGATGCTAGCAGATCTACATCCGGTGCTCCCCACCGCTGACATATTGTCCGGAAAACCTCGGGGTGAAGGGACCATTCCCCTGGGCATAATTGTTGGTGACTTAGAAAGTCCGCCTTCCAATTCTCCACTCCTGGAATGAATACCGCGGATATGGCTGGGACATATCTTTCTGCCCATTTCAGGATGCAATTCACTTCCCTCTGGGCTGCACGACTCCTGGTGCCACCCTGATGATTGATATATGCCACTGCCGTGGCATTGTCTGATTGAATTCTGACAGGGGACCCTTGGAGTCTGGATGTCCATGCTACTAGGGCATATCGGGCTGCTCGTATCTCTAAGAGATTGATGGGCAGGGCCTTCTCTGCATCCGACCATCTGCCCTGGAGAGACCATTGCTTCAGTACTGCCCCCCAGCCTATAAGGCTGGCATCTGTAGTGACCACCTTCCAAGAAATCGGACTGAAGGATTTCCCTTTTTCCAGATTCTGGGGAACCAACCACCAACGGAGGCTCTTGCGCACGGAAGGGGACAAGGACATTGGTAAGTCTAGGGCATGAACTTTTTTGTTACAGGCTGACAGTATGGCCCTTTGCAAATTCCTTGAATGGAATTGACCGTAGGGTACTGCTTCGAATGATGCCACCATTTTTCCCAGCAGCCTCATGCACAGGCGTATGGACGGCTGTCTTTTTGTACCCACTAGGTGGATCAAATCTCTCAAAGACGACACCTTTTCTTGAGGCAAGAAAATTTTTCTCTGGTCTGAATCCAGCCTTAGCCCCAAGTATTCCAGACTTTTGACTGGTTTTAGGGCTGACTTGTCTCGGTTGATAATCCAACCGTGAGATTCCAGATACTTGATTGTCTCGTGAACAACCACTTCTAGTTTTTCCACTGAGTGGTCTATCAGCAACAAGTCGTCTAGATATGCCATTATCATTACACCTCGTGTTCTTAGATTGGCCAATAGTGGGGCCAGAATTTTTGTGAACACTCGTGGTGCTGTGGCCAGACCGAAGGGTAAGGCTCTGAACTGAAAATGGCGCCCTTCTACTGCAAAGCGTAGAAATTTTTGGTGGACTGGAAAGATGGGAATGTGCAAATAAGCATCTTTGATGTCGATCGAGGCTAACCATTCCTCCCCTTGTAGGGCAGTGGCCACCAATCGGATCGACTCCATCCGGAAAGTCCTAATATGTAGGAATTTGTTTAGCCCTTTTAGATTTAATATGGGCCTCACGTCCCCGTTTGGCTTCGGGACTGTAAAGAGGTTTGAGTAAAACCCGAACCCCCATTCTTCCAGGGGAACCTCCATAATTACTCCTTGGAGCAATAGTTGTTCTAGTGCCAACAGGAGGGATCCTCTCTTCCGGGGATCCCTTGGCACGTTTGACCTCATAAAATGGGAAGGAGGAGAGTCTTTTAACTCCAATTTGTATCCCAGACTTACTGCGGAGAGCACCCATCTGTCTCTGATCGTGTCCCGCCAGGTCTCTGCGAACAACTGGAGTCTTCCCCCCACCCGATTGAGTGGGGGCAACCCTTCATGAATTTGACTTGGGGGGAGGTTTTGTACCTCTCCTGACCCAGGGTTTCTTGTTACCCTGCGATTGTCCCTGATTTTTACCCCCGGGATTTGACCGAGGAGGCCGTCGGAACTGCTTCACAGCCAATGTCCCAGGGACTGGAGAGGCAGGCCTCTTAAAAGAGGGACCTCTAACTCTGTTTTTAACCGGCAAGAGTGTACTTTTACCACTGGAAATTTTCTGGATATATTTGTCCAGGTCTTCCCCGAATAAGCGTTCACCATGAAATGGGAAGCTAACCAGCAATTTTTTACAGGGAGCTTCAGCAGACCAGTTCTTGAGCCATAGAAGCCTACGCATATGTACTACAGACAGCGTAAGGCGGGAGGCCTGATGGATTGAATCCTTGATGGCGTCAACCGCAAAGCATAAGGCTCTAGGTAGATCAGCTAGGGCAAGGGCCTGCTGATCTGGTAAGTCCCTTAAGACCTGTTTTAACTGATCCTTCACTGCTTGGCAGACCCCAATAGCTGCTACTGCTGGTTGTGTCACCAAGCTTGCTATAGAAAAAGCGGATTTTAATAAGGACTCCAATTTTTTATCTATTGGGTCCTTGAACATTTGAACATTATCTACTGGACATGTCAGTGATTTATTCACACAAGAGATGGCTGCGTCCACTGTAGGCACCCTCCATTTTCTGATGAACTTATCCTCCATGGGATAGACTACCGGAAATCTCTTGGGGGGAGTAAATATTTTATCAGGATGTTCCCAATCCTGGTAAATGAGTCCTTCCAGTAAAGGATGGATTGGAAAGGAACAAACAGTCTGGGGAGCTTTTAGCGACCCAAACGAGGAGACAGAAGTGGTTGATGGCTCCGCAAGGGGCATTTTAAATGCTGATCGGACCATATCAGTCAGGGACTGAACCCATAATCTTTCAGCATGTGATGCTGAAAATGGCTCTTCCACTGTTGATTCCTCTATAACAGAATCAACCTCATCCTGATCCCCTTCAGGTAGGTCGATCCCTGTATGGGACTGTTGCTCCGCTAACAGGCACTCTGAGGGAGGAGACGGAGATCGGGCGCGCTTTCCCTCTGACAGGGAAGCAGCGATCAATGTTGTCAATCTCTCTTCCAGTCCTCCCAGAGCTGAGGAAAAAACCTCCTCTGTTACATACACAGGAGCAGGTGAACTGAGGACAGCCACAGTACCAGGTACTCCTGAGGGTTCTCTACGGTCACTAACCTCTGATTTTTCAGGGGAGATTGGTGCAGCCAAAGCATGCCCAAGATCCTCAGAGCCCGATGGAGACCCCCTTTGCTTCCTGGGAGACTTTGGACGGCATATTCTTAAGCCCAAAGCTGAGGTATTCCAGCCGTAATACACCACTTACTGACAATAGTCTAGCACAATTGCTGCTATATAAACAGTTGGTGTCTACTAATGTGCCTTTCTATGGGGATGCCTGCATCAACCGCCTGCTGTATGCCTTTTTTAAATGTTGCCAGCTCTGTCTCTGCACTCCATAGCCAGCTCACAACACATAATTGTGCCTTTTAACATGCTGGGACGCCCGCACATGCGCAGAAGCGCTGTGGCGCGCACAGAGCGTCATCCACCAAGCTCCGCTCCCTTTTCCAGCTCACCTCTATATATAGAGGCGCGTGCATGCGCGCGGGCACGTGCGCCTTCGGCGCTCTTTTTGAAAAAGAAACTAGGGACAGGAGCCAGGGCCCTGTTTGCCGCAGGCCGGGGGATGGACGAGCATTGCAACATGGCAGAGGAAGCAGTTTCCCACAAGAGAACTCACCATCTGCCTGGACTTGACTCAGAAGGAAAGAAAAAGTCCACATGACAAGAAAACGATGTTCCATTTTTTTTTCTTGACCACTATTAAAATTATTACATTTTTTAGTAGTTACAGGCATGCACAGATATTTAGCGGGAATACCGTTTAGGTAACAGGCAGAAAGACATATTAGGCTTGGGGGTCCCCCCAATAGAACCAAGTTCCTGAGGGGCCCCCACTTACCTTTTCCCCGCCGCAGGACTCTGTTTGGTCCACAGAAGCCCAAACTTCACCTCTCACGGCAGGCATTGTAATTAAACCTTCAGGGACCGGGTTCCCAAGGATTCCACTCCCCTGGACCTGTATAGCACCCTGCACAGAAAACATCTTGGTCGTGGGTATGACCAGAGCTCTGGATCCCAGGGTCCAGCCCTCCTAAGAGAGGCATTACAGGCAAAACCTTGCTCTTCTCTGCAAGGCCCGGGTACCGACCGTTTAGCTATGAAGCTTTTTTGGTCGGATCTGGAATAGCTTGCTGAGGCCCAAAAGAACCTGTACACAAGCCCAGATGAAAATCCATGTTAACATTTGGCCAACACCTTAGACACTGGCAAAAAACCGAGGTACTCCCGGATGGGAGGGGCTTATATAGGGGAGGGTACTTCCGGTTTTGGAAGTTGCCAGTGCCAGCACCTGAAGGTAATCTATATAACCCACATAGTAATGACTATGTCGCTCTGTGTCCCGTGATGTACGAGAAAGAAATGACAAGTTATTCACCACATTCTAGTATAACTCTTCAAACACGCATGTGGCAACCTTTATCTTTGATTACTGTAACATAGTCTCCTGTCCTCCAGTTCCCTGGCAATGTAACTTATACCGTGACACACCCAGTTACAGGAGGAAGCGAGCAGCTCCCTCCGGAAGCTTTGATCCTCATGTGTACATAGATGCCATAGGGGTCCCAAGGGGGGTCCCTGATCAATTCAAAGCCAGGGACCAGGTAAAAGCTGGTTTTGAGTCTTTGATCCCCATAATAACTGTCAACAAAAATGATGATTGGATTAATTACATATACTACAACCAACAGAGATTTGTAAATTACACTAGAGATGCCCTCCAGGGAATTGCTGACCAGTTAGCCCACACTTCTTATATGACATTTGAGAACCGGATGGTCTTAGACATGGTGTTAGCTGAGTAGGGGCGTACCTAGAGCATTTGGCACCCGGGGCAGATCCTATATTTGCCCCCCCCCCGCCCCCACAATAAAATGTAAAAACACCCCACTGTGCCCCCGGCATACCTCTGCATCCTTCATTATCTCTTTGTCACTACTGTGTACCCCCTCTCCACAACTGCACCTCTGGACCCCTTTACATTACACAGCACCCTGCATCTCTGGACCCCTTTACATTACACAGTCCCCTGCACCTCTGGGACCCTTTACATTACACAGTCCCCTGCTCTTCTGGACCCCTTTACATTACACAGTCTCCTGCACCTCTGGGCCCCTTTACATTACACAGCACCCTGCCCTTCTGGACCCCTTTACATTACACAGCCCCCTGCACCTCTGGGCCCCTTTACATTACACAGTCCCCTGCGCCTCTGGGCCCCTTTACATTACACAGCACCCTGCAGCTCTGGACCCCCTGCATGTTACACAGACCCCCCTTCAGCGCAGGCCCCCCTTCAGTGTATCCACCCCTTCAATGCAGACCCCCTGTTCAGTGCAGACGCCCGCCGTTCAGTGCAGACGCCCCCTCGTTCAGTGCAGACGCCCCCCTCGTTCAGTGCAGACGCCCCCCTCGTTCAGTGCAGACGCCCCCCTCGTTCAGTATAGCCCCCCGCTCAGTGTAGCCCCCCCTTGTAAAGTGTAGCCCCCCCTTGTAAAGTGTAGCCCCCCTCGTTCAGTGTAGCCCCCCTCATTCAGTGTAGCCCCCCTAGCTCAGTGTACCCCCCTCGTTCAGTGTACCCCCCCTCGTTCAGTGTAGCCCCCCCTCGTTCAGTGTAGCCCTCCCCGCTCAGTGTACCCCCCTTGTTCAGTGTACCCCCCCTTCAGTACCTCAGATCAGCGCAGCGGCACATGCACGCAGGTCCACTCCCCCTGTTTACACATAAACAGAGAGGAGGGGGAGGCGGGTTCACTCTGCTGCTCTGTGCCTGTGTGACATCCGGGATCACACAGACAGGCAGCCCGCAGCCGCGAGAGGAGAGGAGGGGATGGTAGGTGCAGCGGTGTCACCCTGCACCCCCGCACACCCCCTCCCCCTCGCCACTGTAGCTACTAGCTAGCTCGCCTCTCCCTGCCTGTCAGTGTGCCGCTGCGGCGCTGACTTAACCCGCGGCTCTGCCGCCGCGGGTGTAATACAATTGTGGAGGGGGGTGCCGGTCTGACACCCCCCCAGTGTGTGGTACCCGGGGGCACCCCGCCCCCCTCGCCCCCCCCCCCCCTTAGTACGTCTCTGTAGCTGAGAAAGGAGGTGTCTGTAAAATGATAAAGAAAACGGGAACCTGTTGCACCTACATTCCTGACAATACTGGCCCAAATGGTAAGGTTACTCTAGCTATAAAGAAATTCGAAGATCTGTCATTGGAGTTGAAGAACTCAGGTATTACAGACCCGTGTAATCAATATTTCAGCTGGATGGGTGGGTGGCAAAAGATGCTTGCCCAGATAGGGGTTACAGTATTAATAATTCTAGTTCTTTTAGCCCTGGTTGTATGCTGTATTCTGCCGTTTGTAAAGAAGTTAATGTGCAAGGCTGTAGATAACAGTACACCTACATTTCTCCACCAAGAAGAAGAGGATCCACTTATGAAGGAAGAGGATAAACCTTTCACTCCTTTACAGTCACTCCCCGTCCATAATTTCACAGTCCTAGAGGGATATAGGGATAGAATAGGGAACCGCCTGACTGTCCTTCCCGGCTTTGTCGAGGGGGGTAGTGAACTAGTTACTGCCCTTCTCTATACTTAGCCTAAAAAAAGGTCCTGGGGAATGGTCCAGGTGGTGGTCAGGTCCTTTAGTTTGAGGGACAGATAGAAAATAGTCATTTTAGGGGGGGTCTGTGAAGGAATGTGATGAGCATAATGTTAAACTAGAAAATGTCTATTCTCTATGCATCTTCACTATACTATAAAGTCTATATTGCTTTTTCATGTACACCACTGCTGTAATTCTTCCTTACTCAAATCAACTTCTAATAACACCTCCTCCCACCGAAAAGACTGGAGAAGACAGAAAATGGCGGATACCCCCTTCTCCCACACATCTTTGGAATGCGGGTATGAAGATAGGACCAGAGGACAGCCCAGCTTAATCATCACGTTTCTGTACTCTTTCTGTATTGCAGCCAATCAGATGCGCTTATTAGTGTCACATTAACATAATAGTGATGTATCGTGCTGTGTAAAAAGTTTAGTACTGCCTGGAATAAATTATTAGATACGGAAGTAACGGATCTGCACGGATGTGTCAGAGTTTTGCTTTCAGCATGCATGCAATGTTATCTAACCTTTACAATTCGGAACAGTAGTAGAATCCATGTTAACCCCTTTGTGGTTAAACGACCATTACACGTGTACTCGGAGCGGAGATCGGTGTCATGTGACACAGAGCCCAACCCCCCCTCAGTTAGCAACACTATGCAGGGAACACTTAACCCCTTCACTGCCAGTGTCATTTTCACAGTAATCAGTGCATTTTTGTAGCACTGATCGCTGTAAAAATGACAATGGTCCCAAAAATGTGTCAAAAGTGTCCGATGTGTCCGCCATAATGTCGCAGTCACTTAAAAAATAACTGATCGCCGCCATTACTAGTAAAAAAATTTTTTTTTAAAATGCCATAAAACTATCCCCTATTTTGTAAACGCTATAACTGCGCAAACCAATCAATAAACGCTGATTGTGATTTTTTTTTTACCAAAAATATGTAGAAGAATACGTATCGGCCTAAACTGAGGGAAAAAAAAAATTTTATATATATTTTTTGGGGATATTTATTATAGCAAAAAGTAAAAAATATTGAATTTTTTTCAAAATTGTCGCTCTATTTTTGTTTATAGCGCAAAAAATAAAAACCGCAGGTGATCAAATGCCACCAAAAGAAAGCTCTATTTGTGGGGAAAAAAGCACGTCAATTATGTTTGGGAGCCACGTCGCACGACCGCGCAATTGTCAGTTAAAGCAACGCAGTGCCGAATCGCAAAAATGGGCCTGGTCCTTTAGCTTCATAATGGTCCGGGGCTTAAGTGGTTAAAGGAGTTTTTTATCCTAATGTATTAAGATAAAAAACCTGTGTGTAGCAGCTCCTCCATCACCCCCTAATTACCTACCTGAGCCCCTTCTCTCTCCAGCGATGTCCAATATCCCCTCAACCATCCAGGACACTTCCTCTATTTAACCCCTTATTATCCCTTAATTAACTCTAATTAGCCTTAATTAACTCATTATTCGCCTTCTCCATTGAATTATTTTCCTGATGTTTTCTTTTTTCACTTCTATTTTATATACTATTAATGAGGCATGGTTCACACTGGTGCGTCACACACTCCGACTTTGGGAGCACATGTCGCATGACGTGTACAAATCAATGGTTCCCTATGAGAGTCATCTTAACTGGCCTGACACAAGTCGGTCTGACCTGCACTACTTTGGTCTGTTTTCAGCCCATTCAATATCATTGAAGTCAGATCAAAGTCGGATCCTTATCCTAACCATCCGACATGGTGATTACAGCAGCAGGAAAAGGAATTTACAGTATTTCACTAAAGTGAGTACACCCCTCACATTTTTGTAAATATTTTATTATATCTTTTCATGTGATAACACTGAAGAAATTACACTTTGCTACAGTGTAAAGTAGTGAGTGACATTTACCACTCCACAAAAAGAACGCATACTCTTCTTCACGCATAAGTTCTCACTTTGCAGCAAATACCAGGAAATCTCCTACAAATTGACCACACGCTGGTACCACACTCCTGTTTTGGCCCAAATATTTCCCAATCAATCTGACCCTTGCTGGCGTTGTGAGCAACAAACTGGCACTATTCTCCACATTTTTTGGGAGTGCCCCAAACTACAAACTTTCTGGCAACCTGTCCAACGACTCATCCACAAATTTACGGACATTTCCCTAACCAACGACCCTGCTGCTGTGTTCCTCAACCTCACCCCCATGTCAAGAAAACGTAACCACAAATCTCTACCTAAACACCTCCTCAACGCTGCTAGAGCTTGCATACCAAGTCAATGGAAGCAGCAATCTGCTCCACAGTGGCCCAATGGTTCGTGAGGGTTAATGATATTGAACGAATGGAAGACCTGACTGCCACGATCTGGGATAAATCTGAGGAACATAAGACCAGGTGGTTTTATTGGACCCAGTTCCGCTTCTAAGAGGAATACCTCTGTGATACATAGTCTGGCCTCATTGACTGCCAGAAGCTTTTGCACTAAACCATGGTCATCAGATGGCTTGGCGAACTGAGGGCGGTCCGCGCCCCCTAGGTGGGCTCCTACCCCCCACTTTACCTATAGACCCCCCCCCTCTTCCCCCCTTCCCCCCTTCCCCTCCCCACTCTCTCTCTTCCTTTATTTTTTCTCCCCCTATATTTACTTTCTTCCATTTAATTCAAAAACTGGTATGTTTGGGGGGCGTAGCCGGGATGTGAGAGAGAGGAGACGTGCGCCGCTGTAGCTCCCGCCATCTGCCTAACGAATCCACCGGAATCCTGGCTCTAACACCGCCATCCTGCTAAGTAAGCACTTGCCTGCTGTCTGGGGAGCTGTTCCGGTTCTCCCCATGCCCGGTAATCACAAATCCAACAAGAAGGCAGCCTCCCACAGCGCCCGGACCAAGCCGCCGAAGACTCATGCGGAGGCCATCTTGCCTGTCATCTCCCTGCATCCAGCGTCTGTAGCGGTGCAAACTGACACCTGGATGGCGACAGCTATGACCCCCGATCCGGACGGCTCCTCTTCCACCTCTCAGGCAGACTCAGAGCTGCATGGAGCCCAGTCCACTGCTGCAATCCTGGCGGCCATCGCAGACAATAAGTCATCTGTGGAGGGGAAAATAGATGCACTGTCTATTGAATGTGGGTTGATCAGACATGATATGGAGAAATTTAGAGGCCGCCTTGCAGAGGCAGAGCATCGCGTCTCAGCAGTGGAGGACACTACTGCCTCCACTGTTCAGGCCCTAGCTGACCTCCAGCAAAAGGTCAAGGTCCTCATGGCATGCTCAGAGGACGCAGAGAACCGCCTTTGGCGCAATAATGTAAGGGTGGTTGGGCTCCCAGAGGGCGCAGAGGGGCCTAACCCTGCAGTGTTTGCTGAAGCGTTCTTCAAGCAACTCCTGGGACTACAACATCTTTCCCCAGTATACATAGTGGAGCATGTGCACAGGGTGACCACTGGTCCGAGGCCTGCTGGTTCGATGCCGTGTACTTTTCTGGTCCGTCTGTTAAACTTCAGGGACAGAGATTCGATACTGGCGGAGGCTCGCAAACATCCTGATCTGAAATACGACAATGCAGTGATTCACCTGTACCCTAATTTTTCTCCTGACCTACAAAGGAAAAGGCGCTCCTTCACAGATGTGCGCAGACGCCTACGAGAGAAAGGCCTGACATACAACTTGTTGTACCCTAGTCGCCTAAAGGTCATCCACAATGGTTCTGCCAAGTTTTTAGAGTGTCCGGCAGATGCAGTCGACTGGTTGGATTCTATTGCCTAGGAGTGTGGTTTGTTGCCTGGATGGGCCTGGCCGCGGGTCTGTAAATGCAGACGCTTTCCAAGATGTTACCGGAAGTGGTTGTGAATGTTATCCTCTAAATAGCTGTTTCTCCTATTGACAATCTTGTCCCCAGCAGGTTGATCGTTCTGAGGGAGCTCAGGTACTGTTTAGGTACTGTTTAGGGGCGGTATGACCTACTGATACGTCTCCACAAAACCCTTTTTTCTTTTTTGAGTGGATGAACTCTTGGAAGAGTCCGCTAGTTTTTCTAACTGTTTTGGGACTTAAGTTTCTCCGGAAGTTTTTTTACTTTGTTCACCCGGAGCAAAAGGGAGTTGGGACTATAGACTGTTTTTTCTATTTTACATTTTTTTGTTTCTGTTTCCGATTTTTGGATTTTTATTTGTTTTTTGAGTCTTGCCCGGAAGGTTTATGCTGCTAGACCTACCGTGTACCTTGCACAGTCTGTACTGATTTTATGCTGCTATCTGGGGAGGTGTAATTCTCTGCATTTGGGTTCCCTCCCCCCCCCCACCTCCCCTCCAATTTCACTTATCCTGTCTACATGCCCTACAGAACACTATTGTATGAGTGATTTAAAAATTATCTCATGGAACGTCCGTGGGCTGAATTCAAAGTTTAAAAGATCGATGGTCCTTCAGTACCTTAAATCCCAAAACCCTCATGTAGTCCTTTTGCAAGAGACCCACTTGACGGGTAGTAGAATTCTCTCCCTGAACAGAAACTGGCTGCAGAGAAACTATACACTCTACATACTCTACTTATGCTAGGGGGGGTAGCTATATTACTTCACAAAAAACTGGCTTGCTCTATTGAACATGTGGTTACAGACCCCCAGGGGCGCTATGTGATTGTAGTGCTTGACATTGACTCCCAGTTATTGGCTATAGCAAACATTTATGTCCCACCCCCTTTCAAGAGTGAAGTTCTGTACACTGTCCTGGAAAAAGTCGCCCCCTTTGGCCCATTGAAGCTACTGGTGGCTGGTGCTTTTAACAATATCCTGGATTACACCCTGGATACCTCCAATCCAACTCGGGTGCAGAACCTTGACTTAACACACTGGGCAGACTCTGCGGTGCTGGAGGAGCTCCGGCGTTGGAAGCACCCTGGGGAGCGAGGTTTCTCCTATCTCTCCCATGTCAGTACCTCATCCTCCCGCATTGATATGGCTTTCGTCAACCCAGCTCTACTCCCCCTGGTTTCAGAGGTTATATATCGGGCCGGGGGGATCTCTGATCACACCCCCCTACAGGTTACGCTCAGTTTCTTACGGGACTGTCCTGCGGGGTTTGGAGGTTGCACCCAGGGTGGATGGAGGAGTCAACGGTGGAGGCCCTGGTCTCGCCCCACCTAAAGGACTTCTGGGAGTTCAATGAGGGATCAGCGGACTCAGCAGTCACGTGGGATGCCTTTAAGGCGTCGACTCGGGGGGTGTATGTGTCTGCCATAAAAGCTGCTAGGGTGGAGAAGAATGCCAAATCTCAGGAACTCCAGGCTCATGAACTAAGATGTGCAAAATCTAATGCTGATTCACCCTCTCCCTCTACTTTGGTTGAGTTACACATGGCTAGACGGGAACTACTGGTTCATTTCCAGGGCCTCACTCAATGTGTTTTTAAAAATAGGGCTGAGGAATTGTTTGAGAAAGGAGACAAAAATGGAAAGTTATTAGCCATCCTGACAGCAGACACCCGGGCACATACAGTGGTACCATGTATCCACTCATCAGAAGGCAATTTGGTAAAAGATAGAGAGGGTATCATGAAGGAGTTTTTCTCCTTCTACTCCGGATTATACTCATCTATCCCACCATACGACCTCAAGGTTTTGACAGACCTGCTGGACTCCCTCCAGATCCCGGTGTTGCCAGAGGAGGTGGCTGATAGTCTTGAGGCCCCCTTTACGGAAAAAGAATTGGCAACTGCAGTTGCCTCCTTTCCTAATGGTAAATCGCCGGGCCCTGATGGGATTCCCGCAGAGTGGTACAAAATATATCTGGAGCTGCTGTCACCTAGGCTTTTGCGACTCTATGGGGATTGTCTTGACCCTGAGACCCTACCAGTATCATTTCATGAGGCTCATGTTGTGCTGCTGCCTAAGCCAGACAAGGATCCTCTTTCCTGCTCCTCCTACCGGCCCATAACACTGCTCAACATGGACTTCAAAATATTTACCAAGATGATCGCCAACAGATTAATGAAAATACTTGACCACTTGATTTCACCAGACCAAACGGGGTTCATGCCTAAAAAGGCTACGGACATTAACATCCGGAGGGTATTTACTCATACTCAACTGACCGCTGAAAGTTCGTCAGGGGGAGCTCTGGTGTTTTTTGACTGGGAAAAGGCTTTCGACTCCATTGATTGGAGGTACATGTCAACTGTGCTACAACGTATGGGATTTGGCCCCACATTCCTTAAGTGGATATCGCTGCTCTACGACCATCCAGTAGCTGCCCTCCGCCTTAATGGCGGGGTGTCGGAAGCCTTCCCGGTGTCCAGGGGCACCAGACAGGGGTATCTTTTACCAGGGCTATTTGCACTGGTTATGGAGCCCCTGGCAATTGCGTTGCGCTCATCCCCCCAAATTCAGGGGATCAGCGTGGGTACTCTGACTGAAACAACAGCACTTTATGCAGACGACCTAGTACTGTTTATTCGAGACACAGGACCTTCCCTGCAGGCAGCACTGTTGCTCCTAGGTAATTTTACTGAGGTCTCTGGCCTCAAGGTTAACTGGACTAAGTCCAAAATACTTCCCCTGTGTTCCAATCCCATGCCTGAGCCGGTGGACCCTTATAATCCCCTACAGTGGGTTACTCAAATTAAGTACTTGGGACTCACGATAACCAACTCAGTGACGGACTTCATAGGTCTCAACGTTTCCCCGCTGCTGGCCATTCTTAAAAAGAAACTACACGCTTGGAAAAACCTCCCTTTGTCACTTATTGGGAAGATAAATTTAATTAACCACTTGACCACTGGGCACTTAAACCCCCTTAATAACCAGACCAATTTTCAGCTTTCGGTGCTCTCACATTTTGAATGACAATTACTCAGTCATACAACACTGTACCCATATGAAATTTTTGTCCTTTTTTTCACACAAATAGAGCTTTCTTTTGGTGGTATTTAATCACTGTTGGGTTTTTTATTTTTTGCGCTATAAGAGAAAAAAGACTGAAAATTTTGTAAAAAAATGATTTTTTTTTCGTTTCTGTTATAAAATTTTGCCAATTACTAGTTTTCCTTCATAAATTTTGGCCAAAATTTATACTGCTACATATCTTTGGTAAAAATAAGTACAAATTGGTGTATATTATTTGGTCTTTGTGAAAGTTATAGAGTCCACAAGCTATGGTGCCAATATCTGAAAATTGATCACACCTGAAGTACTGACGGCCTATCTCAATTCTTGAGACCCTAACATGCCAGAAAAGTACAAATACCCCCCAAATGACCCCTTTTTGGAAAGAAGACATTCCAAGGTATTCAGAAAGAGGCATTGTGAGTTTTTTGAAGTTGTCATTTTTTCCCACAATTCTTTGCAAAATCAAGATTTTTTTTTTCTCTTTTTTTTTCACAAAATTGTCATATTAGCAGGTTATTTCTCACACACAGCATATGCATTCCACAAATTACACCCCAAAACACATTCTGCTATTACTCCCGAGTATGGCGATACCACATGTGTGAGACTTTTACACAGCGTGGCCACATACAGAGGCCCGACATGCAGGGAGCACCTTCAGGCGTTCTGGAGCACCCAGGCCAATTCTGACATTTCTCTCCTACATGTAAAAATCATCATTTGTTTGCTAGAAAATTACATAGAACCCCAAAACATTATATATGTTTTTTTAGCAAAGACCTTAGAGAATATAATGGTGGTTGTTGCAACTTTTTATCTCGCACGATATTTGCGCAGCAATTTTTTTAACGCGTTTTTTACGGAAAAAAAATGTTTTGTGCTTAAAAAAAAAAAAAACAGTAAAGTTAGCCCAATGTTTTTGCATAATGTGAAAGATGAAGTTACGCCGAGTAAATAGATACCTAACATGTCGCCCTTAAAAATTGCACACACTCGTGGAATGGCGCCAAACTTCGCTACTTAAAAAATCCCCATAGGCGACGCTTTAAATATTTTTACTGGTTACATGTTTTGAGTTACAGAGGAGGTCTAGGGCCAAAATGATTGCTCTCGCTCTAACGTTCGCAGAGATACCTCACATGTGTGGTTTGAAAACCGTTTTCATATGTGGGCGGGACTTACGTATGCGTTCGCTTCTGTATGCGAGCTCACGGGGACAGGGGCGCTTTAAAAAAAAATATAAAATATTCTTCATTTTACTTTATTTATTTTAGTTTGACATGTTTTTCCGCCCTAAACATTTTTTTGATCACTTTTATACCTATTACAAGGAACGTAAACATCCCTTGTAATAGGAATATGGCATGACAGGTCCTCTTTACAGTGAGATATGGGGGGGGGGTGTCAATAAGACCCCACATCTCACCTCTAGGCTGGGAAGCCTGAAAAAAATACAAAAAAAAAAACAACAATCCTGGCTTTGATCGTAGCGGTGAGTCGGTAGAAGCACCGGAGGGCGGCGGGGGGGGGGGGGACATCCCCTCTCGCCTCCCGTAAGAATGATCAAGCGGCGGAACAGCCGCTATGATTGTTCTTATGGTGTAGGGAATCGCCGGCTGAAAAAGCTAATATCTGAATGATGCCTGTAGCTGCTCCCATCATTCAGATATCCCCGCACAAAGTCAAGGACGTCATATGACGGCCGGAGGGCGGGAAGTGGTTATTGCAGAGTAGGGATGAGCCGAACACCCCCGGGTTCGGTTCGCACCAGAACCTTCGAACGGACCGAAAGTTCGCGCGAATTTTCGAACCCTATTCGTTATAATGGACGCGAACGTTCGAAATCAAAATTGCTAATTACAACGGCCAATATGCATGTTAATGTCATAAAACAGGTTTGGGGACCCGGGTCCTGCCCCAGGGGACATATATCAATGCAAAAAGAAATTTTAAAAACTAAAGTTTTTTCGGGAGCAGTCATTTTAATGATGCATAAAGTGAAAAAAAAAAAAGTGAAATTTTCCTTTAAATATGGTACCTGGGGGGTGTCTAAAGTATGCCTGTGAAGTGGCATGTGTTTCCCGTGTTTAGAACTGTCCTTGCACAAAATGACATTTGTAAAGGAAAAAAAGAAGCCATTTAAAACCACTTGCGGCTTTAATGTCATGTCTTGTCCTGGCCGCCATATGGCTGAAAATCCTTGAGAAAAATGGCATGGCTACCCCATCACCCCCCCCCCCCCCCACCCCAGCCCCTTTGGGTCTTGTATGGATACTAAGGGGGACCCCGCACCCAAAATAAAACCCTATACCTACAACCCTATATACTCTGAACAGCAGTATATAGGTGGTGCAAACAAGACATGGACTGTAGGTTTGTTCTTAAGTAGAATCTGAACAGGTACATTATGAAGTGTAGCTACATCCCAAAAAAATCAATTTTTAAGCTTTTTGGAGAACATAGGGAGGGGTTATCACCCCTGTAACATTTGCTGTCTTTGCACATCTGTTCAGAACATGTCACCTCACTTTCCGTCCCAATGACAAATGTTTTTGGAAAAGTGGGGTTTTAATTGAAACAAGGATTGGTGATAAAGCATCAGTAGAGAGGAGATACCTTTTTCCCAAATTAAATCTAACAGGATAGAATTTTCCTTCCTAGGGGTAGATTTCCTCTCACTTCCTGTTTTCTCTTGCCGTTTGCAAGTAGGAGTCGTTTGTAAGTTGGATGTTTGAAAGTAGGGGCCTGCCGTATATACTCTGCAGAAATTTGCCCTATTAGATGTTGGTGTAGCCACAAGACTGGTGGGCACAGGAATGGGCCCTGCTGTGAGTTAATAGATCAAGATTTGTACTTGCATGCACCTGTTGAACATGGGCAGAAAAATTGGGCCTTTGGTGGTGGTGGTGGTGGTGG
Source organism: Rana muscosa (assembly GCA_029206835.1). Classification (NCBI taxonomy): domain Eukaryota; kingdom Metazoa; phylum Chordata; class Amphibia; order Anura; family Ranidae; genus Rana; species Rana muscosa. Next base: position 48,781,054 of record CM055118.1, read on the forward strand.
TGGACGGTGTTGCCACAAGACTGTAAGCCCTCACAGTTACTCTTGGTGGGTGCAGGAATGGGCCCTGCTGTGAGTTATTAGATCAAGATTTGTAATTGCATGCACCTGTTGAACAGGGCAGAAAAATTGGGCCTTTGGTGGTGGTGGTGGTGGTGGACGGTGTTGCCACAAGACTGTAGGCCCTCATAGTTACTCTTGGTGGGCGCAGGAATGGGCCCTGCTGTGAACTATTAGATCAAGATTTGTAATTACACGCCCCTGTTAAACAGGGGCTGAAAAATTGTGCCTTAGGCATTGGTGCTGGTGCCACAACACTGCAACCCCTCACAGATACTGTACTTGGAGCACAGCAGTCACACCTGTTGCGAAGCATCTTTTTAAAAAATTGTAATTACACGCCCCTGTTATACAGGGGCTGAAAAATTGTGCCTTAGGCACTGGTGCTGGTGCCACAACACTGCAACCCCTCACAGATACTGTACTCTGAGCACAGCAATGAGACCTGTTGCAAAGCATTGCCTAAAAATTGTAATTACACGCCCCAACAGGGGCTGAAAAATTGTGCCTTAGGCACTGGTGCTGGTGCCACAACACTGCAACCCCTCACAGATACTGTACTCTGAGCACAGCAGTCACACCTGTTGCGAAGCATCTTTTTAAAAAATTGTAATTACACGCCCCTGTTATACAGGGGCTGAAAAATTGTGCCTTAGGCACTGGTGTGGTGGCATGGATCATTGAGGAGGAGGAAGAGGATAGTCAGTGAACATAACAGGACAGTCACTCAGCATCAGCATAGGCAGTCTTGAAGGGATGTGACATTATAAATTATTCCGTTATATCCGCTTCAGGTGTCTGGTAGCTGGTGGTGATCCAAGACTGATTCATTTTTATGAAGGTCAGTCGATCAACCGAGTCGGTGGACAGGCGCACCCTATGATCGGTGACAAATCCTCCAGCAGCACTGAATGTGCGTTCGGAAAGAACGCTGGATGCAGGACAGGCCAGTAGCTCAATTGCATACTGTGCAAGCTCTGGCCAGTGATCCATCCTCAGGACCCAGTAAGCCAGAGGATTTTCGGTGGGAAAGGTGTCCAAGTCTGACCTTGCCCCTAGGTATTCCTGCACCATGTATATCAGACGCTGGCGATGGTTGCTGGAACCGATCATACCTTGGGGCTGCGGACTAAAAAATTGTCTGAACGCATCGGTCAGACGTCCACCTTCCCCACCGCTCCTTCTGCTACTGACCGAAGCCTCAGCAACTCGTCGTCCAGGACCAGGAGTTTGTAACCTCCCAGTTTCTGGGAACGCGTTGCACAGACCTTTCTGCAAGGTCTCCCTGAGATGTCTCATCCTCTGCTCCCTCTGCGACGGCAAGATAAGGTCCGCAACCTTACCCTTGTACCGTGGATCAAGGAGAGTGGCCAGCCAGTAATGGTCACTCTCCTTGATCCGAAGAACACGAGGATCCTTCCGCAGGCTTTGCAGGATCAGGGAGGCCATGCAGCGTAGGTTAGCTGAGGCATTCAGTCCGGAGTCCTCTGGGTCACTAAGGACGACATGATCCGCAGCCACCTCCTCCCAGCCACGTACAAGTCCACTGGTTTCTTGGGACTGTAAATCATCCCTAAAAGACTGCTGCTGCTGATGCTGAGTGCCAGGCTCCACCTCCATGCTCACACAATCCTCCTCCTCCTCCTCCTCCTCCTCCTCTTCCTGTGTGATGGGTGGGACAGAAGGAACATTGTCTGGATAAAGGGGGCCTTGAGAGACAAGGAAGTCCTCCTCTTCCTGCCTCTGTTCTGCCTCAAGTGCCCTGTCCATTATCCCACGCAGCGTATGCTCCAACAGGTGGACAAGAGGTACAGTGTCACTGATGCATGCACTGTCACTGCTCACCATCCTCGTGGCCTCCTCAAATGGTGAGAGGACAGTGCATGCATCCCTGATCATGCTCCACTGGCGTGGGGAAAAAAAGCCAAGCTCCCCTGACCCTGTCCTGGTGCCGTAGTCGCAAAGGTACTCATTGATGGCCCTCTGCTGCGTGTGCAGTCGCTGCAGCATGGCCAACGTTGAGTTCCACCTGGTGGGCATGTCACATATTAGGCGGTTCTTGGGCAGGTTCAGCTCCTTTTGCAGCTCAGTCAGCCGAGCACTGGCATTATAAGATCGGCGGAAATGCACACAGACTTTCCTGGCCTGCCTCAGGACATCCTGTAAGCCTGGGAACCTGCCCAAGAACCGCTGCACCACCAGGTTGAGGACGTGAGCCATACAGGGCACATGGGTGAGCTGCCCCTGTCGCAGGGCGGAGAGGAGGTTGGTGCCATTATCAGAAACGACCATTCCTGGCTTAAGCTGGCGTGGCGTCAACCACCTCTCGGCCTGCCCCTGCAGAGCTGCCAGAACCTCTGGCCCAGTGTGGCTCCTGTCCCCCAAACACACCAGCGCAAGCACGGCATGGCATCTTTTTGCCTGCGTACTCGCGTAGCCCCTTGTACGCCTACGGAGCACCGCTGGTTCCGAGGACAGAGCACTCGAAGAGGACATGGAGGAAGAAGAAGAGGAGGGGGTGGAGGAGAGAGGTGTGTCACAACCAGTAGTAGCATTTTGGAGGCGTGGTGGCGGAACAACCTCCAACACTACTGCACCTTGTCCTGCATCCCTCCCAGCTGCCAATAGAGTGACCCAATGGGCCGTGAAAGAAAGATAACGTCCCTGTCCATGCCTGCTGGACCATGAGTCAGCGGTAATATGCACCTTACCGCTGACCGCCCTGTCCAGCGAGGCATGGACATTGCCTTCCACATGCCAGTAGAGAGACGGAATCGCCTTCCGTGAGAAAAAGTGGCGTTTGGGAACCTGCCACTGAGGAACCGCACATTGAACAAACTCACGGAAGGGGGCCGAGTCTATCAACTGAAAAGGCAGCAGTTGAAGTGCTAGCAATTTAGCCAAGCTAGCATTCAACCGCTGGGCATGTGGATGGCTGGGAGTATACTTCTTTCGACGGTCCAGCAGCTGGGGCAGGGAAATTTGCCTGCTACAATCGGACGTCGGTGTACTGCAAGTACTTGGTTGTGACACACCTAATTCTACACCTTCAGTCCTCTCAGAGCAGCTTTCAGAGAGGACTGAAGATATAGTGGGGATGGAGATCCCAGCTGATGAGGAGCAAGGAGAGGTCCGCTTTGTTCTTTGGTGTGGGTCTTTTATGTGTGCTTGCCAACGAGCTGCATGGCAGGTCGACATATGTCTGCTCATGCTTGTGGTGCCCAAGCGGCTGATGTTTTGGCCACGCGAGATACGCTTGAGACAAATATTGCAAATAGCAGTGGTGCGATCTGATGCACTCGTCTCAAAAAAGGCCCACACCAAAGAACTTTTGTGTTTCAATCTTTTTATTCAAGTTTTGTCATACAAAATGTATAAAAGTCGCCACATAACATTGTACAGTCACAATCAACATTTGGGGTAACACAATGAAGATCACCAAGTGTAGGGGTCCTTGGAGTAGTCCGAAGCTCCGTAGAGCCGTTAACCCCTATTAGCATCGCAGATCATATCTGAACCGTCCACCCAGATGAGCCGCCCCCCCATCCATCTATCGGGGGGGGCGCAACTCAGCCGGCCGTGTGGGCAGCCCAGAGGTCTGATCAGACTGACAATGGTCCCGTAGGAGCTGAGAAAACAGGGAGCAGCACAAACCTCTAAGGTCTGGATCTGACTCCAAAAATAAACAATAAACAAATTTCAAAAGAGAGGAAAGAGGACAGTGACAAAGAATAGAAGGAAGGAGACAGAGTAAGGAAAGGACAGTTGAGGAGGGGGGAATGGGGGGAGGGAGGGGGGGGAGGAGCCCCGATTCAGCATCCAGACATCTCAACCTAATCCCCTAGGCTATGCTGTAAACATCCCCGGGTCATTAGTTAGGTAACGAAGCCATGGGTCCCAAACTCCATGAAACAGTTTCATTTTATCTTGGGCCAGAGCGGTCAAGCGTTCGTTTAGCATCAACCAAGACAATTTGCCTTTAAGCTGATCGAATGGTAGAGCTGCCGATTTCCAGTTCCTAGCAATAGTGATTTTGGCTGAAATAAAAATAAATGTCAAGAGCCTCTTGCAGGACTTGGAGGCTTCCACATCTCCTCCCCCCAGTAGTGCTTGCTTAGCTGATTTAGTTAGGTTTAGTTGGGTAAGGGAGTAAACTAAATTATACACCCTGATCCAAAACCTCCGGACCTTTGGGCATGTCCACCAAATATGATAGGTGGTGCCCATCTGGCCACATCCTCTAAAGCACAACGGGGTAGCTCCTGAGACAAAAGTTGCCAGTCTGACCGGCACCATATACCACCTCAGTAGAACCTTATAATTGGCCTCAATTATTGAAGTATTGACGAGCGAACGAGATGCTGTCTCGGCTATCCTATGCCATTCGTCCAGATCCAGGGTTTCCTGCAAGTCGGTCTCCCATTGGACCATATAAGTCAGCTTTGTCGATACACTCAGCAATATCGAATATATAGCAGATAAATGTCCTTTAATTTTATCATAATTTTTGCATAGATGTTCCATGGGAGTTTGGGTTGCTAGGTTGCTCTTGCGAGCCAGGGTTTGTACATAATGTGAGATTTGGGCGAACCTATAACCCTCCGCTGGAGGCATTTGATGCCTGTCAGCCATAGTCCGTTCGGTCAGCATACCTCTATGATCGCACAAGTCAGCAATACACTTAAAACCCTTATTAGTCCACCATTCGAACGCTAGTGGAGTGAGACCCGGGGTGAATGCTTTATTTTGAAGCAGAGGTGTCAGTGGAGAATGAGGAGATTTGAATTTGTGAGATCTGGAGAGTCTGTCCCATAGTTCCAGTGACATGGATAAAGTAGGGCAAAGTATAGGAGGTCGCTCCTTGATAGGGAGCCATAAAATATAAGAAATAGGTTTGGGACGGCAGGAATAAGATTCCATAGCCATCCAAATGGCCTGTGCCTGTTGGGAGTGAAACCTTGTAAGTTGTGCTATCTGGGCAGCATAAAAATATTTTAATAAGTCTGGAAGACCAAGTCCTCCTCTCCGCTTCAACGTGTATAGAGTGCTCCTATTCACCCTGGGTCTCTTATCACCCCAAATAAACTGTAGTACTTTATTCTGGAATCGTTTAAGGTCATCACGGGCCAATGAAACTGGCAAGGTACGGAAGAAATACAATAATCGAGGTAGAACATTCATTTTAATTGAGTGAAGTCTGCCAAACCACGATGGCGGGTGAACCTGCCACTTAGCCATGTCAGCTGTTAGCCGTTTGAAAAGGGCTGGATAATTCTCTTTGTACAACTCACCAATAGATGAGGTCAGCTGTATGCCTAAATAAGGGAGAGCTGTGGATTCCCATCGGAATTGAAATGATTTTTCAAGCGTAGCCTGAGTGGAGCTTAGCAAAGATAAGTTCAGTGCTCTTGACTTACTATGATTAATTGCCAACCCGGAAATGTTGGAGAAAGGCTGCAAAATAGCATACAAGTTAGGTAGGGATGTGATCGGTGAGGTCAAGGTCAGCAACAAGTCGTCCGCAAAGAGTAAACATTTGTGTTCATAGTCTCCGCAATAAATGCCCTGTATATCTCTGCAGGCGCGAATTTTGAGCGCTAGTGGTTCAATCGCCAGGGCGAATAATAGTGGCGACAACGGGCAGCCCTGTCTAGTTCCTCTCCTGATAGGAAATGTTTGGGATGTATATCCTCTGAGCATTAGCGAGGCACTGGGGGAATCATATAATATGTGAAGGAGATCCAGAAAGCGTCTCCCAAATCCAAAGCGTGTGAGAACATCAAAAAGATAGTCCCAGGAGATAGAATCGAACGCCTTCTGGATATCCAATGAAAGTAACATTCCCCTCCTAGTCCCCTTTCCATCCCAATCAGACCGAACTGCCGAGATAAGGTTAATTATCCGGCGGGTTTGGTCCGATGCCTGTCTTGTCGGGACAAAACCTGCTTGGTCAGGATGGATATAACACTGAAGAAAAGTATTAAGTCTCTGGGCCAGTATTTTGGTTAGAATCTTAAGATCCGTATTGATCAGAGAAATTGGGCGATAATTGGAACAGTCTGTATGGTCCTTTCCTGGTTTCGGGATAACACTTATATAGGCTACATTTTCATGGCTGGGGAGCTTGCTGCCGCTTCTCAGGTCATTAAAGTAAGTACAGAGATGTGGGGCCAGAAGATCGTGATATTTCCTATAGTAGTGACCCGGGAATCCATCTGGCCCAGGGGCCTTGGTAGGGTGTAGGGTTTTGATTGCAGCCCTGACTTCAGGCTCTGTAAGAGCACCGTCCATCAGTTCCGCATGGGCTTGTGTCAATTTAGGCAGCTGTAAGTCGCGAAAGAATGTGCTCGCTTCAGATGAATCGAGCTTGTCCTGCACTCCATACAGCTTAGCATAAAATTTGTGAAATTCTCCAATTATCCGTTCGGGGTTCTGGGAGGTTAGGCCCGTGGATAGTCGTAGTTTAGGCAAAGTCGGTGTGTACGGTCGAGGAACCAGTTTTCTAGCTAACATTGTGGTAGGTTTATCACCCATCGTATAGAACCTGTGCTTAGACCAACTAATATGTTTCTCCGCTTGAGTAGTCAAGCTAAGATTTAGTGCTAGTCGAGCCTCGTCAATTTTATGCCTTATATCTACCAGGGGATTTCTGTGCTGTTCACTAAGTAAGTTATCTAAGTTAGTTTCCAGAATCTTATTTGCCTGTTCCCTATTGCGTTTAATCCTGGCTGCCACTTGTAACAATATGCCCCTAATCGCTGCTTTATGTGCTGCACAGTTAATTGCGGGGGACGTGTCCGATGCCTTATTAAGTCTAAAGTATTCCTGTATTTCCTTTTGAATCTCTAAAAAGATTGTAGGGTCATTCAGCAAGCTCACATTAAGTCTCCACGGGGAGGGTCTAGATTTAGTCCATAGCCCTGAAGTAGAGAGTTTTATCGGGGAATGATCAGACCAAGGGGTAGATAAAATCTTAACCGACTTAATAAATGGTAGCAAAGGCGTACGTACTAGAACGTGGTCTATCCTCGAGTAAGTATGATGGGCTTGTGAAAAGTGTGTAAAGTCTCTGACCGTAGGGTTATTTTCTCGCCAGGCGTCGATGAGGTCATAGAAATGAAACAGACGTGCAACCTTGCTGCTTCCAGTCGGTGGGCGTTTCAATGTTGGTCTAGAGGAGTCCGATTTATCCATAATTCTGTCCAAGGGAATATTACTATCGCCTCCCATAATGACCTGACCCTGGACTTTGGGCATAAGAATCTTCAGCATTTTGCTAAAGAATTCCGGCTGTCCAGTATTCGGGGCATAGTATGATATAAAGGACACCTCCTGGTCATGGAGCCGCCCCACTGCCATAATATATCTACCTCTCTTGTCCTTAACGATAGCGATGGGGGTAAAGGGGGTCCGTTTCGAAAAGCAGATGGCTACACCGCCCTTCTTTTCCCGACCCCCTGCCAAGTAAAACTGTGGATACTTCCCATTGAGGTAACGGGGCGCTGAGACATTGGAGAAATGAGTTTCCTGCAATAGCAGGACTTCAGCCTTCTGTTTATGATAAAACTGGAAAGCCTTAGTTCTTTTAGTAGGGGAGTTAAATCCATGTACATTGTGGCTAACTATCGAATAGTCTGTGTTATATGTGGTGGCCATCGTGGTAGGGCAGAGCACTCTTACCTTGCATAATGAATGAAGCGAGAAGGGTCCCGATGATGATGACTGTTTGGCTATGTGACCTCTCAGACCATGACATAAGGGAAGGGCGCTGAACCGAGGCTCCGAAGAAAGAGGGGGAAGGGAGAGAAGGAAAAGGCATTAGAGAAGAAGAGAAACAAAAATAAAAGCAAAAAAACATATACATAGGCCTTAGGCCCAAACAACCAATATAACTCAATCCTAGCTGATGAATGAAGGAATGGGGAATAACCCCTGCCGGAGACAACATCCGGCAAATTAGGTGCAAGGGTACCATCCTTGTCGTAGGATAGGTAGTCTTGCAGTTGGGTGGCAAGCATGACCACCCCGACCCAAATATGATTACACTCTGTACGAGCAGGCTATTCGAGGTCATATCGGAAATGACAAAATCAATCAATACAGTTTTAACATAACAGGCTGTCTATAGGAACATGCATTCCCAAGGCCAGTGGCGCCGGGGCCGGAAGGGTCCCCATCGGTCGTTCCGGCCCCCGAGCCACAGCCCAACAGGGGAACACATTGCGGTCCGACTAAGGCCCCCAGACTGCTAAAAAGCAAAAAGCAAAATTTCTTCGACCAGGTTGGGCCCGTCGGGGTTGTAAAATATTCGGCTGGCAGCCAGTCCGAAGAACCAGGAACTCCAGTAACTTTGTAACCCGTGACTTTGTAACCTGTGAACTGTGAACGGTAACAATGGCCCCATCAGGCCCATAGTCCACCATGGGCCCAGGCCATATCCGTGCAATCAAGCACTAACAGTTCCCAAAAGGGGGCAAAAAAGCAAAAAGAGAGAAGAGCAATAATACTCAGGTATTCCGGCGAGCATTTCTGGCCTGTGAGCGTGTGCGATCCTGCCATATCGGGGAGAGAGGACGATGATCCAGACGAGGGGGAGATGAAATCGGAGTCGGAGAGTCCCGTGCAATGATGCCGAGACTAAGCAGTAGGTCTTCGCCTGCTTGGAACGTGGAAAAGGAGTGGGACTTTCCGTTGTAAGTGAATGATAACTTAAAAGGGAACGACCATCGATACTTAATCTGTTTGGCCATAAGTTGCTGGAGTAATGGCCGTAGGTTTCTGCGTTTCTGGACCGTTGATGGCGCCAAATCTGTAAAGAGCTGTATTGGTGTTCCAAATAGCGACAGGTCCGGCCTGTTGCGAGCCGCAAGCATCATCTTATCCTTAATGCGGTAGTGATGTGGCTTAACAATAATGTCTCGTGGTAGGCCGTCGGCCCTTGGGGCTGTCAGTGCTCGGTGAACGCGATCAACTTCCATGTGGTGGTTGGCTATATCAGGGATAAGGGTTTTCATCAGGTCTTTTACAGCCCCCTCTAGATCTGTGTGAGTTTCAGGGAGGCCACGCACGCGGACATTGTACCTACGAGAACGATTCTCCAAATCTTCAATTTTTGTGAATGCCTCTTCTAATCTATCCTGGAGGTCTGTCACCATGGCTGAGTTCTGGTTGACCCTTTTGATGGCTCCATCCACTTTGGTTTCAATTAGCTCAAAACGCTCTCCCAAGCTATGGATGTCTTTTTTCAGGTCAGTGGTGATTAATGTGCAGGCCTTAGAGAGCTCCTGCTGCAGCATGGTGGAGAATCTGCCCAACAGTACAGCATCAGGGGAATAGTGTGAGAGCTGGGGAATTGGCATATCCTGGCTGGATTGGCTGGATTGGCTAATGAGAACTTCTGCTAAGTCTGCCATGTTCCTATCCATGGAGGAGGCAGGGGAGGCAGGGGAGTTTGGAGAGTCATGTCTATCAGCGTATATGGCTGGGGATGGGGGATGTGATAGTGACTCACCCCGCTGTCCGGTCTCCACCTCTCCCGAGGATTGTGAGGAGAATGGATCCCTAGTTGGCTCCAGATTTAGCTGCCTGTCTCCTCTCTGTGTAGCGCCGTCGGATCTGGCTGCTGCCGTGCTGCCTCGTGTGTCTGGCTTACCCGGCGCCATCTTGGATCGCGGCTGTGCTGTAGGGGAAGGCCCTGCTCTCTTCTGGGCTGTAGTTTGCGTATCGTGTCCTTTCCGCGGCTGCCCCTGTGCCCTACGGTTCATCGCCACTTCGGGGCTGGTGTGGGATCGGTCCTGGCTCACGGACCTCAGTGCCTGCGCTATCGTTAGCTCTGGTGGGCCGGGGTGCCGGGAGCTCGGTCAGCACACGTCCTTCTCCGAGTCCCCGCGCATGCGCACTTACCAAAGAACTTTTGTGATAACGTGCAGAGGCAGCGCCCTGCACAGGCGGAGCTCTGCGGTGTGGTACAGTTGCTGTGCTGGCCTCTAGCTGGCCTCCAGGGGGCATCCTGCCTTGTTGGACATGTGACGCTGCATCCTCCTCCTCCTCCTCCTCTCTCCCTTCAGGCACCCACGTGGAGTCAGTGACCTCATCATCCCCTCCCTCTTCACCACTAGAGCAAACCTGGCAGTAAGCTGCAGCTGGTGGAACACTACTGCCAGATTGCTGTCCTTCAGCATCCCCTCTCTCTGCGCGCACACTACTGACTTCCTCAAGCTGGGTATCATCATCCGAGCCTTCGAATCGTTGGGCATCCTCCTGGAGCATGTACCCAACACTGTGCTCAAACAGTTCGGGGGACTCCTCAGGAGGACATGGTGAGTCTAGGGAAGGGGTGGCTGATGATGCCATTGAGTACGCGTTGGCAGCTGCTCTGCCAGTACCCTGAGCCTGGGTGAGAGAGGATGAGGAGGATGAGGAGGGCTTGGTCATCCATTCTACCAAGCCTTCGGCATGATGCGGCTCCACATGTCCAGCTGCCGAAAACAAAGACAAGCGTGTCCCATGGCCACGTGCTGATGACGATGCACGACCACGTCCACGGCCAGCACTGTTGTCTCTAGAAACAGAGCCTGCCTGCCCTGTGTTCTTGCCTCGGCACGCTCTGCCTCTCCTTGGCGGTCTTCCAGCCATTGTAGTCGGTAGTGTATATAGTATAAAAAATAGAACTCCTATGTGTGCTCACAACACACTGTAGGTCCTATGGGTGCTGACACTAACACACTATAGGTACTATGTGTGCTGCTGACAAGAAAATATAGGAGCTCTGTTTGCTGCCACTAACACACTAGAAGTCCTATTGGTGCTTCTGAGATGAAAATATAGGAGCTCTGTGTGATGCCACTAACACACTAGAAGTCCTATGGGTGCTGCTGAGAAGAAAATATAGGAGCTCTGTGTGATGCCACTAACACACTAGAAGTCCTATGGGTGCTGCTGAGAAGAAAATATAGGAGCTCTGTGTGATGCCACTAACACACTAGAAGTCCTATGGGTGCTTCTGAGATGAAAATATAGGAGCTCTGTGTGATGCCACTAACACACTAGAAGTCCTATGGGTGCTGCTGAGAAGAAAATATAGGAGCTATGTGTGATGCCACTAACACACTAGAAGTCCTATGGGTGCTTCTGAGATGAAAATATAGGAGCTCTGTGTGATGCCACTAACACACTAGAAGTCCTATGGGTGCTTCTGAGATGAAAATATAGGAGCTCTGTTTGCTGCCACTAACACACTAGAAGTCCTATGGGTGCTGCTGAGAAGAAAATATAGGAGCTCTGTGTGATGCCACTAACACACTAGAAGTCCTATGGGTGCTTCTGAGATGAAAATATAGGAGCTCTGTGTGATGCCACTAACACACTAGAAGTCCTATGGGTGCTGCTGAGAAGAAAATATAGGAGCTCTGTTTGCTGCCACTAACACACTAGAAGTCCTATGGGTGCTGCTGAGAAGAAAATATAGGAGCTCTGTGTGATGCCACTAACACACTAGAAGTCCTATGGGTGCTGCTGAGAAGAAAATATAGGAGCTCTGTTTGCTGCCACTAACACACTAGAAGTCCTATGGGTGCTGCTGAGAAGAAAATATAGGAGCTCTGTGTGATGCCACTAACACACTAGAAGTCCTATGGGTGCTGCTGAGAAGAAAATATAGGAGCTCTGTGTGATGCCACTAACACACTAGAAGTCCTATGGGTGCTTCTGAGATGAAAATATAGGAACTCTGTGTGATGCCACTAACACACTAGAAGTCCTATGGGTGCTTCTGAGAAGAAAATATAGGAGGTCTGTGTGATGCCACTAACACACTAGAAGTCCTATGGGTGCTTCTGAGATGAAAATATAGGAGCTCTGTGTGATGCCACTAACACATTAGAAGTCCTATGGGTGCTGCTGAGAAGAAAATATAGGAGCTCTGTTTGCTGCCACTAACACACTAGAAGTCCTATGGGTGCTGCTGAGAAGAAAATATAGGAGCTCTGTGTGATGCCACTAACACACTAGAAGTCCTATGGGTGCTTCTGAGATGAAAATATAGGAGCTCTGTGTGATGCCACTAACACACTAGAAGTCCTATGGGTGCTGCTGAGAAGAAAATATAGGAGCTCTGTTTGCTGCCACTAACACACTAGAAGTCCTATGGGTGCTGCTGAGAAGAAAATATAGGAGCTCTGTGTGATGCCACTAACACACTAGAAGTCCTATGGGTGCTGCTGAGAAGAAAATATAGGAGCTCTGTTTGCTGCCACTAACACACTAGAAGTCCTATGGGTGCTGCTGAGAAGAAAATATAGGAGCTCTGTTTGCTGCCACTAACACACTAGAAGTCCTATGGGTGCTTCTGAGAAGAAAATATAGGAGCTCTGTGTGATGCCACTAACACACTAGAAGTCCTATGGGTGCTTCTGAGATGAAAATATAGGAGCTCTGTGTGATGCCACTAACACACTAGAAGTCCTATGGGTGCTGCTGAGAAGAAAATATAGGAGCTCTGTTTGCTGCCACTAACACACTAGAAGTCCTATTGGTGCTTCTGAGATGAAAATATAGGAGCTCTGTGTGATGCCACTAACACACTAGAAGTCCTATCGGTGCTGCTGAGAAGAAAATATAGGAGCTCTGTGTGATGCCACTAACACACTAGAAGTCCTATGGGTGCTTCTGAGATGAAAATATAGGAACTCTGTGTGATACCACTAACACACTAGAAGTCCTATGGGTGCTTCTGAGAAGAAAATATAGGAGCTCTGTTTGCTGCCACTAACACACTAGAAGTCCTATGGGTGCTGCTGAGAAGAAAATATAGGAGCTCTGTGTGATGCCACTAACACACTAGAAGTCCTATGGGTGCTTCTGAGATGAAAATATAGGAGCTCTGTGTGATGCCACTAACACACTAGAAGTCCTATGGGTGCTGCTGAGAAGAAAATATAGGAGCTATGTGTGATGCCACTAACACACTAGAAGTCCTATGGGTGCTTCTGAGATGAAAATATAGGAGCTCTGTGTGATGCCACTAACACACTAGAAGTCCTATGGGTGCTTCTGAGATGAAAATATAGGAGCTCTGTTTGCTGCCACTAACACACTAGAAGTCCTATGGGTGCTGCTGAGAAGAAAATATAGGAGCTCTGTGTGATGCCACTAACACACTAGAAGTCCTATGGGTGCTTCTGAGATGAAAATATAGGAGCTCTGTGTGATGCCACTAACACACTAGAAGTCCTATGGGTGCTGCTGAGAAGAAAATATAGGAGCTCTGTTTGCTGCCACTAACACACTAGAAGTCCTATGGGTGCTGCTGAGAAGAAAATATAGGAGCTCTGTGTGATGCCACTAACACACTAGAAGTCCTATGGGTGCTGCTGAGAAGAAAATATAGGAGCTCTGTTTGCTGCCACTAACACACTAGAAGTCCTATGGGTGCTGCTGAGAAGAAAATATAGGAGCTCTGTTTGCTGCCACTAACACACTAGAAGTCCTATGGGTGCTTCTGAGAAGAAAATATAGGAGCTCTGTGTGATGCCACTAACACACTAGAAGTCCTATGGGTGCTTCTGAGATGAAAATATAGGAGCTCTGTGTGATGCCACTAACACACTAGAAGTCCTATGGGTGCTTCTGAGATGAAAATATAGGAGCTCTGTTTGCTGCCACTAACACACTAGAAGTCCTATGGGTGCTGCTGAGAAGAAAATATAGGAGCTCTGTGTGATGCCACTAACACACTAGAAGTCCTATGGGTGCTTCTGAGATGAAAATATAGGAGCTCTGTGTGATGCCACTAACACACTAGAAGTCCTATGGGTGCTGCTGAGAAGAAAATATAGGAGCTCTGTTTGCTGCCACTAACACACTAGAAGTCCTATTGGTGCTTCTGAGATGAAAATATAGGAGCTCTGTGTGATGCCACTAACACACTAGAAGTCCTATGGGTGCTGCTGAGAAGAAAATATAGGAGCTCTGTGTGATGCCACTAACACACTAGAAGTCCTATGGGTGCTTCTGAGATGAAAATATAGGAACTCTGTGTGATACCACTAACACACTAGAAGTCCTATGGGTGCTTCTGAGAAGAAAATATAGGAGCTCTGTTTGCTGCCACTAACACACTAGAAGTCCTATGGGTGCTGCTGAGAAGAAAATATAGGAGCTCTGTGTGATGCCACTAACACACTAGAAGTCCTATGGGTGCTTCGGAGATGAAAATATAGGAGCTCTGTGTGATGCCACTAACACACTAGAAGTCCTATGGGTGCTGCTGAGAAGAAAATATAGGAGCTATGTGTGATGCCACTAACACACTAGAAGTCCTATGGGTGCTTCTGAGATGAAAATATAGGAGCTCTGTGTGATGCCACTAACACACTAGAAGTCCTATGGGTGCTTCTGAGATGAAAATATAGGAGCTCTGTTTGCTGCCACTAACACACTAGAAGTCCTATGGGTGCTGCTGAGAAGAAAATATAGGAGTTCTGTGTGATGCCACTAACACACTAGAAGTCCTATGGGTGCTTCTGAGATGAAAATATAGGAGCTCTGTGTGATGCCACTAACACACTAGAAGTCCTATGGGTAATGCTGAGAAGAAAATATAGGAGCTCTGTGTGATGCCACTAACACACTAGAAGTCCTATGGGTGCTTCTGAGATGAAAATATAGGAACTCTGTGTGATGCCACTAACACATTAGAAGTCCTATGGGTGCTGCTAAGAAGAAAATATAGGAGCTCTGTTTGCTGCCACTAACACACTAGAAGTCCTATGGGTGCTTCTGAGAAGAAAATATAGGAGCTCTGTGTGATGCCACTAACACACTAGAAGTCCTATGGGTGCTTCTGAGATGAAAATATAGGAACTCTGTGTGATGCCACTAACACATTAGAAGTCCTATGGGTGCTGCTGAGAAGAAAATATAGGAGCTCTGTTTGCTGCCACTAACACACTAGAAGTCCTATGGGTGCTGCTGAGAAGAAAATATAGGAGCTCTGTGTGATGCCACTAACACACTAGAAGTCCTATGGGTGCTGCTGAGAAGAAAATATAGGAGCTCTGTTTGCTGCCACTAACACACTAGAAGTCCTATGGGTGCTGCTGAGAAGAAAATATAGGAGCTCTGTTTGCTGCCACTAACACACTAGAAGTCCTATGGGTGCTGCTGAGAAGAAAATATAGGAGCTCTGTGTGATGCCACTAACACACTAGAAGTCCTATGGGTGCTGCTGAGAAGAAAATATAGGAGCTCTGTTTGCTGCCACTAACACACTAGAAGTCCTATGGGTGCTGCTGAGAAGAAAATATAGGAGCTCTGTTTGCTGCCACTAACACACTAGAAGTCCTATGGGTGCTGTTGGGGTGCAATGCTGTGCTAACAGCACTGCGGTTGGTACTACTGCAATACTGTACTAACAGTAAGCACGCACCAGACTAATCCCCAGCAGCAGCTAATAACACGCTAACTGTGCAATCAGCAGCAATGAACGATCAATGACTTAGGTAGCAATGGTTTAGCAAAGAAATAGCCAATGGTTTAGCAAAGAAGAGCAAATCTTTCAGTATCAAGCAAAGACAGAATCAGCAGACTGATCTCTCCTAAAGCCGGAACTCATGTGACCGGGGCCGATGGCGTGGCGGCCTTTTAAATGGTGGGGCATGTACTAAAGCCCCTGAGCTGTAATTGGCTACAGGCGTCCTGCCTGTAGCCAATTATTGCTCTCCGAGTTTCGGGCGCTGTGATTGGCCAAGCATGCGGGGTCACAGTGCATGCTTGGCCAATCATCAGCCAGCAATGCACTGCGCCGGCCGCGCCGGCCGCAATGCATTGCGGGGCCGCTCGCATCACACGAATGTGATGCGAACGGCCCAAATAGTTCTGGGCTCGACGAGCGAGCGAACGCCCGGTGCTCGATTCGAACATGGGTTCGAATCGAGCACCGGGCCCATCCCTATTGCAGAGTATTGCCGGGCATTGCGGAGTATTGCCGGGCATTGCGGAGTATTGCTGGGCATTGCGGAGTATTGCAGGGCATTGCGGAGTATTGCGGACTATGGCAGGGTATTGCGGTGTATGGCAGGGTATTGCACGGGTATTGCACAGGGTATTGTGGAGGGTATTGCACAGGGTATTGTGGAGGGTATTGCAGAGTATTGTGGAGGGTATTGCAGAGTATTGTGGAGGGTATTGCAGAGTATTGTGCAGGGTATTGCAGAGTATTGTGCAGGGTATTGCAGAGTATTGTGCAGGGTATTGCAGAGTATTTTGCAGAATATTGTGCAGGGTATTGCAGAGTATTGCGCAGGGTATTGCAGAGTATTGCGCAGGGTATTGCAGAGTATTGCACCAGAGTATTGCAGAGTATTGCACCAGAGTATTGCAGAGTATTGCACCAGGGTATTGCAGAGTATTTTGCAGGGTATTGCGCAGGGTATTGCAGAGTATTTTGCAGGGTATTGCGCAGGGTATTGCAGAGTATTGCGCAGGGTATTGCAGAGTATTTTGCAGGGTATTGCAGAGTATTTTGCAGGGTATTGCAGAGTATTTTGCAGGGTATTGCAGAGTATTGCACCAGGGTATTGCAGAGTATTGCACCAGGGTATTGCAGAGTATTGCACCAGGGTATTGGCAGGGTATTTTGCAGAGTATTGGCAGGGTATTTTGCAGAGTATTGGCAGGGTGTATTGCAGAGTATTGGCAGGGTATAGCACAGGGATGGCTGAGCAGGGATGGATGGATGGCTGGATCTGTGACTGCAATTGTCACAGATCCAGCCCACAGTGCTGCTGCTGCCATCCGCTCCCTCCCCCTCCCCTCTCACACTGTACCGATCGGTACAGAGAGGGGAGGGAGGAACCGGCGTCATCAAATGACGCCGGTCTGTTTACAAGTGATTGCTCCGTCATTTGATGGAGCGATCACGTGGTAAACGGCCGCTATCAGCGGCGATTTACCGCGATTCGTGATCCGCCGGGTCCTCTGGACCCGGCGGTCACGGAGTTTCCCGTGTGCGCGCCCCAGGGGGCGCGCGGGAGCGCGATTCTGGGAGGACGTTATATAATGTCCTCCCAGAGTTAAGCAACCACCTTGTCGACGTTATTTGTCGGCAGGTGGTTGTTAAGTGGTTAAGATGAAAATTTTACCCTTATTCTTGTATATCCTTAGAAACTCCCCAGTGTGGATCCCCAAATCGATTTTTAAATTAATTGATAGCTTGCTCTCCTCCTTTTTGTGGCACAGAGGGATCCCCCGCCTGAGATTGGCCATACTACAGCAGCCCTGGGGGGAAGGGGGCTTAGCGTTGCCAAATTTTTATAAATATTTCCTCACTGGCCAGTGGCTCACCGCTGGCTAACTACCCCCACACATGATGCCTCGGTATCACTGGAAGCTGCCTGTGTGGGATCATACGAGGCGCTATCCCTCTTGGTATACAGAGTATCGAAGGCTCCATACTTACTCACTTCTTCCATGCGCTCAGTTATCAAGGCATGGTCCGTGGCTCAGGGTCTCAGACCTTCCGGGCCCAGCAGATTTTCCCCTAACTTACCCCTATGGAGAAATTCAAACCTAACGCATTTCTTCGACTACACAGACCCGGTAGTCTGGACTAAATGCGGGATTAAGACTTTGCACCACATAGTATCGAATGGCTCTCTGATGACCTTTTAATGATCTGAAAGAGCGGTATGGTCTACCAAACTCGCACTTCTTTAGATATATTCAACTAAGACATGCTTTTTGCTCTCAATTCAGTGGGGATCTTCTTGACCTTGACCCTAGTGACTTAGAACTACTGACATGCAGCGACTCTTTGTCTAAGCCGGTCTCCAGTCTGTACAAGGACCTATTTTCTGACACGGTCATGTTGATGGGGGCTTGCAGGCTGGCCTGGGAGGCGGCGGCGGCCCCTGGATTGGATAGAGATGATTGGGATGATATTTGGGGGGCACCATTTCAATGTCTAATCTCTACTAGAGATCGTCTGATCCTATTGTGAGGGGGTTAGCTCGGTAGCGGGTGTGTGTGACCGCCTGGATGGGCTCCCCACACAAAAACAGGCCCAGCAGACGGAGGTTGTGGTTTTCAAGATCAAAAGGTGCGGTTTATTTCTCTATTTACAGTGACAAAAACACAGCAAAGCAAAAAGAAACATAAACAAAATAAATCCTGGTCAGCTTGACCTCTGACTAAACATGCAGGTTTCCCTAACTAACAACTGGGATCAGCCTGGTGCTGTCCTAGTCCCTAAGTCCCTGGTTTAGTAAATGTCCAACAAATAGCCACACAGGCTTTGTCTCACCGCACAGGGGTTCACTCTCCCTAGACAGTCCACACAGGTCTGGGTCCAGGCATGAGCAAACACCTAATGAAGCTGGGAGTTTTTATAGAGGCCTTAAACGAGCTGACAAGCTTCAGCTGGTCTCATCAACTCCCTGCCTGCACGACGGCCAGCACTCTCCCTAGAGGTATGAATCATCCATGAGCCCACTAGCCTCAGCTGGGCTTCATCAACTCTCTCCCTAGTTGTATAAGTCGGCATAAAGCCTGAATCTGGGAGAAATATACCTACCCCCCTGGATGCAACCAGGTGACTTTACCTTCCTGCTGTCACATACCCCCCCTCTTGTTTTAACCTTGGGGTTGGAACACCAGCAATCAGGCATTCATGTACTCGAGACAAAGCATCCACATTCCCCATTTGAACGCCAGGGCGATGCTTTACTGTGAAGTTGAATTCCTGTAGGGCCAGGAACCACCTATTTACTCTTCTATTTGTCTCCTTGTTTTGAGCCATCCACTTTAACGGAGCGTGATCCGTAACCATGTCAAAGTGCCTACCTAGCAGGTAGTACCGAAGGGAATCTAGAGCCCACTTCACCGCTAAACACTCCTTTTCAACGGTGGCGTAATTTACCTCATGGGACTTCAACTTCCTGCTGAGGTAAATGACTGGGTGCTCTTCCCCGTTCCAGACCTGGGACAATACTGCTCCTAACCCCACATCTGACGCATCACTTTGTACGACAAAGTCTTTAGAGAAGTCGGGTGAGTACAACACTGGCTGGCTACATAAGGCTTGTTTCAAGAATTGGAATGCTGCCTCAGCCTCGGGGGTCCATTTAATCATGACCGACCCTTTCCCTTTCGTCAGGTTGGTTAGGGGCACAGCCTTAGAAGCAAAGTGGGGAATGAAGCGCCGATAATAACCCGCGATTCCCAGAAAGGCTCGTACCTGCTTCTTGCTGTTGGGACGTGGCCAACTCTGGATGGCCTCGACTTTGTTGAGTTGGGGTTTTATTACTCCCCTGCCAATGGTGTACCCAAGATATTTGGCCTCCTCCTGCCCAATGGTACACTTCTTGGGGTTAGCCGTAAACCCCGCTTCCCGGATAGAGTCTAGGACTGCTTGCACTTTTGGCAGATGTGAGGCCCAATCTGTGCTATGGACAATTACGTCATCCAGGTAAGCCACAGCATACTTCCGATGGGGCCTCAGTATCTGGTCCATTTTCCGCTGGAATGTGGCCGGCGCATTCTGTAACCCGAACGGCATTCTCTTATATTGGAACGCCCCGTCTGGGGTTACAAATGCGTTTTTCTCTTTGGCCGACTTGGCCAGGGGAATTTGCCAATACCCTTTTGTGAGGTCAAGAGTCGTCATGTATCGGGCTGTTCCCAGCCGGTCGATCAACTCATCTATACGCGGCATGGGGTAGGTGTCAAATTTTGTAACTTTGTTCAACTGACGAAAATCGTTACAAAATCGCCAGCTCCCATCCGGTTTAGGCACCAACACAATGGGACTAGACCAATCACTTTGGGACTCCTCTACCACCCCTAAGTTCAGCATTTTCTGTACTTCCTCCCGTATTGCCTCCCGTCGGGCCTCTGGGATCCGATAGGGTTTTAACTTCACCCTTTCACCGGGCGGGGTAATAATATCATGCTCTACCCCAGATGTTTGTCCCGGCAGCTCAGAGAACACCTCCTTGTTACGAAGCACAAACTCCTTAACCTCCTGTTGTTGGGGTTGTGACAAGGTGGCTGCTATTCCAACCTCCGGAATCACGCAACCAGTTTGAGCTGGTGACCAAGTTTCTGCGACTAGGGACTCTCTATCCCTCCAGGCTTTCAACAGATTAACGTGATAGATCTGTTCGGGCTTTCGCCTTCCTGGTTGTCTGACCTTGTAATTCACTTCGCTCACTTTTTCCATTATCTCGTAGGGGCCTTGCCATTTGGCAAGGAATTTACTTTCAACCGTAGGGACAAGTACCAATATCCTATCCCCCGGGGAAAAGGTACGGGTCTTGGCTCCACGGTTGTACACTCTCTGCTGTGCCAACTGCGCTTGGGCCAAATGTTCCTTCACGATGGGCATTACCTGTGCAATTCGATCTTGCATCAGGGCGACATGCTCAATCACACTCCTGTGGGGAGAACTCTCACTTTCCCAAGTTTCCTTGGCAATATCCAACAGCCCTCTTGGGTGTCTCCCATACAGTAACTCAAAGGGGGAGAATCCCGTAGAGGATTGGGGCACCTCCCTAATAGCAAACATCAAATAAGGAAGTAGACAGTCCCAATCCTTTCCATCTCTATCCACCACTTTCTTCAACATTTGTTTTAGGGTTTTGTTGAATCTTTCAACCAGCCCATCGGTTTGGGGGTGATACACAGACGTACGCAATTGCGTCACTTTGAACAATTTACACAGCTCTTTCATAACCCGGGACATAAAGGGTGTACCTTGGTCCGTAAGCAGTTCTTTACAAATACCCACCCGGCTAAAAACAAGAGATAGCTCTTTGGCTATGGTTTTGGCCGAGGTATTTCGGAGAGGGATCGCTTCTGGATAACGGGTGGCATAGTCCATTATAACTAATATGTACTGGTGCCCCCTAGCGGACTTGATTATAGGACCTACCAAATCCATTGCGATCCTCTCAAACGGGACCTCAATGATGGGTAGAGGGACCAGCGGGCTACGGAAATGTGGCATCGGGGCCGACCTCTGACACACAGGGCAGGAGGAACAATAATTTTCTATGTCCTTCATCACCCCAGGCCAATAGAATCTCTGTAATACCCTCTCTCGGGTTTTCTCTGTCCCCAGATGACCTCCAAGAATGTGCCCATGGGCCAACTCCAACACCAACTTCCTGTAAGGTTTGGGCACCACAAGCTGCTCAACGGTTTCTTCTGCCCTTTTTGCCACCCGATACAGTAGGTCCTTCTCTACGCTGAAGTATGGGTAAGTGCAGGTATTATCTGGGTTCACTAACTCGCCATCTATTTCCACTACGTTTTCCCGTGCCTTTATTAGGGCGGGGTCTTTTAACTGTTCTGTGGCAAAATTTTCCCTGTGAACCTCAAGATCAGAAAACTCCACAGACGGTAGGTTTTCGTCTGAGGAGGTGGGCTCCTCTCCAGTTTCTTGAGTCTCGCCTGCCAATACTGACAAGGGAAATTCTGGAGAGTCCTCACCACTCTCAGAGGAGTTCTGGCTATCGCCTTCCTGGTACATAGGGGCACCAGTGGGGGGCTCAGGATCATCCCACAGTTCCCAGAACTTCGGAAAATCCCTTCCCACAATGGCATCATGCGGTAGTTGAGATACTAACCCCACTGGATGAGAGAGGGTACCTTTGGGGGTCTTGAAACACACTGTAGTCACTGGATACTCTCGGGTGTCCCCATGCACACAAATAACAGCTACCTTGCTATTCCCAGAGACCTCTGTTTTAACTAATTCAGCCTTTATCAGGGTCACAAGGCTACCTGAATCCCGTAATACCACAACATTTCTACCATTAATACACATTTTGCATAAATGTTTCTCAGTTCCCCGAATGGCAGTGCATGCGACTGTCGCACACAGCGACTGACGTCTGTCCGTCAGAAAGTCACATTGCATGGGTTCCTCCACAACCGGGCAATTTGCTGCAATATGTCCCGCTTGCCGGCAGCGGTAGCAAACAATCCTTTTGGCTGCCTCTTGAGCCCCCGACTTCCCAGGCTGTTCTCGCCAAACCCTGGGCAGAGCTCCCACCCTCTCACTCTCTCCACCCTCACCCCTTGGAATCATCTTATCCGCCCCTGGGGATGGTCTGGTCTTAGGGTGGAAAGTCCGAGAGTCTCTGGAAGAGGCCGTCAGGTTCTCTGCAGCCAAGTATCTCTCTACACGATCCACAAGTTTACCGGCCGTTTCTGGGTCTCCATGGCTTACCCACTTTTGAATGGCGGTAGGAAGAGCTCTCAAGAAATGATCCATCACAACACGTTCCACAATCTCCGGTGCGGACAAAGTCTCTGGCTGTAGCCACTTCCTGCTCAGGTGAATGAGATCATACATTTGAGACCTGGGGGGTTTTCCAAGCTAGAAAGTCCAGTTATGCACACGCTGAGCCCGGACAGCCAGGGTGACACCCAGCCTTGCCAATATTTCAGCTTTTAGCATCACATAGTCTTTTGCTTGGTCAGGCTCTAGGTCATAGTAAGCTCTCTGCGATTCACCAGTTAACAGAGGAGCCACCAGTCCAGCCCACTGCTCCTCAGGCCACTTTTCTCTTTCAGCAGTCCTTTCAAATGTGGTAAAAAATACCTCTGGATCATCCTCTCCAGTCATTTTTGTCAATAAACGACTCACCCCAAAGGACGCGGTATTAGTGGGACGGCTTTCCTCACTGGTCTGCGGACGTTGCTGCATTACTGCTTCCATCTGTTGTTGTAGTCTCTGCTCTTGCTTCTGCAACAGGTCTATGAAGCGGGCCTCAGATTGCTGCTGGGCTTGTTGCTGGGCTGCGAAGCTCTGTTGTTGAGCTGCAAGGCTCTTTTGCAAACCTGCATTTGTCTGCTGTTGATTGGCATTTGCTAGAGCCAGCTGTTTCAGTATCTCCTCCATGCTGGCTTAAAAAAAACTGCCACTGGTTCTCCACCAACTGTGAGGGGGTTAGCTCGGTAGCGGGTGTGTGTGACCGCCTGGATGGGCTCCCCACACAAAAACAGGCCCAGCAGACGGAGGTTGTGGTTTTCAAGATCAAAAGGTGCGGTTTATTTCTCTATTTACAGTGACAAAAACACAGCAAAGCAAAAAGAAACATAAACAAAATAAATCCTGGTCAGCTTGACCTCTGACTAAACATGCAGGTTTCCCTAACTAACAACTGGGATCAGCCTGGTGCTGTCCTAGTCCCTAAGTCCCTGGTTTAGTAAATGTCCAACAAATAGCCACACAGGCTTTGTCTCACCGCACAGGGGTTCACTCTCCCTAGACAGTCCACACAGGTCTGGGTCCAGGCATGAGCAAACACCTAATGAAGCTGGGAGTTTTTATAGAGGCCTTAAATGAGCTGACAAGCTTCAGCTGGTCTCATCAACTCCCTGCCTGCACGACGCCCAGCACTCTCCCTAGAGGTATGAATCATCCATGAGCCCACTAGCCTCAGCTGGGCTTCATCAACTCTCTCCCTAGTTGTATAAGTCGGCATAAAGCCTGAATCTGGGAGAAATATACCTACCCCCCTGGATGCAACCAGGTGACTTTACCTTCCTGCTGTCACACTATATACATTTTTGCACAGAATTTATCTTACTCCAGCTAGGTTATCTAGGATGTTCGGGAGCCACCACTCTATCTGTTGGAGGTGTTCGGCGCCCCTTGCAAACTTCATGCACATTTTTTGGGATTGTCCTCATATCAAGCCCTACTGGCAAGATATTGCAGAATGTGTCCGGTCGGTCACATCCCTTTCAGTCCCCCTTACGGTTGAGGTGTGCCTGTTAAGCTTGGTTGAGACCTTGGCTACCACTAGGGCTATACGAACTCTACTCACCCTCCTGCTGTTCTAGGCCAAAAAACTAATTATCCTGTCCTGGAAAAAGTCTACTGCCCCAACACTGGCTTCTTGGAAGTCCCTGATCAACAAGGCAATTCCTTTTTGTAAGGCAACTTATTTGAGTAGGGGGGTTGAGGCCAAATTTGAAAAGGTTTGGGGAGGCTGGATGGCATCCACAGACACAGTTTCTGATTAAACACAAAGGCAACTTGGCGAGTGGTCCTTATTAAAATTACATGAACAAGTGGATTGAGATCCTGAGGTGGTGGGTGATTTTGAAATTAATAAATAAAATGAAATGAATGAATCAATAATGTACTGATGGCTGTAGGGTCCATATTTCTCCTGATGGGGTGGAGGGTGGGGGGGGGGTGGAGCTGTAATATGTGCAACACCTCCTCTGGTGGGCGGAGGCACCATTGCCCTGCCGGATTATGTATCTGTCTCCTTCGGGAACTCAAAGTCTGTGCATACCTTTGTTTTCCTCCTTAAAGCGGAGCTCCACACTAAAGTGGAACTTCCGCTCATTGGAACCCTCCCCCCCTCCGGTGTCACAATTGACACCTTTCAGGGGGGAGGAGGGTGAAGATACCTGACAGGTATTTTCACCCACTTCTGGGAGTCCTCTCTGCGGGAAATCTGTGGGAAGTACATCACTTCCCGCAGAATACCCGTTGTGTTCTGGGAGACACTCGGCTCCCAGAACACAGGGGGACCAGTCAGAACGGCGCAGAGCGACTCGCGAATGCGCCGTAGGGAACCGGGCAGTGAAGCCGCAAGGCTTCACTTCCTGGTTCCCTCACCGAGGATGGCGGTGGAGGCAGCAGAGTGACGATCGATTGCTCGTCCTCTGCTGCGGACGTCACTGGTCTCCAGGACAGGACAGGTAAGTGTCCTAATATTAAAAGTCAGCAGCTGCAGTATTTGTAGCTGCTGGCTTTTAATATTTTTTTTTCGGCGGAGCTCCGCTTTAATGTGTTTTTTTTTGGGGGGGGGGAGGGGTTGATTGGTTTTTTGGGACATTGGTTCAACCTAACGGGACCTGGTTCTTTGTGTTGCTGCATTGTGTGGCTTATTGTTGTATGTCTGTATTAAAATCTTCAATAAAAAGAAATTTACAAAAAAAAAAAAACTTGTATGTTTTGACCCCAGTTGGACACCCCGCTTTACTCTTCCCCCACATACTGATACCTGAATTCGTCAAGGGTACCGGGGCTAAACCCTATTGAAATGCAAGTGATTAGATGACCCGTCAACGCGAAGCCCTAGTCTCACTGCTCCTAGGTATCTGGGTGCCCTGCACACCTACAGAGCTATTCCCGTGTAATTGCCCTCAGAGTACTTACCTCTAGTTCAGATACATCTAGCCATTGATCATATATATGCTACTTTGTTTGTACCACATATTCTGTGAAGTTACCCTTTCATTGTCGCATACCACTAAATAAAGAATAAAAAAATAAATAAATAAAAAGTAGTGAGTGTACAGCTTGTATTACAGTGTTTGGGCCCAATTAGCCATTTCCCCCCCCCCCCGGTGTCATTTGACTCGTTAGTGTTACAAGGTCTCAGGTGTGAATGGGGAGCAGGTGTGGTAAATTTGATGTAATCGCTCTCACTCTCTCATACTGGTCACTGGAAGTTCAGCATGGCACCTCGTGGCAGAGAACTCTGAGGATCTGAAAAAAAAAATTGCTGCTCTACATAAAGATGGCCTAGGCTATAAGAAGATTGCCAAGACCCTGAAACTGAGCTGCAGCACAGCGGCCAAGACCATACAGTGGTTCAACAGAACAGGTTCCACTCAGAACAGGCCTTGCCATGGTTGACCAAAGAAGTTGAGTGCACGTGCTCAGCATCATATCCAGAGGTTGTCTTTGGGAAATAGACATATGAGTGCTGCCAGCATTGCTGCAGAGTTTGAAGGGTGTGGGGTCAGCCTGTTAGTGCTCAGACCATACACCGCATACTGCATCAAATTGGTCTGCATGGCTGTCATCCCAGAAGGAAGCCTCTTCTAAAGATGATGCACAAGAAATCCCACAAACAGTTTGCTGAAGACAAGCAGACTAATGACATGGATTACTGGAACCATGTCCTGTGGTCTGATGAGACCAAGATAAATGTATTTGGTTGAGATAGTGTCAAGCGTGTGTGGCGGCAACCAGGTGAGAAGTACAAAGGCAAATGTGTCTTGCCTACAGTCAGGCATGGTGGTGGGAGTGTCATGGTTTGGGACTACATGAGTAGGGATGAGCTCGGTGTTCGAGTCGAACATATGTTCGACTCGAACATCGGCTGTTCGATCGTTTGACGAAGATCGAACTATTTGGGCCGTTCGCGCCAAATTCGAGTGACGCGAACGGCCCACAATACACCGCGCCATCGCAGTGCAATCCCGGCGCTGTGATTGTCCAAGCATGCACTGTGACCCCGCATGTTTGGCCAATCACAGCGCTGGCAGCTAGGAGAGCCATAATTGGCCACAGGCAGGTTGCCTGTGGCCAATTATAGCTCAGGGGGTTTAGCACACGCCCCACACTATAAAAGGCCGCCAGCGCGGCGGCCTTGTGTAGTGTGTTCCGGCCCAGGGAAAGAAAAGGATAGGCAGGGACAGTGTCATTGTGCTATTCTTTGTGCTATTCTTGTGTGTAGGGAGAGAGAAGGATAGGCAGGGAGAGTGTCAGTGTCATATTCTTTGCTAAACCTTGTGTGCAGGGAGAGAGAAGGATAGGCAGGGGACAGTGTCAGTGTCATATTCTTTGCTAAACCTTGTGTGCAGGGAGAGAGAAGGATAGGCAAGGAGAGTGTCAGTGTCATATTCTTTGCTAAAACTTGTGTGCAGGGAGAGAGAAGGATAGGCAGGGGACAGTGTCAGTGTCATATTCTTTGCTAAACCTTGTGTGCAGGGAGAGAGAAGGATAGGCAGGGGACAGTGTCAGTGTCATATTCTTTGCTAAACCTTGTGTGCAGGGAGAGAGAAGGATAGCTGCTGTTTGCAACATATGTCTCAAGCGTATATCGCGTGGC
The DNA here is from genome assembly GCA_029206835.1 of Rana muscosa. NCBI lineage: Eukaryota > Metazoa > Chordata > Amphibia > Anura > Ranidae > Rana > Rana muscosa. Next base: position 48,807,981 of record CM055118.1, read on the forward strand.
CAAAACTTTAGCCGCTTGGGCACCACATGCTTGACCAGACATATGTTGACCTGCCATGCAGCTTGTTGGCAAGCCTACCTTAAATACCCACACCAAAGAACAAAGCGGACCTCTCCTTGCACCGCATCAGCTGGGATCTCCAATCCCACTATACCTTCAGTCCTCTCTGAAACCTGCACTGAGAGGAATGAAGGTATAGAATTAGGTGTGTCACAGCCAAGTACTTGCGGGCACTCTGCTAGCAGTACACCGACGTCCGATTCTAGCAGGCAAATTTCCCTGCCCCAGCTGCTGGACCGTCGAAAGAAGTTCACTCCCAGCCATCCACATGCCCAGCAGTTGAATGCTAGCTTGGCTAAATTGCTAGCGCTTCAACTGCTGCCTTTTCAGTTGGTAGACTCGGCCCCCTTCCGTGAGTTTGTGCAATGTGCGGTTCCTCAGTGGCAGGTTCCCAAACGCCACTTTTTCTCACGGAAGGCGATTCCGGCTCTCTACCGGCATGTGGAAGGCAATGTCTTGGCCTCGCTGGACAGGGCGGTCAGCGGTAAGGTGCATATTACCGCTGACTCATGGTCCAGCAGGCATGGACAGGGACGTTACCTTTCTTTCACGGCCCATTGGGTCACTCTTTTGGCAGCTGGGAAGGATGCAGGACAAGGTGCAGTAGTTGGAGGTTGTTCTGCCGCCACGCCTCCAAAATGCTACTACTGGTTGTGACACACCTCTCTCCTCCACCCCCTCCTCTTCTTCTTCCTCCATGGCCTCTTCCTGTGCTTTGTCCTCGGAACCAGCGGTGCTCCGTAGGCGTTCAAGGGGCTACGCAAGTACGCAGGCAAAAAGATGCCATGCCGTGCTTGCGCTGGTGTGTTTGGGGGACAGGAGCCACACTGGGGCAGAGGTTCTGTCTGCTCTGCAGGGGCAGGCCGAGAGGTGCTTGACGCCATGCCAGCTTAAGCCAGGAATGGTGGTTTGCGACAATGGTACTTGCGGGCACCTCCTCTCCACCCTCCGACAGGGAGAACTGACCCATGTGCCCTGTGTGGCTCACGTCCTTAACCTGGTGGTGCAGCGGTTCTTGGGCAGGTACCCGGGCTTACAGGATGTGCTGAGGCAGGCCAGGAAAGTCTGTGTGCATTTCCGCAGATCTTATAATGCCAGTGCTCGCCTGGCTGAGATGCAAAAGGAGTTGAACCTGCCCAAGAACCGCCTTATATGTGACATGCCCACCAGGTGGAACTCAACGTTGGCCATGCTGCAGCGGCTGCACACGCAGCAGAGGGCCATCAATGAGTACCTGTGCGACGACGGCACCAGGACAGGGTCAGGGGAGCTCAGTTTTTTTTCACCATGGCAGTGGGGCATGATCAGGGATGCGTGCGCTGTCCTGGCACCATTTGAGGAGGCCACGAGGATGGTGAGCAGTGACAGTGCATGCATCAGTGACAGTGTTCCTTCTGTCCCACCCATCGCACAGGAAGAGGAGGAGGAGGAGGATTGTGTCAGCATGGAGGTGGAGCCTGGCACTCAGCATCATCAGCAGCAGTCTTTTAGGGATGATTTACAGTCCCAAGAAACCCGTGGACTTGTACGTGGCTGGGAGGAGGTGGCTGCGGATCATGTCGTCCTTAGTGACCCAGAGGACTCCGGACCGAATGCCTCAGCTAACCTACGCTGCATGGCCTCCCTGATCCTGCAAAGTCTGCGGAAGGATCCTCGTATTCTTCGGATCAAGGAGAGGGACCATTACTGGCTGGCCACTCTCCTTGATCCACGGTACAAGGGTAAGGTTGCGGACCTTATCTTACAGTCGCAGAGGGAGCAGAGGATGAGACAACTCCGGGAGGCCTTGCAGAAAGGTCTGTGCAACGCGTTCCCAGAGACTGGGAGGTTACAAACTCCTGGTCCTGGACAACGAGTTGCTGACGCTTCGGTCAGTCAAAGAAGGAGCGGTGGGGAAGGTGGCCGTCTGACCGATGCGTTCAGACAATTCTTTAGTCCGCAGCCCCAAGGTATGATCGGTTCCAGCAACCATCGCCAGCGTCTGATATACATGGTGCAGGAATACCTAGGGGCAAGGTCAGACTTGGACACCTTCCCCACCGAAAATCCTCTGGCTTACTGGGTCTTGAGGATGGATCACTGGCCAGAGCTTGCACAGTATGCAATTGAGCTACTGGCCTGTCCTGCATCCAGCGTTCTTTCAGAACGCACATTCAGTGCTGCTGGAGGATTTGTCACGGATCACCGGGTGCGCCTGTCCACGACTCGGTTGATCGGCTGACCTTCATAAAGATGAACCAGTCTTGGATCACCAACAGCTACCAAACACCTGAAGCTGATATAACAGACTAATTTATTTTCAAATGTCACATCCCTTCAAGACTGATGCTGAGTGACTGTCCTGTTATGTTGACTGACTATCCTCCTCCTCCTCCTCCTCCTCAATGATCCGATTGATGATGATAGCTTGGAAGAACATTTTTGTTTCTGGGTGCCGCCACCAGTGGCTAAGGCCCAATTTTTCAGCCCTTGTTTAACAGGGGCATGTAATTACAATTTTTGATGCAATGCTTTGCAGCAGGGCTCATTCCTGCACTCCAACTAGAGTATCTGGGAGAGGTTGCAGTGTCGTGGTACCAGCACCAGTGCCTAAGGCCCAATTTTTCTGCCCCTGTTTAACAGGGGCGTGTAATTACAATTTTTGATGCAATACTTTGCAACAGGGCCATAGGCGTGCGCAGGGGGGGTGCCGGGTGTGCCTGGGCACACCCTAATCACCACGGGCGCCAGTGCCTTTCAGTGTACCGAAATGTGCAGGCAGAAGTGCAACTATAAAGGTCGCATTTGCGACTTGGCCCCATGCTTTGAGTGGCCTTGCGGTTCCCCTGTCATACTTGTCTACACCTGGATGAGAGGGACGCCATATAAAACAACCAATGCTCTGCATTTTCCTCCCTGCAGCCGTTGAATGCCAGTGGGATGAAGAGGAGAAGAAGCGAGCATTCAGGGGCTATAGGAAGGAAAATTCAGAGCATCGGTTGTTCTATATGGCGTCCCACTGCCCCTTTCATCCAGCCTGGTGCTATATGTTTCCATCGGCTAACTGCTGGCTCTGCCTCCCAGCTCCCCCTGACTCCTTGGCTCCAAGTAACTGCTGCAGGACCGCCCACCCAGCCTCTCCGCGGCTCCGCCCAGCAGCAGGCAGATGGGCGTATGGGGCATGGGTTCGGGGGACTGGAAGAGCCAGCTGGTCCAGTAGAGTTAAGGGGGAGAAGTGGAGGAGGTCTCCACTGTGTGAGGAGTCACGTGAAGCCTGGAGGGAGCCGGAGGCACAGCAAGCATGGAGTTGGGAATCCACACTCAGAACAAGTGAGTGCCGTTGATCCCATCTATCACCCCACCCAGCACTGCCACTGGTACCATGCCCTCCAGCACTTCCACTCATCCACCCCCCTCCCAGCATTGCCACTGATTCCACACCCCCAGCACTCCCACTGATCCCACCCCCTCTCCCACTGCCACTCACCCCCCCAGTAGTGCCACTGATCCCAAACCCCCACCATTGATCCCATGCCTCCCAGCACTCCCACTGACCCCCCCCCACTGCCACTCATACCTCCCACCCAGTACTGCCACTAATCCCCTTACACCCCCCACCACCACTGATCACCCCCCCAGCACTGCCACTGATCCCATCAACCCCCTAGCACTGCCACTGATCACCCTCCCTCCCCAGCACTACCACTGATCCCCATCCCCCCAGCACTGCCACTGATCCCATCAACACCCTAGCACTGCCACTGATCACTCCCCCCTCCCCAGCACTACCACTGATCCCCATCCCCCCAGCACTGCCACTGATCCCATCAACACCAAGCACTGAAACAGATCACCCCCCCCAGCACTGCCACGGAGCCCATCAACCCCCCAGCACTGCCACTGATCCCATAAACCCCCAGCAATGCCACTGATCACCCTCCCAGCACTGCCACTGATCCCATCAACACCCAGCAATGCCACTGATCACCCTCCCAGCACTGCCACTGATCCCATCAACACCCTAGCACTGCCACTGATCACTCCCCCCTCCCCAGCACTACCACTGATCCCCATCCCCCCAGCACTGCCACTGATCCCATCAACACCAAGCACTGAAACAGATCACACCCCTAACACTGCCACTGAGCCCATCAACCCCCCAGCACTGCCACTGATCCCATAAACCCCCAGCAATGCCACTGATAACCCCCCCAGCACTGCCACTGATCCCATCAACACCCAGCACTGCCACTGATCACTCCCCCCCTCCCCAGCACTACCACTGATCCCCATCCACCCAGCACTGCCACTGATCCCATCAACACCCTAGCACTGCCACTGATCACTCCCCCCCTCCCCAGCACTACCACTGATCCCCATCCCCCCAGCACTGCCACTGATCCCATCAACACCCTAGCACTGCCACTGATCGCTCCCCCCTCCCCAGCACTACCACTGATCCCCATACCCCCAGCACTGCCACTGATCCCATCAACACCCTAGCACTGAGACAGATCACCCCCCCAGCACTGCCACTGAGCCCATAAACCCCCCAGCACTGCCACTGATCCCATAAACCCCCAGCAATGCCACTGATCACCCCCCCCCACCACTGCCACTGATCCCATAAACCCCCAGCACTGCTACTGATCACCCCCCCAGCACTGCCACTGATCCCATAAACACCCAGCACTGCCACTGATCACTCCCCCAGCACTGCCACTGATCCCATAAACCCCAAGCACTGCCACTGATCACTCCCCCAGCACTGCCACTGAGCCCATCAACCCCCCAGCATTGCCACTGATCCCATTCCCCCAGTACTGCAACTGATCCCATGCTCCTCAACACTGCCACTCATCCCATCTCCCCCCCAGCATTGCCACTAAGCCCCACCCCCCCAGCACTTCCACTGATCCCACCCCCTCTCCCACTGCCACTCACCCCCCCCCCCAGTACTGCCACTGATCCCAAACCCCCACCATTGATCCCAAGCCCCTCAACACTGCCACCCATCCTATCTCCCCCCCAACATTGCCACTGATCCCATCCTCCCAGCACTCCCACTGACCCCCCAGTACTACCACTAACGCCCTTACACCCCCCACCACCACAACCCCCAGTACTGCCACTGATCCCATTCCCCTCCCCCCACCACCACTGCCTACTGATCCCATCTCCCCCCCTCTCATCCCCACTTTCTCCTTCTGACCGGCTCTGCCATAAGATGTAAAATGTATTGAAAGATTACAAACTGTTTTAATACATTTAAAAATGTTTGTTTACATTTATTTAACCACTTCCCTACCGGGCACGAAAACCCCCTTCCTGCCCAAGCCATTTTTCAGCTTTCAGCGCTGTCACACTTTGAATGACAATTGCGCGGTCGTGCGACGTGGCTCCCAAACCAAATTTGCATCCTTTTTTCCCCACAAATAGAGCTTTCTTTTGGTGGTATTTGATCACCTCTGCAGTGTTTATTTTTTGCGCTATAAACAAAAGAAGAGCGTCGAGTTTGAAATAAAACACAATATTTTTTACTTTTTGCTATAATAAATATCCATTTATTTTTTTTAATTAAAATTTTCCTCAGTTTAGGCCGATACGTATTCTTCTACATATTTTTGGTAAAAAAAAAATCGCAATAAGCGTATATTGATTGGTTTGCGCAAAAGTCATAGCGTCTACAAAATATGGGATAGATTTATAGCATTTTTTTTTTTACTAGTAATGGCGGCGATCTGCGATTTTTATTGTGACTGTGATATTGCGGCAGACAGATCGGACACTTTTGACACATTTTTGGGACCATTCACATTTATACAGCGATCCCTGCTATAAAAATGCATTGATTACTGTATAAATGTGACTGACAGGGAAGGGGTTAAATGTGTTTCCTAGATGTGTTCTAAATGTGGGGGGAGGGGACTGACTGGGGGAGGTGACCGATGGTTGTCCCTATGTACAAGGGACACACCATCGGTCCCCTCTCCCTGACAGGACGTGGATCTGTGTGTTTACACACACAGATCCACTTTCCTGCTCTGTTACTGGGCAATCGCGGGCAATCGCGGGTGCCCGGCGGCCATCGGGTCCGGGTCCCCAGCAACGCGGCGGTGCGCGCGCCCCCTAGCTCCTTTTTAAGGCAGGATGTCCTGTCAGAACGAGAGAGTCTTCCGCCCGCCGTCATTTGACGGTGGGCGGTAGACAACAGGTTAAAAGAGTGTATGTTTATATTATATTTTATATTCTATATTATATACACACACACACACACACACACACAGATACCCACAAGCGTGGGTGTTTGATTTTTCGAGTGCACACCCTAATCCAATAGGCTGCGCACACCTATGAACAGGGCTCATTACTGTGCTCCAAGTACAGTATCTGTGAGGGGTTGCAGTGTTGTGGCACCAGTGGCTAAGGCCCAATTTTTCTGCCCCTGTTTAACAGGGGCGTGTAATTAAAATTTTTGATCTAATAATTCACAGCAGGGCCCATTCATGCACCCACCAAGAGTAACTGTGAGGGCTTACAGTGTTGTGACAACACCACCAAAGGCCCAATTTTTCAGCCCCTGTTCAACAGGGGCATGCAATTACAATTATTGATCTAATAATTCACAGCAGGGCCCATTCATGCACCCACCAAGAGTAACTGTGAGGGCTTACTGTGTTGTGGCACCAGCACCACCATCAAAGGCCCAATTTTTCCTACCACTGTTCAACAATGGCATGTAATTACAATTCCTGATATAATAGTTGACAGCAGGGCGTTCCAGCGCCCACCAAGAGTAACTGAGTGCTTACAGTGTTGTACCAACACCTAAGGGGTCAATTTCTGCAGAGTATATACGGCAGGCCCATACTTTCAAACATCGAACTTACAAATGACTCCTACTTGCAAACGGAAGGAGACAACAGGAAGTGAGAGGAAATCTACCCCTAGGAAGGGAAATTCTCTCCTGTGAGAGTTAATATGGGAAAAAGGTGTCTCCTCTCTACCGATGCTTTATCACCAATCCTTGTTTCAATAAAAACTCCACTTTTCAAAAACATTTGTCATTGGGACGGAAAGCGAGGTGAAATGTTCTGAACAGGGGCACAGACAGCAAAACAAATGTTACAGGGGTGATAACCCTTCCCTATGTTTTCCAAAAAGCTTAAAAAACGGAAAATTTATTACCAAATACTTACCGTAATTTTCCTTTCCTGATAGACTCCATGGCAGACTACGTGTGGGTTAACCCCGCCTCCTCTCCACAGCTATAGGACCCCTTACCCATAAATTTGAGCTCACCTCCACAGACAGGTGTTCCGTAACTAGCCGACTCACATTTCAACTCTCATATTTTTAATTCATGGGTGGGAACTCCGTCTGCCATGGAGTCTATCAGGAAAGGAAAATTACGGTAAGTTTTTGGTAATAAATTTTCAGTTTTCCTGACAGACTCCATGGCAGACTACGTGTGGGAAATAACTAGCCAAACCACACGGGAGGGTATGCTGAACAAAAATATATTTTAATCTTTCCCGTCAACTGACCGGATTTTTCGACCAAAATTAACAGAGGAAAGGGAAGCAGGCTCAATACAATAATGAGACATAAATGTATGAATAGAAGACCACGAGGCTGCCTTGCATATCACTTCAGGAGCCACGTGTCGAGCTGCTGCCCATGAGGCTGCCATGCCTCTGGTGGAATGAGCCGTAACCGCCTCTGGAGGAGCCAAGCCCTTTGCCCTGTAGGCCTGTTGGATAAATTGAACAATCCAGGCTGCTATTGTTCTGGAGGAAGCCCTCTTTCCTTTGTTGCCGCCAGTATGTAACAAGAACAGGTAGTTCAAGCTTCTAAAAGATGAAGTGACTCGCAAATATTCTTTCAGAGTCTCACCTACATCCAAGGGATGAACATCTGCTGATTCTGGAGAATTGAAAGTAGGAAGGACTATTTCCTGACTCTCGTGAAAAACTGACGTGACTTTTGGTTTAGACCCAAGCATGGGAATAAGGACCACACGGTCCGGCAAGAAAGTCAGAAAGGGTTCTTGACAACCCAGGAAGCTTATTTCTGAAACCCTTTTGGCTGAAGTAATGGCCACTAGAAAGGCCAGTTTGATTGATAAGTCCTTAATAGAAGGGTCCTTGTTGTTGAGTGTTGAAAGAGCATCAAGGACGAGCAGAAGATCCCATTTGGGAAATCTAGGTTTCCTCTGAGGCCTGATTCTCGAAGCCCCCCGAAAGGATTGTTGAACCAAGGGATGAGTTGCCCATGATGTTCCTGAAAATGCCGAAAAGGCTGAAACTTGTCAATCAGTTCCCTCAGAGTACAAAGGAAGATCCAAGCCTGATTGTAGAAAACCCAAAACGTCTTGAACTCCAGGATTTCTGAAAGATTTTCCAGCAGAAGTCATGAAGCTGACAAACCTGGTCCAGATTCTGTTGTAGGTTTTGTTCATGTTAGGCTTTCTGGAGCTCATAAGGGTAGAGAATACCCCTAAAGCACACCCAAGAGACTCTTGCGGGTCCCTGAGATTCAGGAGAGGAAACCATGGCCTGTTCGGCCAGTATGGTGCTATTGTTATCACTTCGCCTTTCTCCAATTGGAGCCGCTGCAGGAAATTTTTGCATGATCGGAGGTGGAGGGAAGGCATATGCCTTGTTGACTTTCCATTGGCTTGTTAATGCATCTACTCCGAAGGCTTGACTGCACCGACCTCGAGTGTAGTATCTGTCTACTTTGTGATTGCAGGGGGATGCAAACAGATCCACTTCTGGATCGATTCCCAACGATAGGATCCACTTGAATGTCTGTGTATGCAGTGACCATTCGTTGTTGTCTAGGTTGCTGCGTGACAGAAAGTCCGCTTGAATGTTCTGTTCCCCTGGAATGAAGACTGCTGTTAAGTTGAGTAGATTCCTCTGAGCCCAGGTCATAATGGGCTCGACCTCTTGGAGAAGGGCAGAGCTCCGAGTGCCCCCTTGTCTCTTCACATATGCCACAGCGGTGGTATTGTCCATTTTCAGTAGGACCGACTTCCCTTTCAGAAGGTGGGAGAAGGCGTGAAGGGCGCACCATGCCGCACGTAATTCCAGAACGTTTGACCCTGGAATGTGGAGATGGGCATCCCATTTGCCCTGAGCCAGTTCTGCCCCACAATGTGCTCCCCAGCCCGCATTGCTGGCATCGGATGAAACAGTCATCCATTGGATGGGAGCAAGGGAGTGGCATGTTAACAAGTTTTTGTGTTGAAGCCACCAGAGAAGACTGTTCCTCATTGACTGAGTAATCCTGATCAGCTGATTGCGATAGTCTGTCTCCATTACTGAAGGAATCCTGATTGAAAAGGCCGAAGCCTCCACATTGCCCATTTGACCATGGGGAACGTGGCCACCATCGTGCCGATTATCTTCAGGCACTGTGACGCCCTTAGGTGAGAGTAGTCTAGGGCTAAAGATATTCTTACCCGAATGACCGGGATTTTCCTTCCGGAAGAGAGATGGTATTCTCTACTGTGTCGAATTGAGCTCCTAGGTAGGTTAGGCGTAGGGTCGGGTCTGGCTGACTTTTCTCTCGGTTTAGGAGCCATCTGAACTCTATCAATGTAGAGATCACTTGATCTTTGTGGATCAGCAGCTGCTGCTTGTCTTGGGACAGTAGTAGCAGCTCGTCCAGGTAATGATACAGACGCACACCCTGTATTCTGATAAGAGACACAATTACCAACAGTACCTTGGAAAAGACCCTTGGAGAGGTCGTTAGTCCAAATGGAAGACAAATAAATTGTAAGTGCTCTCGTTCGACCTGAAATCGAAGGTATTTGTGGAATTCTTCTGCCACGGGAACATGAAAATACGCGTCCTTAACATCTATTGAGATCAACCAGTCACCTGGTTGAACGACTTTTTGGATGGTTGAGAGTGCTTCCATCTTGAATTTCTTGTGCTTTATGTACCTGTTCAGGAAAGTGAGATCTATAACTGGACGCCAAGAGCCGTTCTTCTTTTGTACTAGGAAGTGGGGGAAGTATACCCCCTGGAATTCCTCGTCCTTTGGGACGGGCACCACTGCTCCTTGATCTTTCAGGGCATTCACATATGAAAGAAGAACTTGTTGTTTTTCTTCTGATTGAGGCAGTGAAGATTACACTGGTCTGCATGGAGGGACCTTGGTGAAGGACCATGCGTGATCTGTTGAGACTGTTTTGATGGTCCAATAATCTGAGATCAAGGTCACCCAGACGTGCCGGCAGAAACGTAGGCGAGCTCCCTACCCGACCCGCTTGGGCGGGCCCAATCTCAAAAGGACTTGGTTGGCTCGCGCCCACCGGGCGTCTGTTTCTTGCCAGATGTTTTGGAAAGATATCTGCCTATTCCAGTTCCAGCTTCTCCTAAAATCCCGTCCGGGCCTATAGGAGCGTGCCTCTCTTGAACGCTCTGTGCTGCGTTTCCGCTGAGGCCTTCTTTGTTTAACGGACGTTTGTCCTGAGGGAGGAATCCCGACTTTCCGCCTGTAGCCTTTGAAATAGCGTTATCTAGCTTGTTTCCAAACAAGGAAGTTCCTTCAAAAGGAATTTTGCACCATGCCTGCTTTGAGGCAGGATCAACAAGCCAGGGGCGCAACCATAGTGTTCGTTTGGCTGTGACCGAAGATAGCATGGATCTAGCCATCAAGCGGATGAGATCAATTGAAGCTTCTCCCAAAAAGGCAATAGCCAGTTTAAGTTCTTGCACTGCTGAACTTTGTGCCAATTCCTCCGAGACACCTTTCAGATCGGAGTCAACATTTTCCACCCAGGCCTCCATTGCTTTGGAGGTTACTGCAAGGGCAAAAGCTGGTTTGCATGCCGTTCCGGCCAGGCTATATATTCTTTTGAGGTCCTGGTCGATCTTCCGATCCAGATCATCTTTAAATGATACGGTGTCATCTAGCGGGAGGGTGACATGCTTCGCTAGGCGCATTACTGCTGCATCTACGAGGGGAGCATTCTCCAGATGCTTGACATCCTCTGATTTAAAGGGATACAGTCTAGAGGTTTTGCTTAGCATGGAAACCTTCTTATCTCCCTTGCTCCATTCTTCCTCAAACACTCCTTTCAGCTCAGAGGGAAGTGGGAAATTGGAGCGTTCTTTCCCCAGTTGTTTAAACAGTTTTCTTTGTTTTTCTGGGGGGGCAGTGGTATCCTCCAACTTCAAAGTTTCCTTCACTGCCTTGATCAGCGGAGAGACTAAAGCGTAGTCGAATCCCACCGTAGAATCATCTCCCTCCATCTCGTCTTGCGAGGAATCATGGGAGGAATCACAGAATCATCTCCCTCCATCTCGTCTTGCGAGGAATAATGGGAGGAATCATGGGGCTGGAATTGTCCGGGATCCTCCTGGGCCTCGTCAGCCAAGGAGCCAGACAAGGTGGTGGACTGGCTCCTTGTGTGGGGGGGCAACTATTTCTTTCATAGATTGCTGTACCACACGTTTCACAAGAGACTCAAGGTTTTGATTTTCGGTCTCTTTCTCACCAACCGCTCGGGAATAACATGGGTCGCATAGCGATTTGCCCTCCGGGATTCTGGTCTTGCATCCCCAACAGGCTCTGTGGTCAGAGCGATCATTGCGGTGGTGGTGGCGGTGACTAGAGGAGGAATGGGAACATCTCCTATGTCTAGAGGGGGTATGTGAACGTCCCCTATGACGATGGGTCCTAGACGTAGTGTCACGTCTAGACCTGGATGATGAGTGATGATGCGGCCTGGCAAGGTCCCTTTCTTGTGACCGATGAACTGAAGTTGCCGGGCTGTAAGAGATAATACAGACAGAGGGAGGGGGAGGGGAGGTGGGCAGGATGTAACCGTTAGCAACCACCAGCAGCATAAAAGACACCAACCCCCTACCCACTCCACACATACCTTGTGCGGGAGGGCTGGCCACACAGCGGTGAAGATGAGTCCATTACGAGGGAAACACAGGAGTACTACACTACCTAGACTAAGGATAAGCAAATCAATGCAAGGAAGCATAAGAAAAAGAAAAAGTTTTTTTTTTTTTTTTTTTTTTAAAACTGTCCCTTTAAGAGACACTTAAACAAAACAGGCATTACATTGCAATAGAAGTGCTTACCCCGTCCTAGCAGTCTTGAGGCTCTGGGAGGCTGCCGCTCTATGCCCACAGGTTATCCCACCTGTATAGGGCTCTTCAGCGGTTTAAATAAACCGCCGGAATGACGTCACGGCCGGTCCCGCTGCGCGCATGCGCCGATGAGACCAGACCCACTGCGCCTGCGCGGCCCCTGACCCCTCCGCCGCAATGCGCATGCGCGAAAACCAAGCCTCGGTTTCACCGTGGCTTGGCGCATGCGCAGATGCGCGGCGGACCGGGAACCAGGAAGAGATATGGCGTCCTGAAACGCAGAAGCGTTCCACAAGCCGCAACACACACGAAATAACACAAGGGAAAACAAAACAACATACACAAACTTGTCTGCCATGAAAGAAGAGGTGAATAAAATCTTCAGACCTTGCCAGCCGAGGATTCCTGCGACATCCGATCCGGTACTCTGGGGCCACTTCCCTTCCACCATAGAGGTATTTTCCGGCCCTGAAACCACTCGCCCGCTCATAGCTGGGCCCTGGGTGCACCGCAGTAACTGTACCGATCGATCCAAGTAATCCACATCCTGGACATCGCACCGAATTGCATGATGAAGGTCCATGTGAGGAGGATAAAAAAGGAACACCTGTCTGTGGAGGTGAGCTCAAATTTATGGGTAAGGGGTCCTATAGCTGTGGAGAGGAGGCGGGGTTAACCCACACGTAGTCTGCCATGGAGTCTGTCAGGAAATAGATTTTTTTTGGCTGGAGATACACTTAAACAATGTACGTGTTCAAAATTACAAACAGATTCTACTTATGAACAAACCTACAGTCCCTGTCTTGTTTGCACCGCCTGTATACTGTTGTTCAGAGTATATAGGGCCTTTTTTATTTTGTGTGCGGGGTTCCCCTTAATATCATACAAGACCCAAAGGGGCTGGTAATGGGCTGGGGTAGGGGGGGGGCTGATGGGGTAGCCATGCCATTTTTCTCAAAGATTTTCATCCATATTACCGGGACCAGACATGACATTAAAGCCGCAAGCAGTTTTAAATGGCTTTTTTTCCTTTTAGAAATGTCATTTTGTGCAGGGACAGTTCTAAACACGGGAAACACGTGCCACTTCACAGGCATACTTTAGACACCCCCCAGGTACGATATTTAACCACTTAACGACCGCCCACTGTATATATACGTTGGCAGAATGGCACCGACAGGCAAAGTCACGTACCGGTACGTGACTGCCTTTGTATAGTTGGGGGTCCCATCGGACCCCCCTTCTATACAGTGAGCGGTCGTTAATTGTTCGGGAGCGATCCGGGATGAGGGGACGGCCGTTTGATTCCGGCCACCCCCTCGCGATCGCTCCCGGCGAATGAGAAAGCTTCCTCTGCTGTGTAATGTTTACACAGGCAGAGGAAGTGATGTCATCTCTCATGCGGCGCTCACATATACCGAGCGCCGCACAAGAGAAGACACACAGGTTAGTGCACAAACAGTACACTGACACCAGGACACATAGGAACATAAATCGCCCCCCAGATCACCCCCCCAGCCCCCAGTCACAGTGTCACTGATTGCAGTGACCATTTATTTACTGATCACTGCAATCAGTGACATTTGTGACTGTAAAAGTGTCACTACAGTTTAGTTTTAGGTCCAGTGTAGCCCCCTAACCCCCCCTAATAAAGGTTTAACCCCCTGGTCGCCCCCCAGATAACCCTTTCACCCCCTAGCACCACTGTCACTAAGCGATCGTTTTTCTGATCGCTGTTTTATTGTCGTGATGCCGATCGGTAGCCAGTTATTTTTTTTAGGTTTGCCGCAGGTTTTCATAGCGTCAGGTACCCCCATATATTACCTAATAAAGGTTTAACCCCCTAACTGCCCCTAGTTAACCCTTGGTAACCCTTTCACCCCCTGTCACTAAGCAATCGTTTTTCTGATCGCTGTATTAGTTATGCTGGTGCCGATAGGCAGTTATTTTTTTAGGTTCGCCGCAGGTTTTTATAGCGTCAGGTACCCCCATATATTATCTAATAAAGGTTTTAACCCCCTAATTGCCCCTAGTTAACCCTGCGTCACACCCCAGGCAGCATCAGGTTAGTGCCAGTAACGCCAACACCCACGCGTGAAGCATACACCTCCCTTAGTGGTATAGTATTTGAACAGATCAATATCTGATCTGATCAGATCTATACTAGCGTCCCCAGCAGTTTAGGGTTCCCAAAAACGCAGTGTTAGCGGGATCAGCCCAGATACCTGCTAGCACCTGCGTTTTGCCCCTCCGTCCAGCCCAGGCCACTCAAGTGCAGTATCGATCAATCGCTGTCACTTACAAAACACAACACACATAACTGCAGCGTTCGCAGAGACAGGCCTGATCCCTGCGACTCCAGTGCTGTAGGAGGTGATTTCACCACCACAGTTAAAAAAAAAAAAGCATATATCCCGAAGCATTGGGGCAGCAGGAGCGGAGGAGCGATTTTGCTCCTAATGCCGCGTACATACGGTCGAAATTCCGACAGAGGCTTGCCCGTGGAAAAGTCTGACCATGTGTACGCGGCATAACTTTTGCGGGAAGATGCCCCCCATGCTTCGGCATATATAAATGGTGCATGTATGCCCATCATTAGAAGTGGGTGGATGAAGGGCGGTATTCTAATGGTGGGCATACCCACCGATCAATCTCTTTTTTTCGTTCAGCCAACAGGCTGCATGAAAAAAAGATTACAATACATGTCCAACAAGGACCAGCAACGTACTGGTATGTTGCTGGATTTTGAATGGTTATACCAGATTGATGCCTGCGGGTTTAGGTATCATCTTGGTATCATTCTTTTCAGCCAGCGGCCGGTTTTCATGTAAAAGCAATCCTAGTGGCTAATTAGCCTCTGGACTGCTTTTACAAGCAGTGGGAGGGAATGTACCCCCCCCCGGATATAAAAAGCGCCATTGGGAAAGCATTTTATCACACCGATCTTGGTGTGGTCAGATGCTTTGAGGGCAGAGGAAAGATCTAGGGTCTAATAGACCCCAGTTTTTTCAAAAAAAGAGTACCTGTCACTACCTATTGCTATCATAGGGGATATTTACATTCCCTGAGATAACAATAAAAATAATAAAATAAAAAAGCAAAATTAATAATAAAAAAAAAAAAAAAAAGCACCCCTGTCCTGCCCTGCTCTTGCGCAATGGCGAACGCAAGCGTGGGTCTGGCGTCATATGTAAACAGCAATTGCACCATGCATGTGAGGTATCACCGCGAAGGTCAGATCGAGGGCAGTCATTTTAGCAGTAGACCTCCTCTGTAAATCTAACGTGGTAACCTGTAAAGGCTTTTAAAAATGTATGTAGTTTGTCGCCAATGCGCGTTTGTGCAAAATTTTAAAGCATGTCGTGTTTGGTATCTATGTACTCGGCCTAAGATCATCTTTTTTATTTCATCAAACATTTAGGCAATATAGTGTGTTTTAGTGCATTAAAATTAAAAAAAGTGTATTTTTTCCCTAAAAAATGCGTTTGAAAAATCGCTGCGCAAATACTGTGTGGAAAAAAAAAATGCAACACCCACCATTTTAATCTGTACTGCCTTTGCTTTAAAAGAATATATAATGTTTGGGGGTTCAACATAATTTTCTTGCAAAAAAAAAAAATGTTTTCATGTAAACAAAAAGTGTCAGAAAGGGCTTTGTCTTCAAGTGCTTAGAAGAGTGGATGTAAGCTTCCTAATGTTGTGTATAAAATGCCAGAACAGTTCAAAACCCCCCCAAATGACCCCATTTTGGAAACTAGACACCCCAAGCTATATACTGAGAGGCATGTCAAGTCCATGGAATATTTTATATGTTGACACAAGTTGCGGAAAAAAGACAATGTATTTTTATTTTAATTTTTTTTGCACAAAGTTGTTACTAAATGATATATTGCTCAAACATGCCATGGGCATATGTGGAATTACACCCCAAAATACATTCTGTTGCTTCTCCTGAGTACGGGGATACCACATGTGTGAGACTTTTTGGGAGCCTAGCCGCGTACGGGACCCCAAAAACCAAGCACCGCCTTCAGGCTTTCTAAGGGTGTAAATTTTTGATTTCACTTCTCCCTTCCCATCACAGTTTCGGAGGCCATGGAATGCCCAGATGGCACAAACCCCCCCAAATGACCCCATTTTGGAAAGTAGACACCCCAAGCTATTTGCTGAGAGGTATGGTGAGTATGTTGCAGATCTCGCTTTTTGTCACAAAGTTTTGGAAAAAAAAATAAAAAATGATTTTCTTTCTTCATTTTCAAAAACAAATTAGAGCTGTAAAATACTCAACATGCCTCTCAGCAAATAGCTTGGGGTGTCTACTTTCCAAAATGGGGTCATTTGGGGGGTTTGGTGCTATTTTGGCATTTTATGGCCTTCGAAACTGTGATAGGTAGTGAGGAGTGAAAATAGCCGTACGCGGCTAGGCTCCTAAAAAGTCCCACACATGTGGTATCCCCGTACTCAGGAGAAGCAGCAAAATGTATTTTGGGGTGCAATTCCACATATAACCATGGCATGTGTGAGCAATATATCATTTAGTGACAACTTTTTGTAATTTTTTTATTTTTTTTGTCATTATTCAATCACTTGGGACAAGAAAAAAAAATATTCAATGGGCTCAACATGCCTCTCAGAAATTTCCTTGGGGTGTCTACTTTCTAAAATGGGGTAATTTGGGGGGGTTTTGTGCTATTTTGGCATTTTATGGCCTTCGAAACTGTGATAGGTAGTGAGGTAGTGAGGAGTGAAATCAAAAATTTGCGCCCTTAGAAATCCTGAAGGCGGTGCTTGGTTTTCGGGGGCCCGTACGCGGCTAGGCTCCCAAAAAGTCCCACACATGTGGTATCCCCGTACTCAGGAGAAGCAGCAAAATGTATTTTGGGGTGCAATTCCACATATAACCATGGCATGTGTGAGCAATATATAATTTAGTGACAACTTTTTGTAATTTTTTTTTTTTTTTTAGTCATTATTCAATCACTTGAGACAAAAAAAAAAATATTCAATGGGCTCAACATGCCTCTCATCAATTTCCTTGGGATGTCTACTTTCCAAAATGGGGTCATTTGGGGGGGGTTTGTACTGCCCTGCCATTTTAGCACCTCAAGAAATGAGATAAGCAGTCATAAATTAAAAGCTGTGTAAATTCCAGAAAATGTACCCTAGTTTGTAGACGCTATAACTTTTGCGCAAACCAATAAATATACGCTTATTGACATTTTTTTTACTAAAGACATGTGGCTGAATACATTTTGGCCTAAATGTATGACTAAAATTGAGTTTATTCGATTTTTCTTATAACAAAAAGTAGAAAATATCTTTTTTTTTCAAAATTTTCAGTCTTTTTCCATTTATATCGCAAAAAATAAAAATCGCAGAGGCAATCAAATACCATTAAAAGAAAGCTCTATTTATGGGAAGAAAAGGACGCAAATTTTGTTTCGGTACAACATTGCATGTCCGCACAATTTCCAGTTAAAGCAGCGCAGTGCCAAATTCTGAAAACACCTTTGGTCCTTTAGCTACAAAATGGTCCGGGGCTTAAGTGGTTAAAGGAATATTTGACTTTTTTTTTTTTTCACTTTATGCATCATTATAATGACTGCTCCTGAAAAACGTCCGTTTTTAAAACTTTTTTTTGCATTGATACATGTTCCCTGGGGCAGAATCCGGGTCCCCAAACCCTTTTTAGGACAATAACATGCATATTAGCCGTTCTAATTAGCACTTTAGATTTCGAACGTTCGCGTCCATTGTATTTAATAGGGTTCTAAAGTTCGCGCGAACTTTCGGTCCGTTTGCAGGTTCTGGTGCGAACCGAACCGAACCCGGGGGTGTTCGGCTCATCCCTATTCCCAATGCTAAACCTTTCATCAAATTTCTAAATTGCTGCATCTGTAAGTTCCAAAAGCCAATATAAATGAATAGTAGTAGTATAAAAGCACTTGTAGGTTTAACCAATCATTACCATGTCAGAAAGTTGGGAGGTGTGCAAATGTGGGTAACACGCTGCCAGTCATGACAATTCATGGGCAACAGATGGGTAGTCATAACCATGTGTGGGTAGTAAGCAGGTAACAGTTTAGGGAAATAAGCACCTTGTCATCATGTTCACCAATGAAAGCAGCAGAACCCCTGATAATCATAGGAGTTTTATTAGGAGCTGCAGACTTTCTACCAATGACAGGTAATTTACAATTTTAAAGTGCAACTCCAGACAAAATATTTGCTCTTTTTGCTCACAGTGGAACAGCATGCCCAACAGGAATGAAGGAATTTGTAATATGTGCTGTTTTGGGGTGGTTACAAATGAAGGAAACCTGTTGCTTTGCCTTTGATTTAGGAAGAATCGGTTTGCATTAAACTTTGAGATGCATATGTCCAGCTCAACATCAATGCTTGGCCTCTCCCACCTTTTATACCCCAAGACCCTTCTGACATACCTACCAACTTTTTGAGAAGGTAATGAGGAACACCTGTTAGCAAAAGTATGTAGGCATAGGAGACACTCCCTGCCACACCCCATTAAAGGAAAATTATACAAAAAAAAAAATGATTAGTTAAACCCACAAGTGCTTTTTTTTACCACTACTATTACTTTATAGTGGCTTTTGAAATTTACAAATGCAGCAATTTAGAATTTGGATGAAAGGTTTAGCACTGGGAAACACTATTTGAATGATAAATAGTACATTTTCTATATAGATCAGACCAAAATGAGGGACAAACGAACAGGAAAGAAGGATAGAGGGACTTTGTTCCAAATCAGGGAGAGTTGGGAGCTATGCCTTCTGATCATAGTACATATTGGCTCACTATACCTATGATGTATAAAATTGCATAGTTTGATCATATACAGTAGTACTTTGTAGAACCTTATAGCTCTGTTCACTGGTGGGCCTTAGTTGAAATCCAAGAATGGCTTACATACGTTCATTAGAAGCTAGAAAAACCTGAAATGTGTTTGGTAATTTGGGTAAAAAAAAATAAAACATTTTTAAAAGTAATCTGAAACTCTACTTTAATTTCAATAAAGCCCCTTCACATCCTCTGCAGCATTTTAGATCAATAATGAAAAAAAAAACAGATGTTCCATTTTAGCAGCAGGCCCTCAGTGTTCCAGTATTGTGCCTGTTCTAGTCTAATGCATTCATTTATATGGACTGTCTGTACATTAACACATGGAAGATTAATGGGCATTTTATAGAGGTCTATGCATCAGATTAGTGCAGGAGTAATAATGCAACCAGCCAACATGAAGGAAAGGGATGTGGACAGAGCATAAAGATTACGGGTGTGCGGCTCCTAAAATGGAACATCTGATCTAAAGTCTTCTTTTTTTTTGGCAGGGAAAGTCATGGGGTGCCTTTACTGAAATCTACTTTACAATTTCAAGCACTTTTAAGTTGCAACAGTTTGGGGGGGGGGGGGGGGGTTAGAATATACAAGAATATTTTTCTGCAGTAATTAATTAAAGTGTCTGCCCAGCACCATTAAGCTTGGCTTTAATTCAGCCCGGGCAAGCTGCCAGATAAAATATAGCAAAGATACTGCCAGCATAGGCTGAATATATTTCCATCTAATAACAATGTACAGTAACTGGTTACAAAAAAAACTGAAAAATGGGAATAAATTGTGAGGTTTTTTTTTTTCCTCTTTTTTTTTTTTTTTTAACAACCATTCGAAAAAATTTACTAAAAAAAAAAAATCAATAATGTGCATTTGGGAACAATGAGATAATTTAACATTTTAACAAACGTCTTAAAAAGGTGTATTGTGTGTGCGTGTCTGCGCCCATTCAACTCCTTCACCCTTCTGCCCGTAGGCAGGTTGTGAGATCCCCCACTCGCTGAGGACTGGAGTCACCTC
The DNA here is from genome assembly GCA_029206835.1 of Rana muscosa. Lineage (NCBI taxonomy): Eukaryota > Metazoa > Chordata > Amphibia > Anura > Ranidae > Rana > Rana muscosa. Next base: position 48,828,014 of record CM055118.1, read on the forward strand.
AGGCAACCCAGAATGATCAGACATCTACCCAGAGGGACCACTGCTGCTGTGTTGCTGGGTCTGGTGAGAGAGCCTTGCAGTCATAACCTGTTTGCTACTAAGGAGACAGCCCTTTAGGAATTGCCTGCACTGCCACCTAGCAGCCTTGTTTCTGCCAGCAGGTTAGACTGGTACTAGTCTCATGTGCACCAACAGTACCACTGGGCCCCAAACGCTAGCTGGTGGCAGAGCTAGGATTAAAGATTTCCTCTTTTCAGTTGCTAAGCAGAGACCTTTGCTCATTGCTTAGTTTAAGAGGCACATCACAGGGGACATTGCACCAGACTACAGCCATTCTCTAGTGCATTCTAATTATTTGGTTCACAGAAATCACACACTGTTTAATTTACATTGATTTTTTTTTATACAGAAATAGAAGGGACAAAGTACTGTGAGGGGGTTAACTCGGTAGCGGGTGTGTGTGACCCCCTGGTTGGGCTCCCCACACAAAAACAGGGCCAGCAGACGGAGGTTGTGGTTTTCAAAATCAAAAGGTGCGGTTTATTTCTCTATGTACAGTGACAAAAACACAGCAAAGCCAAAAAGAAACATAAACAAAATAAATCCTGGTCAGTTTGACCTCTGACTAAACATGCAGGTTTCCTAAACTAACAACTGGGATCAGCCTGGTGCTGTCCTAGTCCCTAAGTCCCTGGTTTAGTAAAAGTCCAAACAAATAGCCACACAGGCTTTGCCTCACCGCACAGGGGTTCACTCTCCCTAGACAGTCCACACAGGTCTGGTTCCAGGCATGAGCTAACATCTAATGAAGCTGGGAGTTTTTATAGAGGCCTTTAAATGAGCTGACAAGCTTCAGCTGGTCTCATCAACTCCCTGCCTGCACGACGCCCAGCCCTCTCCCTAGAGGTATGAGTCATCCATGAGCCCACTAGCCTCAGCTGGGCTTCATCAACTCCCTAGTTGTATAAGTCGGCGTAAAGCCTGAATCTGGGCGAAATATATCTACCCCCCTGGATGCAACCAGGTGACTTTACCTTCCTGCTGTCACATACCCCCCCCTCTTGTTTTAACCTCGGGGTTGGAACACCAGCAATCAGGCATTCATGTACTCGAGACAAAGCATCCACATTCCCCATTTGAATGCCAGGGCGATGCTTTACTGTGAAGTTGAATTCCTGGAGGGCCAGGAACCACCTATTCACTCTTCTATTTGTTTCCTTGTTTTGAGCCATCCACTTTAACGGAGCGTGATCCGTAACCATGTCAAAGTGCCTACCTAGCAGATAGTACCGAAGGGAATCTAGAGCCCACTTCACCGCTAAACACTCCTTTTCAACCGTGGCGTAATTTACCTCATGGGACTTCAACTTCCTGCTGAGGTAAATGACTGGGTGCTCTTCCCCGTTCCAGACCTGGGACAATACTGCTCCTAACCCCACATCTGACGCATCACTTTGTACGACAAAGTCTTTAGAGAAGTCGGGTGAGTACAACACTGGCTGGCTACATAAGGCTTGTTTCAAGAATTGGAATGCTGCCTCAGCCTCGGGGGTCCATTTAATCATGACCGACCCTTTCCCCTTCGTCAGGTTGGTTAGGGGCACAGCCTTAGAAGCAAAGTGGGGAATGAAGCGCCGATAATAACCCGCGATTCCCAGAAAGGCCCGTACCTGCTTCTTGCTGTTGGGACGTGGCCAACTCTGGATGGCCTCGACTTTGTTGAGTTGGGGTTTTATCACTCCCCTGCCAATGGTGTACCCAAGATATTTGGCCTCCTCCTGCCCAATGGTACACTTCTTGGGGTTAGCCGTAAACCCCGCTTCCCGGATAGAGTCTAGGACTGCTTGCACTTTTGGCAGATGTGAGGCCCAATCTGGGCTATGGACAATTACGTCATCCAGGTAAGCCGCAGCATACTTCCGATGGGGCCTCAGTATCTGGTCCATTTTCCGCTGGAATGTGGCCAGCGCATTCTGTAACCCGAACGGCATTCTCTTATATTGGAACGCCCCGTCTGGGGTTACAAATGCGGTTTTCTCTTTGGCCGACTTGGCCAGGGGAATTTGCCAATACCCTTTTGTGAGGTCAAGAGTCGTCATGTATCGGGCTGTTCCCAGCCGGTCGATCAACTCATCTATACGTGGCATGGGGTAGGTGTCAAATTTTGTAACTTTGTTCAACTGACGAAAATCGTTACAAAATCGCCAGCTCCCATCCGGTTTAGGCACCAACACAATGGGACTAGACCAATCACTTTGGGACTCCTCTATCACCCCTAAGTTCAGCATTTTCTGTACTTCCTCCCGTATTGCCTCCCGTCGGGCCTCTGGGATCCGATAGGGTTTTAACTTCACCCTTTCACCGGGCGGGGTAATAATATCATGCTCTACCCCAGATGTTTGTCCCGGCAGCTCAGAGAACACCTCCTTGTTGCGAAGCACAAACTCCTTAACCTCCTGTTGTTGGGGTTGTGACAAGGTGGCTGCTATTCCAACCTCCGGAATCACGCAACCAGTTTGAGCTGGTGACCAAGTTTCTGCGACTAGGGACTCTCTATCCCTCCAGGCTTTCAACAGATTAACGTGATATATCTGTTCGGGCTTTCGCCTTCCTGGTTGTCTGACCTTGTAATTCACTTCGCTCACTTTTTCCATTATCTCGTAGGGGCCTTGCCATTTGGCAAGGAATTTACTTTCAACCGTAGGGACAAGTACCAATATCCTATCCCCCGGGGAAAAGGTACGGGTCTTTGCTCCACGGTTGTACACTCTCTGCTGTGCCAACTGCGCTTGGGCCAAATGTTCCTTCACGATGGGCATTACCTGTGCAATTCGATCTTGCATCAGGGCGACATGCTCAATCACACTCCTGTGGGGAGAACTCTCACTTTCCCAAGTTTCCTTGGCAATATCCAACAGCCCTCTTGGGTGTCTCCCATACAGTAACTCAAAGGGGGAGAATCCCGTAGAGGATTGGGGCACCTCCCTAATAGCAAACATCAAATAAGGAAGTAGACAGTCCCAATCCTTTCCATCTCTTTCCACCACTTTCTTCAACATTTGTTTTAGGGTTTTGTTGAATCTTTCAACCAGCCCATCGGTTTGGGGGTGATACACAGATGTACGCAATTGCGTCACTTTGAGCAATTTACACAGCTCTTTCATAACCCGGGACATAAAGGGTGTACCTTGGTCCGTAAGCAGTTCTTTACAAATACCCACCCGGCTAAAAACAAGAGATAGCTCTTTGGCTATGGTTTTGGCCGAGGTATTTCTGAGAGGGATCGCTTCTGGATAACGGGTGGCATAGTCCATTATAACCAATATGTACTGGTGCCCCCTAGCGGACTTGATTATAGGACCTACCAAATCCATTGCGATTCTCTCAAACGGGACCTCAATGATGGGTAGAGGGACCAGCGGGCTACGGAAATGTGGCATCGGGGCCGACCTCTGACACACAGGGCAGGAGGAACAATAATTTTCTATGTCCTTCATCACCCCAGGCCAATAGAATCTCTGTAATACCCTCTCTCGGGTTTTCTCTGTCCCCAGATGACCTCCAAGAATGTGCCCATGGGCCAACTCCAACACCAACTTCCTGTAAGGTTTGGGCACCACAAGCTGCTCAACGGTTTCTTCTGCCCTTTTTGCCACCCGATACAGTAGGTCCTTCTCTACGCTGAAGTATGGGTAAGTGCAGGTATTATCTGGGTTCACTAACTCGCCATCTATTTCCACTACGTTTTCCCGTGCCTTTATTAGGGCGGGGTCTTTTAACTGTTCTGTGGCAAAATTTTCCCTGTGAACCTCCAGATCAGAAAACTCCACAGACGGTAGGTTTTCGTCTGAGGAGGTGGGCTCCTCTCCAGTTTCTTGAGTCTCCCCTGCCAATACTGACAAGGGAAATTCTGGAGAGTCCTCACCACTCTCAGAGGAGTTCTGGCTATCACATTCCTGGTACATAGGGGCACCAGTGGGGGGCTCAGGATCATCCCACAGTTCCCAGAACTTCGGAAAATCCCTTCCCACAATGGCATCATGCGGTAATTGAGATACTAACCCCACTGGATGAGAGAGGGTACCTTTGGGGGTCTCGAAACACACTGTAGTCACTGGATACTCTCGGGTGTCCCCATGCACACAAATAACAGCTACCTTGCTATTCCCAGAGACCTCTGTTTTAACTAATTCAGCCTTTATCAGGGTCACAAGGCTACCTGAATCCAGTAATACCACAACATTTCTACCATTAATACACATTTTGCATAAATGTTTCTCAGTTCCCCGAATGGCAGTGCATGCGACTGTCGCACACAGCGACTGACGTCTGTCCATCAGAAAGTCACATTGCATGGGTTCCTCCACAACCGGGCAATTTGCTGCAATATGTCCCGCTTGCCGGCAGCGGTAGCAAACAATCCATTTGGCTGCCTCTTGAGCCCCTGACTTCCCAGGCTGTTCTCGCCAAACTTTGGGTAGAGCTCCCACCCTCTCACTCTCTCCACCCTCACCCCTTGGAATCCTCTTATCCGCCCCTGGGGATGGTCTGGTCTTAGGGTGGAAAGTCCGAGAGTCTCTGGAAGAGGCCGTCAGGTTCTCTGTAGCCAAGTATTTCTCTACACGATCCACAAGACCACCGGCCGTCTCTGGGTCTCCATGGCTTACCCACTTTTGGATGGCAGTAGGAAGAGCTCTCAAAAACCGATCCATTACAACACGTTCCACAATCTCTGGTGCGGACAAAGTCTCTGGCTGTAGCCACTTCCTGCTCAGGTGAATGAGATCATACATTTGAGACCTGGGGGGTTTTCCAAGCTGGAAAGTCCAGTTATGCACACGCTGAGCCCGGACAGCCAGGGTGACACCCAGCCTTGCCAATATTTCAGCTTTTAGCCTCACATAGTCTTTTGCTTGGTCAGGCTCTAGGTCATAGTAAGCCTTCTGCGATTCACCAGTTAACAGAGGAGCCACCAGTCCAGCCCACTGCTCCTCAGGCCACTTTTCTCTTTCAGCAGTCCTTTCAAATGTGGTCAAAAATACCTCTGGATCATCCTCTCCAGTCATTTTTGTCAATAAACGACTCACCCCAAAGGACGCGGTATTAGTGGGACGGCTTTCCTCACTGGTCTGCGGACGTTGCTGCATTACTGCTTCCATTTGTTGTAGTCTCTGCTCTTGCTTCTGTAACAGGTCTATGAAGCGGGCCTCAGATTGCTGCTGGGCTTGTTGATGAGCTTGCTGCTGGGCTGCAAGGCTCCTTTGCAAACCTGCATTTGTCTGCTGTTGATTGGCATTTGCTAGAGCCAGCTGTTTCAGTATCTCCTCCATGCTGGCTTAAAAAAAACTACCTGCATTCTCCACCAACTGTGAGGGGGTTAACTCGGTAGCGGGTGTGTGTGACCCCCTGGTTGGGCTCCCCACACAAAAACAGGGCCAGCAGACGGAGGTTGTGGTTTTCAAAATCAAAAGGTGCGGTTTATTTCTCTATGTACAGTGACAAAAACACAGCAAAGCCAAAAAGAAACATAAACAAAATAAATCCTGGTCAGTTTGACCTCTGACTAAACATGCAGGTTTCCTAAACTAACAACTGGGATCAGCCTGGTGCTGTCCTAGTCCCTAAGTCCCTGGTTTAGTAAAAGTCCAAACAAATAGCCACACAGGCTTTGCCTCACCGCACAGGGGTTCACTCTCCCTAGACAGTCCACACAGGTCTGGTTCCAGGCATGAGCTAACATCTAATGAAGCTGGGAGTTTTTATAGAGGCCTTTAAATGAGCTGACAAGCTTCAGCTGGTCTCATCAACTCCCTGCCTGCACGACGCCCAGCCCTCTCCCTAGAGGTATGAGTCATCCATGAGCCCACTAGCCTCAGCTGGGCTTCATCAACTCCCTAGTTGTATAAGTCGGCGTAAAGCCTGAATCTGGGCGAAATATATCTACCCCCCTGGATGCAACCAGGTGACTTTACCTTCCTGCTGTCACAGTACCTTTTTCCTAATCGATATACAGTGTGACAGCAGGAAGGTAAAGTCACCTGGTTGCATCCAGGGGGGTAGATATATTTCGCCCAGATTCAGGCTTTACGCCGACTTATACAACTAGGTGGAGAGTTGTATAAGGCTAGTGGGCTCATGGATGACTCATACCTCTAGGGAGAGTGTGGGGCGTCGTGCAGACAGAGATGAGGAGACCAGCTGAACCTTGTCAGCTCATTTAGGCCTCTATAAGAACTCCCAGATTCATTAGGTGTTTGCTCATGCCTGGAACCAGACCTGTGTGGACTGTCTAGGGAGAGTGAACCCCTGTGCGGTGAGACAAAGCCTGTGTGGCTATTTGCTTGGACATTTAAAACCAGGGACTTAGGGACTAGGACAGCACTAGGCTGATCCCAGTTGTTAGTTAGGAAACCTGTATGTTTAGTCAGAGGTCAAGTTGACCAGGATTTATTTTGTTTATGTTTCTTTTGCTTTGCTGTGTTTTGTCACTGTAAATAGAAAATAAACCGCACCTTTTTGATTTTGAAAACCACAACCTCCGTTTGCTGGGCCTGTTTTTGTGTGGGGAGCCCATCTCGGGGGTCACACACACCCGCTGCCGAGCTAACCCCCTCACAGTTGGTGGAGAACGCGGGCAGTTTTTTTTTTTAAGCCAGCATGGAGGAGATACTGAAGCAGCTGGCTCTAGCAAATGCCAATCAACAGCAGACAAATGCAGGTTTGCAAAAGAACTTCGCAGCCCAGCAGCAAGCTCATCAACAGAGCCTTGCAGCCCAGCAGCAGACAAACGCAACTTTGCAACAGAGTCTGGAGGCTCAGCAACAAGCCCAGCAGCAATCTGAGGCCCGCTTCATAGACCTGTTGCAGAAGCAAGAGCAGAGACTACAACAACAGATGGAAGCAGTAATGCAGCAACGTCCGCAGACCAGTGAGGAAAGCCGTCCCACTAATACCGCGTCCTTTGGGGTGAGTCGTTTATTGACAAAAATGACTGGAGAGGATGATCCAGAGGTATTTTTGACCACATTTGAAAGGACCGCTGAAAGAGAAAAGTGGCCTGAGGAGCAGTGGGCTGGACTGGTGGCTCCTCTGTTAACTGGTGAACCGCAGAAGGCTTACTATGACCTAGAGCCTAACCAAGCAAAAGACTATGTGATGCTAAAAGCTGAAATATTGGCAAGGCTGGGTGTCACCCAGGCTGTCCGGGCTCAGCGTGTGCATAACTGGACTTTCCAGCTTGGAAAACCCCCCAGGTCTCAAATGTATGATCTCATTCACCTGAGCAGAAAGTGGCTACAGCCAGAGACTTTGTCCGCACCAAAGATTGTGGAACGTGTTGTAATGGATCGGTTTTTGAGAGCTCTTCCTACTGCCATCCAAAAGTGGGTAAGCCATGGAGACCCAGAGACGGCCGGTGGTCTTGTGGATCGTGTGGAGAAATACTTGGCTACAGAGAACCTGACGGCCTCTTCCAGAGACACTCGGACTTTCCACCCTAAGACCAGACCATCCCCAGGGGCGGATAAGAGGATTCCAAGGGGTGAGGGTGGAGAGAGTGAGAGGGTGGGAGCTCTACCCCAAGTTTGGCGAGAACAGCCTGGGAAATCAGCGGCTCAAGAGGCCGCAAGAAGGATCGTTTGCTACCGCTGCCGGCAAGCGGGACATATTGCAGCCAATTGCCCGGTTGTGGAGGAACCCATGCAGTGTGACTTTCTGACGGGCAGACGTCAGTCGCTGTGTGCGACAGTCGCATGCACTGCCATTCGAGGAACTGAGAAACATTTATGCAAAATGTGTGTTAATGGTAGAAATGTTGTGGTATTGTTGGATTCAGGTAGCCTTGTGACCCTGATAAAGGCTGAGTTAGTTAAAACAGAGGTCTCTGGGAATAGCAAGGTAGCTGTTATTTGTGTGCATGGGGACACCCGAGAGTATCCAGTGACTACAGTGTGTTTCGAGACCCCCAAAGGTACCCTCTCTCATCCAGTGGGCTTAGTATCTCAGTTACCGCATGACGCCATTGTGGGAAGGGATTTTCCGAAGTTCTGGGAACTGTGGGATGATCCTGAGCCCCCCACTGGTGCCCCTATGTACCAGGAATGTGATAGCCAGAACTCCCCTGAGAGTGGTGAGGACTCTCCGGAATTTCCCTTATCAGTATTGGCAGGGGAGACTCAAGAAACTGGAGAGGAGCCCACCTCCTCAGACGAAAACCTACCGTCTGTGGAGTTTTCTGATCTTGAGGTTCACAGGGAAAACTTTGCCACAGAACAGTTGAAAGACCCCGCCCTAATAAAGGCACGGGAAAACGTAGTGAAAATAGATGGCGAGTTAGTGAACCCAGATAATACCTGCACTTACCCATACTTCAGCGTAGAGAAGGACCTACTGTATCGGGTGGCAAAAAGGGCAGAAGAAACCGTTGAGCAGCTTGTGGTGCCCAAACCTTACAGGAAGTTGGTGTTGGAGTTGGCCCATGGGCACATTCTTGGAGGTCATCTGGGGACAGAGAAAACCCGAGAGAGGGTATTACAGAGATTCTATTGGCCGGGGGTGATGAAGGACATAGAAAATTATTGTTCCTCCTGCCCTGTGTGTCAGAGGTCGGCCCCGATGCCACATTTCCGTAGCCCGCTGGTCCCTCTACCCATCATTGAGGTCCCGTTTGAGAGGATCGCCATGGATTTGGTAGGTCCTATAATCAAGTCCGCTAGGGGGCATCAGTACATATTAGTTATAATGGACTATGCCACCCGTTATCCAGAAGCGATCCCTCTCCGAAATACCTCGGCCAAAACCATAGCCAAAGAGCTATCTCTTGTGTTTAGCCGGGTGGGTATTTGTAAAGAACTGCTTACGGACCAAGGTACACCCTTTATGTCCCGGGTTATGAAGGAGCTGTGTAAATTGTTCAAAGTGACACAATTACGTACATCTGTGTATCACCCCCAAACCGATGGGCTGGTTGAAAGGTTCAACAAAACCCTAAAACAAATGTTGAAGAAAGTGGTGGATAGAGATGGAAAGGATTGGGACTGTCTACTTCCTTATCTGATGTTTGCTATTAGGGAGGTGCCCCAATCCTCTACGGGATTCTCCCCCTTTGAGTTACTGTATGGGAGACACCCAAGAGGGCTGTTGGATATTGCCAAGGAAACTTGGGAAAGTGAGAGTTCTCCCCACAGGAGTGTGATTGAGCATGTCGCCCTGATGCAAGACCGAATTGCACAGGTAATGCCCATCGTGAAGGAACATTTGGCCCAAGCGCAGTTAGCACAGCAGAGTGTACAACCGTGGAGCCAAGACCCGTACCTTTTCCCCGGGGGATAGGATACTGGTACTTGTCCCTACGGTTGAAAGTAAATTCCTTGCCAAATGGCAAGGCCCCTACGAGATAATGGAAAAAGTGAGCGAAGTGAATTACAAGGTCAAACAACCAGGAAGGCGAAAGCCCGAACAGATCTATCACGTTAATCTGTTGAAAGCCTGGAGGGATAGAGAGTCCCTAGTCGCAGACACTTGGTCACCAGCTCAAACTGGTTGCGTGATTCCTGAGGTTGGAATAGCAGCCACCTTGTCACAACCCCAACAACAGGAGGTTAAGGAGTTTGTGCTTCGCAACAAGGAGGTATTCTCTGAGCTGCCGGGACAAACATCTGGGGTAGAGCATGACATCATTACCCCGCCCGGTGAAAGGGTGAAGTTAAAACCCTATCGGATCCCAGAGGCCTGACGGGAGGCAATACGGGAGGAAGTACAGAAAATGCTGAACTTAGGGGTGATAGAGGAGTCCCAAAGTGATTGGTCTAGTCCCATTGTGTTGGTGCCTAAACCGGATGGGAGCTGGCGATTTTGTAACGATTTTCGTCAGTTGAACAAAGTTACAAAATTTGACACCTACCCCATGCCACGTATAGATGAGTTGATCGACCGGCTGGGAACAGCCCGATACATGACGACTCTTGACCTCACAAAAGGGTATTGGCAAATCCCCCTGGCCAAGTCGGCCAAAGAGAAAACCGCATTTGTAACCCCAGACGGGGCGTTCCAATATAAAAGAATGCCGTTCGGGTTACAGAATGCGCCGGCCACATTCCAGCGGAAAATGGACCAGATGCTGAGGCCCCATCGGAAGTATGCTGCGGCTTACCTGGATGACATAATTGTCCATAGCACAGATTGGGCCTCACATCTGCCAAAAGTGCAAGCAGTCCTGGACTCTGTTCGGGAAGCGGGGTTTACGGCTAACCCCAAGAAGTGTACCATTGGGCAGGAGGAGGCCAAATATCTTGGGTACACCATTGGGAGGGGAGTAATAAAACCCCAACTCAACAAAGTCGAGGCCATCCAGAGTTGGCCACGTCCCAACAGCAAGAAGCAGGTACGAGCCTTTCTGGGAATCGCTGGGTATTATCGGCGATTCATTCCCCACTTTGCTTCTAAGGCTGTGCCCCTAACCAACCTGACGAAGGGGAAAGGGTCGGTCATGATTAAATGGACCCCCGAGGCTGAGGCAGCATTCCAATTCTTGAAACAAGCCTTATGTAGCCAGCCAGTGTTGTACTCACCCGACTTCTCTAAAGACTTTGTCGTACAAAGTGATGCGTCAGATGTGGGGTTAGGAGCAGTATTGTCCCAGGTCTGGAACGGGGAAGAGCACCCAGTCATTTACCTCAGCAGGAAGTTGAAGTCCCATGAGGTAAATTACGCCACCGTTGAAAAGGAGTGTTTAGCGGTGAAGTGGGCTCTAGATTCCCTTCGGTACTACCTGCTAGGTAGGCACTTTGACATGGTTACGGATCACGCTCCGTTAAAGTGGATGGCTCAAAACAAGGAAACAAATAGAAGAGTGAATAGGTGGTTCCTGGCCCTCCAGGAATTCAACTTCACAGTAAAGCATCGCCCTGGCGTTCAAATGGGGAATGTGGATGCTTTGTCTCGAGTACATGAATGCCTGATTGCTGGTGTTCCAACCCCGAGGTTAAAACAAGAGGGGGGGGTATGTGACAGCAGGAAGGTAAAGTCACCTGGTTGCATCCAGGGGGGTAGATATATTTCGCCCAGATTCAGGCTTTACGCCGACTTATACAACTAGGTGGAGAGTTGTATAAGGCTAGTGGGCTCATGGATGACTCATACCTCTAGGGAGAGTGTGGGGCGTCGTGCAGACAGAGATGAGGAGACCAGCTGAACCTTGTCAGCTCATTTAGGCCTCTATAAGAACTCCCAGATTCATTAGGTGTTTGCTCATGCCTGGAACCAGACCTGTGTGGACTGTCTAGGGAGAGTGAACCCCTGTGTGGTGAGACAAAGCCTGTGTGGCTATTTGCTTGGACATTTAAAACCAGGGACTTAGGGACTAGGACAGCACTAGGCTGATCCCAGTTGTTAGTTAGGAAACCTGTATGTTTAGTCAGAGGTCAAGTTGACCAGGATTTATTTTGTTTGTTTCTTTTGCTTTGCTGTGTTTTGTCACTGTAAATAGAAAATAAACCGCACCTTTTTGATTTTGAAAACCACAACCTCCGTTTGCTGGGCCTGTTTTTGTGTGGGGAGCCCATCTCGGGGGTCACACACACCCGCTGCCGAGCTAACCCCCTCACAACAGCTGTCACATGACCTGGCTTTTTCACAGCCTGCACGCAGGGAAACATTAGCAGGAGGAGCTTCTAGTCCTCTGCTACTGTTCACATGTTAAAAAAAAAAAAAAAGCCTTTGGAATACAGAATAAAAATAATCAATAAGCAGTTTTTTAATTGTCATACAAATATACTGTATATTTGAAATTAAATCTTTATTCTTTTTGGCCATAACCTGGTGTGGGCAGATTTCTGTGCCTTAGAATAAGAGGGAGGCAAAGCTTCCGTTACTCTACATGCAATATCCCACCCCTATTGTGTTTAGCTGGTTAGTGGGTATGGAGGAAGAAGGGAGTTGACTGTCATTTACTTGTGAATACACACATGTGTGACTATAGTCACATGGGCTGCTCAGATATGCCAGGGAGGAAATGCTCAGCATAGAAACTGAACATGTGCAGAGTTGCTACCACAGCTGCAAAATCCCTAGCTGAATTGGGGACATGGACAGAAGGTGGAGATAGAGAGCAGCAGGATCAACAAAGTATTTTTTTGCAGAATACAGAAAACAAATCTCATAATGACTGAATGAGTATGAACAGCATGTAATACAGAATTTATAGATTTATTTTTTTATCATGTGGGTTTAGTGACACGTTAATAACCCTGTACAGTTCACCTCTGTAAATGCATGCAAGATGTGAGATGGAAGGTCAGAACTATTAGATAATCTGGCTATATTGCAATGCAAATATGCCATCAGGAATAATGTTGAAGTAACAAGAAAGAAAGGTCCTGAATTATCATCATGCTGCTGCTCAATTAGTGTCTAAGCAACAGACTAGGGGTGTGTTCTTGACCCAGCTGTGCTTCTTTTGCAGGTTAAAAGGGGTTGTAATGCTTTGCGTTTTTCCACCTTAATGCATCCTATGCATTAAGGTGAAAAAACATCCAATGCATACAAGCCCCCCAGCCCCCCCCCCCGTTTACTTACCTGAGCCCTCGAAAGTCCCACGTCGTGAACGTGCTGGCTTCTCGCCCCTGTCTCCTCGGCTCTTCATTGGAGATTGATAGCAGCGCAGCCTTTGGCTCCCGCTGCTGTCAATCTAATCAATGACGCGGCGCGCCGGGGCCGAGTGATACACTTGGCGGCTATGGCCGCCACTGTATCACACGGGAGCGCGCCCACAAGCTAACCCCCTTGGGAGAGCGCTTCCCAGAAGGGGGTTAGCTCTTGCGGGGAGGAGCCGAGACAGCCGCCGAGGGACCACAGTGCACAGTGGAGGTAAAGTATGACATGTTTGTTATAAAAAAAAAAAATAGAAGAACTTTTACAACCCCTTTAAGGACCTGGCTTGTGCTGTCAATCAGTGCTTCCTGGATCACAAGACTGACTAAACAATTAGGCAGGCAAAAAAGTTCCCATAAAAGTATTTAAGATGTGTATGTAGCTTTGCCCCTGCAGTTTAGTTTTAGCAAATATGTTACACTATACAGGATGAAAAATCAGCTCCAAGACTTCAAAAGCTGAACTCCAAGTAGAGATTTTTATTTTATTTTGGACCAATGTAAGTATTTATATTTCGTACCTGGTTGATCCCTATGGAAACAGGAAATTATTGTAGCAATCACCGGTACTTCAGTGATCCTCTCTGTCTTCTGGGTCCTGTGTCAAGCGGCTGCCCTGCAGCATAGTAACCACAGGGGTTGCCTGCCTGAATCTGGTGCTCCTTGCATTTTTTTCATTGAATTAAAAGTGTTCTCTGATTGGATGAGGTGGAGATTGTGACATAACTGTTCCACCTCGTCTAATCTGAGAACACTTTGCATTCATTGAGAACAATGCAAAACATTCTCTGAATGGCACCCATGGCACTACAGCGAGGATCACTGTAGTAGCGGCAACTATTACAATGATTTTCTGCTTCCACAGGGATTGGCCAAGTATGGATTTTGTATAATTACATTGGTCCAAGCTAAAGTACCTATGCAAAAAAAACACATACCTAGAATTCAGCCATAACGAGAGCTCACCAATGGAGAAAAAAATGAAGAAGTCTGGATAGCCGCACTCCAATCCAACGTGGCTTTTATTGGAAAAATAAAATAAAACAGGCACTACATGTCACAGCAACGGGGTAACAGGGACAGCTAACGCGTTTCACACTTAGGAGTGCTTACTCATAGCTGTCCTTGTTACCCCGTTGCTGTGACATGTAGTGCCCGTTTTATTTTATTTTTCCAATAAAAGCCACGTTGGATTGGAGTGCGGCTATCCAGACTTCTTCATTTTTTCCTCATTGCCTTGTGCATTGCCAGCACCCTTGGTTCCTGGAGAGGTATTTGTTGTTGGGGTGAGTCCATTTGGAGCGGCAATTTTTGTTTTGTAGCTCACCAATGGAGTTTGCTATAAATATAAGAAGCCATGTGGCAATTCAGCCCACCAATTTTAATAAAAAATAAATAAAAATATGGTACTAATTTTGGGGTGGCTTTTGCTAACAATGTTCAAACAGACTGTACTGCACCTGAGATGGAGTTTTTTTCTTCTTCCTTTTATAAACAATATATTTTAACAGTAATTTCAGATGCCTGACATTAAAAATAAAAAATAATTTTCATAATTTTTTTTGCCAATGCATCAAATTTATTAAGAACAAATCCACTGATAAACTTGTGGTGCTATTAAATATTTACAATCAAAGCATATTTTACAGTGCAGTTCATTCCTTAAACACAAAGCAAGGATTAACATTTACATCACCCAAGTCATACTATATACTTTCAATAGACTTTACATCTACTTCTTACATGAGGAATAACACGCTTTTGTCTTCTTAGTCGATGTGTCCCAACATGCACTGTCAGCTCAGCCTGTGGTTGGTACAGCATCAAAGTTGGTCATTTCTTCCATACACAAATCTATCAAATACAATACTCTATGCTGCTTGGAATGCAAGGATTTCTACGTGGTAAGAAGGCTTGCAAGGCATACATTTTGTTATTCTTTCCTTTTTAAAAGTAGATGACCTTTGAAAAAAAATATTAGGTGTATGCAATGGTTGTTTAGAATACATTTAGGCTTATGAATAGAGTGCAAGAGAAAAAGTACAGTAACGCATAGCAACTCATTTAGAATTTAGGTTACGGAAGTCAGACAAGTTCCAAATGGGGTTGCAATATGTACTGTACATTGATCATGATGCTTCACTCCTTGCAATATTTTATGAGCCTTGATGAATTTTTGAATAAAGGTACACTTAATATGTTAAAATCCAAGTTTCTTCAGCATTCTGCCCCTTGCCGTTTTCACTGTTGGGCCTGTCAGCATATTAGAGGATAGTCCATTGTAGTGCCTGGAGCTGATGCACATTTCTAACAGAAAGCAATGGGAGGAAGATTACAGTGGCAAACTCGGAGGTAGGTATAACGTTACATACAGAGTGCCCCAATCACCCTCTACCAAAAAACTAATTATTAATTTTCCCTGGGGGCGCACTTTACAATGGACCATGTGATATTATAGCTCATAGTAAATAGTCAGATATGAGCTTTCATTACTACTAATAAAAGCTGTAATCTGATTGGTCATTATGGGCACTAATTCATCACTGGTGTGCATATACAGTACCATGCTATTAATTAATCTTCAGTCTCATACTGGATAATTTCATCAAATACCTCTACCTGGTTATTGTAATTTATTGATATAGCACAGCAGAATTTCAGCACCAGGAATTATCCCAGAATTATTTTATAGTAAACAACTGTTAGTTCTGAAATTACAGAAAGAACAAACTTTCTAAAATATCTATAAAACAGGCAAAAAAATAAAAAATATATATTCCCTGTATCTCTGTTCTAGTCTAAGGGCTATGCCTGACATGTTTCTGCTTAAATGCTTCAAAGAAAGCCATTACTCCTCTTCTTTTACTTGTTCCTCCATTTTTCTGAAGAGTGTGGCCTGATGAGTTAAAAGGAGAAATCGGGGAGTCCACAGATGTAGTCCTCTTTATTTTCAGAAGTGATTTGCCATTTCTGCCTCTGGGCTTCATCCGTGATGATGATGCTACCACACATTTTTGATACTGAACCTAATAAAAGAGATGCACATGATAAAGGGCCTAGTCAGTTTTAATCAATAAATTTAGTCAATTAAAACTTGACCCAGGAGAATGTCCTTCCTGTCAGAGAGTAGAAACAGGAATATACAACTCAGAAAATTGACAAGGCTCCAAAGGAAGTGGTCTCGCCCAAAGACAATGTTTATTGGGGATAAGGACTGCTACAAAGTTTTATTTTTTCAATACAAAGATGTGTTGCAATTGTCAGTCATCTTCCTAAGACACGTCAACACCACTTACCATACATGCAGCCTGTACTGCCTCCGAGACATGTCCGGCATCTGGCTCACACCAGAATACTGTGCATTGGAAACACTGCTTGCCTACATCCACGATCATTGCAAATGTGTGAGGATCTTGCCCAATACCCATAAATGTCACATATCGAACTGAACATTGCCAGACAGGCTCTTCTTCAACAATCTAAAAAAAAAAAAAGTACACCTGTTATCAGTATATGAATACATCACATGAAGTGTACCTCTAGCGTTAGGCAGCAGTTCTGTAGATAATAGTTTTTGCTTCATGTTAGAGAAAGACTGGAGAGGTAGTGGCAACAAGCCTAACCTGCTTATTACAAATTTAAATAGTACCGCGCTACAGTAACCAAAGTAATGGAACGATTATAACAACAATTATAAAATTTTTTGGATCACAGTGCTCGATGCATCAAAATATACATAAATTAATCCAATATCAGTGGATAATTTTTTTTAGCAAATAGACATTTATTGAGAGAACAACACATATACAAAAAACAGTACAGTACATACATTTGTTTGCACAGTACACCTTCTAGACAAAGACATTTAACCACGTACAGCATCTACACCGGTAGTGTAGTTCTGGCAATACATTAAAGAGGGTACCACACATACACTTGGAAGGAAATAGAAGTAAACAGTAGTTGCAACCAGACCAAAGTATGAAAACTAAAACTTTTAAAAAAACGGTAAACCCACCATAGGGCAAAAGAACTCCAGGGGGGGGGGGGGGGGTGATCAGTTCGGGTGCCATACTCCCTCCCATACCTACAAACTTCCCCTTACGCAAGCAGCCGATCCATAATCAGATCAATCGGAGCCAGACCCGGAACCTCCAACCATCGTGCCCAAATTTATTTTTACATTTTCACACTCCCTCTATGTTGATATATGTATTTCTCTAATCTAATAGTGTCTCCCATTTGATTCCACCATTCCCTCACCGTGGTGGTTCCTCCGACTTCCAGTGCCGCAGAATACGTTTCCTAGCCTGGAAAAGAGCTTTTGCTATTCCCAACCTAACGGGATCCTCCTCCGGGACATTGTCAACAATTCCCAGCACAGTTTAGGGTGTGCAGTAAGCTGCACCTGAAATACACAGTTAATAGTATCCAAGACCTCCTTCCAGTAAAGATGCAGTTTGGGGCACCGCCACAACATGTGGATCAGGTCACCATGGTCCCTCATGCATCTAGTACAGGAAGGGTCTTCTCGCACCCCCATTCTTACCAGTCTAGCCAGTGTATAGTGCACACCCAGCAATATATATAGCTGAGACAGCCTTTGGGCCACATTAAGAGAACACAGGGGAACTGCTAAAAGAGCCTCTTCCCATTGGTCCTCAAATGCTCCGACGTCCCTCTCCCACTTTGATAGGATGCCTGCAGTGTTGTCAGGAAGGAATTTGCAGAGGAGCATGGAGTAACTGCATGAAATGAAACCTTTAAACGAGGTCACTTCTCTCATGTAATTAAAAATCGACGTGGGACTCTGTACCCAATCTTCTCCATCTGATTGGGCCCTGACTGCATGTTGAAGTTGGAAATAATAGAACTGCATAGAGGCAGGGAGCTGAAATTCAGCCTGCAATGCCGAAAATGGGCGCAGTTTACTGTATCTGAAAATATGTGTCATATGTAATCCCGTAGTGTTGCCATCTCATACCGTATTGTAATTTTTCCAACTCCAAGTCTCGTTTGTTCCCCCAGATGGGGCTATGCCTAGTGAAACCTTCCACTTGTTGCAATGCTTTAGCTTTGTTCCATATTTTCTGCATTAGATTATAAGTAGGGTATAACTTATTTGACTTGGCAAATCTCAGCGCCTCCAGGCCCCCCTCCACCTCCCCCCCCAGTTGCAGAATGGAACAGGTGCGCCACAGGGTCCACCAAGTTCAGCAACGGGTTACTAGGGGGGCTCAGCACCCTAGCAATGTGTTGAAGCTGTTCTAGTTTTACCCTCACTGTTGAGATGTTTGAGGGGGACAACCATGGGGGAGTTGTGTAGTACATATAGGAGCTGTGGCATTAAGATAATTTTTATCAAATTTATCCTACCCACAGGGGACATTTTCAGTTTGGACCACACCTTCACCCGATCTCTGCAACGATTCAGCAGTGGGGACAGATTTCAAGTAATATATTCTAGAGGGTCTAGTGTAACCTGGACACCAAAATATCTGAATTCTGCGGACACAGAAATGTCTAGTAAGTGTGTCATCTGTGTGCATGGTTTCTTGTCTAAGAGCATGAGAGAGGACTTGGTCCAGTTAATCACCAAACTGGAGTAATGGACAAAAGTCAGTATAACCTCCTGCAGGAATGACGCTGTGTCACCCAAAAGGAGCATGGTGTCATCGGCATATAGCATACATTTTTCTTGCTGTTCCCCATACTGAAAACCCCTAATATTTGCGTGGCCGCGGATTCGGGCGGCCAATGGTTCTATGGCCAGCGCAAACAAAGGGGACAAGGGGCAACCCTGTCTGGTGCCCCGAAAAAGTATGGAGACACCCTTCCTGACTCGCTGTATAGCTCCCCGAAAGCAGCTATTAGAAACTGTACCCAGGCTATATAATTCGCCCCAAACCCAAATTTATGTAGGATGGCCCATAAGTAAGACCATTCAATACTATCAAAGGCCTTGTGTGCGTCAAGGGAGATCAGAGCCCTGTCTCCCATGTTATCGGAAAAGGATTGTATATTGACAAATAACCTGCGCAAATTATTAGCCGTGGATTTCTGAGGCAAGAACCCCGCCTGATCTGAGTGTATTATAGACGAGATAGCATTGTTCAGCCGCAGGGCCAGTACCTTGGCTAATATTTTCACATCTGATTGCAAGAGGGAAATTGGCCTATAGGAACCCGGGTTTAAGGGATCCTTGCCAGGTTTCAATAGTAAGACTATAATGGCTTTGGTCATAGATGAAGGAAGGCACCCGGTTGACTTGGCCTCATTAAACACTCCCGACAGTCTAGGAAATAATTGTTCCCCATATTGCTTATACACCTCTATCAGAAATCCATCCTCCCCCGGTGCCTTAGAGTTGGGGAACATACCGGTCGCCACTTGAATCTCCTCCAACGTCAGAGGAGCATCCAGTTGTTGTCGAGCTGTGTCTTGACAGAGTAGGGAGCTCTATGCCTTCAATATAGTCCTGAAGTGAGTCGTCAGTGTAATCCTGCCGGGAGCGGTATAAGTCAGAGTAATATGTGCTAAGAATCGTTATAATGTCACCCGGGGAGTTAGTAAGTCTTTCATCGGGTGCTCACAGGGCACCAATGGATGGTAATGTCTGTTAAGCTCTGGAAATTTTTGTTAAGAGGCGACCATTATGCTCACCCTTCTCATAGAAGGCCAGTTTGCTGAAAAAATGTTTCCGCTCAGCTGCAGAAAAGGTAATTCGACTCAGGGCATCCTGAGCAGATACCCATGCATCTCTATGGTCTTCGGTGGCGTCAGCAACAAATTTGGCTTCCAGGTCAAGTACCAACCTCTCCACCCCCTCCCTATTTGCACCCGACTGTCTTTTAAATGCATTGATTTCTGTAATCAACAGCCCCCTCAGAAAGGCCTGTCTCCCAAGCCACTCCAGCATCTGGGTATTCCGCCTGGTTCCCCCCAAAACTCAGCAATTTTCTGTGTTATCTGGACCAGGGCCGGTACAAGATTAAGCCAAAATGCATTTAGCTTCCAGGGGGCTCTGAGCAGTGACTAGGGGGGCAAACCTCCAACCCCAGAATTGGCGGAGCGTGGTCCGAAGTCCCTCTTATTGCACAAGTTATCTCCGCCACTGATCGCACCGCTGCATCTGAGCACAGGCACAGGTCAATACAAGGACATATGCGTCTTTGAAAAAAAATAAAAAACTGAGATTTCCCAGGGTTCCTACTCCTCCAAAAATCCACCCAACCCACCTCCTCAACCAGTTTCCTCAGGGCCGTGCGAAATGCACCTCGCCCTGACGCAACTGGGGGGTGTTTGTCCAGCTGAGGGTCCAGGTAGTAATTAAAGTCACCCATAATGTACAAAGGTACCTCCGGGGGTCCCAACTGAAAGTCCAGGACCGCCCGCAGGACCCGATGGCTATGTGGCTATGTGGAGGCGGGATATATACAAAGGCAAGTATAAATTTCAAAGAAAACAAACGGCAATGTAAAATAACATATCTTCCATCAGTGTCCACCACACTATCAAGTTCCAGATAGTCCAGTGAGCCATGTATCAATACACTCACCCCTCTGGAAAAAAGGAGGTGTGAGTGGAGTGATGAGCTTTACCCACCCACCTAAAGTTAAGGCAAGACAATGAATCGGGGGGGAGAAGAGTCTCCTGCAATGCACAAATGACCGGGAGATATTTTCTCAATGATGTGGAGACCATTGTGCGCTTGAGGGGGTCACCAAGCCCCCTAACATTCCAGGACACCACATTAAGTACATTCAACCCTCCTGCCATAATAGACAAAGCTATGCACTTAAAAGATAATACATTCCAAGTCAGTGTATACCTCGTTCCCCCTCCCCCAGTCCCATAGAGGGGAGCCTGCAAAAGAGGCAACGCTCATGAAGTCTGACCGTGAAGGTGTTTTAATTTCTGTACTGTACTGTAGATACATTTCCAAACTGTTTGAACTTCTGAGCGCAACAGCACTCTAAATTTAGCGTGAACAATCCCTTGAGTTGCGGCCTTAAAAAAGATCGCCTGCAGGTGATATAGTGCCCCGGTCACTGCCACGGCACCAAGGGCCCACAGGAGCAAACAATGAATAGGGGATCGAACAGCAGATAAGGTACTAGGACAACAGGTCCTGTCCCCCCGCTGGCATCACAACCACCAGTCGGGGGGTCACTGTATACAAATCGTGACATATTAATCACGTGTTAAACATTTGTTTGCTTCGCACACTCTCTCCGTGGGGGGACAGAGAGCAAAAAATCAACTCTTGTTTCCGGCAGGACTGGAAGCTGTTGCAGAACAATGTGAACAGAAGAGTCAGCCCTTCAGCTGGAAGCTGCCCTGGCACTTCAAAATCCTGTCTCACTTAGGGACCTGGAGTAGGTCAGTCCTCTTCAGCTGCCACCCTCCTGGGCGGGCGAAAGGCATTTTCATTTGTATCCAACCAGGCCGACGCATCTGCAGCATGTTCAAAAAAGTGAACCTGGCCTCTCGCAGTAATGCGGAGGCGTGCTGGGGACAGCATAGCATAAGGCGTCTAACTTCTGCAGCCTTTTCTTGACTTCTGTAAAATCAAGCCCGTCGTTTCTGCACATCAGAGGAAAAGTCAGGATAAAAGGAGACATATGCTCCGTTAAACTGTATGTTCTGTTTTTCTCTGGCCAGCTGTTTTTCTCTGGCCAGCCGAAGAATAATCTCTGTCTCTGTAATGTAACAATTGAGCCAGGATAGGCCACGGAGGATGGGGCCGCATGGGAACTCTGAGCCCTCTCCACAGCGTAAAGGGATGTAAACGCCTTCTTCCCAAATATCTCCAGCAGCCATTTCTCAACAAACTCAGTGAGGTCTCTACCCTCCGTTTTCTCAGGGAGACCAACTATGCGTACATTATTACATCTCATTCTGTTCTCAAGGTCATCAGCACGTTGATCGACTGCTGCAACCATTCTAGTATTATGAAAAGAGAATAATTGTGCTAGTAAGTCCAGGTGGATGGAAGGTTACCTCCTCACACATTAAGCAATTGGTTAACCCAAAAGAGAAGAAAACATAGCGTAATCCTGTCTCATTACACAACCCCAATGGGACTAATGCACTTACAATGTTGATGGATTTTTTACATCAAATTGCACCAAGTGAAATGTCCCTTATAACTGAAACACCACGGTCCGCGTGAAAGACCTCCTTGCCAAATAATTAATGGATACAGACAGAAGTGTTCAAAAACCCAGGAATGTACTCCGTGTTAGGCGTGGGACAGTATGTTAGCCCAGGAAGAAAGAGAGCCATAGTGTGATACCATACGACTGATTTAATAATTAAAAGCAGTTACACTTACGAAATAGTAGTTAAAAAGTTGCATGTAGTAAGTGTAACCGTTTTTAGTTATTAAATCAGTCGTATGGTATCACACTATGGCTCTCCATTTCTTCCTGGGCTAATACACTGTCCCACGCCTAACACGGGAGTACACGGACCGGACACGGAGACATTTGTATTCATCCATCCAGCGGCACCTAACCAGGGTCCTATAGATAACACCTACCAGTTACTATTTGCCTTCATAAATAGCCGTGTGGTAAGGAGACATCCTTTAATGGTGGTGGTATACTGTGGTGATTATCCCTATCTGTTTTGCCTTTCATCTGATTTCATTTGGAGGAGACCTATTAGTGATTGTTTGCTTTCAATATCTGCAGTCCGGTAAGGGGACATCTCTTATGGTGGTGGTGCACACTGCGGTGTCATTCCTGGGTTTTTGAACACGTCTGTCTGTATCCATTAATTTGGCAAGGAGGTCTTTCACGCGGACCATGGTGATTAAATTGTGAGGGACATTTCACTGGGTGCAATTTGATGTAAAAAATCCATCAACATTGTAAGTGCATTAGTCCCATTGGGGTTGTGTAATGAGACAGGATTACGCCATGATGTTTTCTTCTCTTTTGGGTTAACCAATTGCTTAATGTGTGAGGAGCTAACCCTTCCATCCACCTGGAGAATTTAACATCTTTGGATCAGTTGGTGTTCTTCCACTAACCAAAGGCCTGGACTGGGCTATAGCCACCTGTCTTAATAACTTGCTTTTTGGTAAGCATGCATTTCATCAGTTTTCAACACAACTACCATCAATCATGATATAAGCATTTGTTCCATCTGTGAACATTTTTGGAACTTTATATTAGGGCTGTGGAAATTAACTATTAATTCCTCGATTAATCGATTAATTGCTTTGATCGATCAAAATTCTTTTGATCGATCAAAATTCGATCAAAATTCTTTGGGCTTGCCGTGTCCATCTGAAGGGCTCCTTTGCTGTGCCTTCATATCTGCATGCCGGCAGGACCTTACTATCTGCCACACGCAAGGGCTGTTACATTTCCCTCTATCACTTCCCTCTATCAACCTGGGATTCTACAGCCATCCACTGGGCGTTGTGATAGTTCCCTTCACAGGACATCTACATGCCAACGGACTGATGTTAGCCCCTTCTCATCTGGATTCAGCAGTGGTATCGTTGTACACATTTTTATACCAGTATACTTAGATACATGTTTTTATGACTGCTTTTGCTACCATAGATTTTATCTCCAGTGCAATATTTATTTTGTTACCTACTTGAAGACTATAAAAGTTTTAATGCTATTCCCATCGAGCGCTGCCTTTGTGTGTTTTTTGTATCCTGCTATCCATTTTTCCAGTGGTTGGTAGCTGCACTGGGAATCCACCTGCAAGGAGATCAGCTAAAAGTAGTTGGATCTGTATGTGCGTTATAATTAATCAAAATTAGTCGATTAATCGATTAAAAAAAAATCGATTAATCGAACACGAAAATTTTAATCAGTAACAGCCCTACTTTATATTATTTCAGACTTTTTAGCATTTTTTATTTTTGGACTTTCTAGCGCAATTATTCTCTTTTAATTTTGTCTGTGTTATATCCCACATTGTTGCAGTTTTGGACTGGTTCATCCAATTAGATTCAACTTTTAAGCGCAGTTTTTTCCCCTTTACATTCTAGTATTATGCTGTGTGTCTCTCATCAGAGGGGGGAGCTTATCCTCCATGTCACTGATCCTTCTTTCTGCCGCCGTGGTTCTCTCTCTGATCTTTTGTATGTCTTGTCTTATCAAAGAAACTTCCTCCTTCAGACCACCAAAGCGTTCTTGCAAGGTGTTAACTGAGGCAGTACATTTATTAACAGCTTTCAGGATCTCAGCAAGAGTGGGCTGAGCAGATTCCTCCACTGTCCTCTTCCTGCCATGAGGTTTGCATCTGTGCACTCTGGAAAGCCTTCCTCCATATTTCCCTGTGCAGTGAGTCCCCCCCCCCCCCCCCAGGCAGATTGGAGCTCCAAAATTGCGCCACCACGGGGCCTCAGCGGCTCCATTTCTCATTAGTGCTCAAAGATCACCTCCAAATGCTCCCCCCCCCTCAGGAATAATCTCACCTGCAGGACCATTGGGCTGTGACTTGTCATGCAACTTTATGTGTCCAAAGTCACTACTGATTGATCTTTGAACACTAATGAGAAATGGAGCATTCATCCGAGCTGCCTGAGCACTACTTGGGAATAAGCACTCTGTGGGATATTGCAGCTCTTAATGGGAAGCTGCATCTTCATTTTTTTCATCATTGTTTCACTATTTTTACAGTTTTTTGCATGGATTATTCATCATTTGCACCAATTTTAATTATCCACTGATATTGGATTATTTATGTGTAGCGGGGTCTCTTCTGAGGCCCCAGGACTACGTTACCCAGAACCCCATTCGGCCCCAGGGCGGAGGTTCCACCGCAGAGACTCATGGGAGGGGTTACTTAAGTGGGAGGCGAGGCGGAGCTCGCTCTCTTGGGGACACGGCGCGTCAAGTGACAAGTCATCCTATGCGGATCGGCTGTGAAGCAAGGCCTGAAGCCTGAGGCCTTGCTTGAAGTCCGAAGAGCCTTCCACCATACTGCGGAGCCTGGGTGGATCCTGACCCGTCGTGATAGGACGTGAGCTGGATCGAGGACTCGATCGGAGCAGACGCTGTGTGCGACACACAGGAGGTGGAAGTCCCAGGCTGGGATCGCGCCTGGAGTGGTGAGCGGGCACCTGCCCATATCAATAGACTGAGTTGTGCTCAGGCCTATAGACTGCCTAGGCCCACTGTTCGCTCACCAGTGTTTATTGGGGGGTCCGGTAGCGGGACAGAGTTGAAGAATCTACCCCCCCCCCCCGTTTTGCCCTGTTATTTCAACATAACACCCAATGTCGATTACAAATGGTTATTCCTTTAAGTGCACCAACGAAAGCTGGCCGGTGAAGAAACCTTCATCCCTTAGGGGAAAGAGACTTAGTTCCATTCCATGTCAGGCCTGACTTAGGTGGGGAGTTTAGAAAGTTTGTGTTACTACGCCATAGGCGAGCACACGCTATAATAGCACCGCGTGGTGGACACTGCGCGGCGCCATATTACTGTGCTGCACCTAGTACATTGATTGATGCAGGGCTCTGCAGGCCCCTGTATATGTTGCATGTTATACCTTTAATCCTTCATTACCAGTAAAGCTGATATATATATTTTATATTCTTGCCTCAGTGTGTTGTCTGACTGTTTAGTTATTATTAAGTATAATACACCTGAGAGTGATAGGGGTTTAACCCTAGACTGACTGTGCCAGAGTGGGTCGAGTAAGATTGCCGGGGGTTGGCGGTACTGCGTGCAGGGCCCGAAATCAAATCAGGGGCTCTCTTAATTGGGGGTAGCGCTACACATGGGGGAACGTCCGGGATCCTGTTGCAGCAAATAGCAGCCAAAAAGTACCAGCATGGACCCACTAGAATTAGTGAAGTGGTGCGCAGCAGCCAACGTAGATGAAAATGGGGCAGTGAGATTATAGAACTCCCAGGGATCTGGCAAGAAGATGCAGTGAAACAGTTAGTGATGTCCCTGTCCCCACAACAGAAAGCATGGATAGTGGATGTAAGATCAGAACCTCCTTCGACATATGTACTGGTTAAATGGAAGGATGGAGTCCCAGAAGACTTCAAGAAGCTAGGCATAGAGACGGTGGATAAACAAACTTATAAGTTAATACGTGTCCCACCCAACCTAAAAGATGTAAAGAAAGAAGAGAGTCCCGGGTCGCCACAGGGCACCCTCAGCACAGAATTATGCACGGTTCTAGGGGAAATCATAGCACAATGCAAGAAAGACCCGGCGGATTATCAAATAGCAGGATACCGGAAACTCAGAATGTTTTCAGGAAGGAAACCTGTACCTTCAGGCGAAGAAGGATTTGAGGAGTGGTTAGACGGTGCAACTCAGGCTCTGGAGGAGTGGGACATCCCAGACCACAGGAAGAAGCAGAGAATTGCTGAGAGCTTGAAGGGGCCTGCTTTAGAGGCCGTACGCAACCTCAAGATGAGCAAAACAGACTGTACGGCGCAGGACTATCTAGACATTCTGCAGAATGTGTTTGGTGGAACAGAGAAGATCACTGAACTCACCTACCAACTGGAGCATTGTTATCAAAAGGCAGGGGAGAAGCTATCAGAGTTCATGATGCGCCTAGATAAAATACTGCACAAGATGATCTTAAAGAAAGGGATTGACCCGAAGAGGGTGGATGAGGCCTGGGTTCAACAGGTGATGAGAGGATCTCAACCACTGGATCCCATCGCACTGGCGTTACGTACAAGACAGGACGGAAAGAGCCTGGAGTACCCTGACTTGATCCGAGTAGTCAGAGAGGAAGAAGCTATGCTGGAGGAGAAAAAGAGGAGCCAACCAGTTGAGACGGTGAACCCTCCTCCGGTGATGGTCAGGACGGCTATGACCTTAGAAAGAGATGCAGAGGTGGATACCTTGAAGTCGCAGATGTCCCAAGTGCTGGGAATGTTGACCTCCCTGATGGAAAAGGAGTCAAGGGTACCAGAGAGGGAAAGTCCGAGGAAGGAATTGTTCCCGAATACCTCAGCACCCGCATCCCTGGAAAATTGGGGAAATGTGATCTGCTTCAATTGTGGGGGAGCTGGGCATCTTGCCAAAGTATGTGCCAGTCCCAAGAAGAAGAGACTGAATAACCGAAAGCCGCCGGAAAACTTCAACGGGCCCCGGTAAAGGAGTCAACCGGGTGCCCATCATCATCAAGGAACTCCATACTGAATAAGAAGCACATGAGAGAAGGGGCCAGGGCCCCACAGAAGAAACCAAGGGTTCCTCAGAAGTAGGGATGAGCTTCGTGTTCGAGTCGAACATACGTTCGACTCGAACATCGGCTGTTCGATCGTTCGACGAAGATCGAACGATTTGGGCCGTTCGCGCCAAATTCGAGTGACGCGAACGGCCCACAATGCACTACGCCATCGCAGTGTCATCCAGGCGCTGTGATTGGCCAAGCATGCACTGTGACCCCGCATGCTTGGCCAATCACAGCGCCGGCAGCGAGGAGAGCAATGATTGGCCACAGGCAGGATGCCTGTGGCCAATTATTGCTGAGGGTGTTTAGTACACGCCCCACACTATAAAAGGCCGCCAGCACGGCGGCCTAGTGTAGTGTGTTCCGGAGCAGGGAAAGACAAGCATAGGCAGGGACAGTGACATTTATTTCTTTCTTGCTTAACCTGGATTCCTTTAGTTTAGGGAAAGAGAAGGATAGGTAGGGAGAGTGTCAGTGTGTTTTACTGTGCCAGTCCTTGTTTCTAGGGACAAAGAAGGAAAGTGAGGGGATTTCTCCTTGTGCTATAGTGTGCTTTAAAAAAACATTTTTTCTAGGGACAGAAAACTGTAGGTAGGGAGAGTGTCAGTTTCTTTCACTGTGCCAGTCCTTGTTTCTAGGGACAAAGAAGGAAAGTGAGGGGATTTCTCCTTGTGCTATAGTGTGCTTTAAAAAAACATTTTTTCTAGGGACAGAAAACTGTAGGTAGGGAGAGTGTCAGTTTCTTTCACTGTGCCAGTCCTTGTTTCTAGGGACAAAGAAGGAAAGTGAGGGGATTTCTCCTTGTGCTATAGTGTGCTTTAAAAAAACATTTTTTCTAGGGACAGAAAACTGTAGGTAGGGAGAGTGTCAGTTTCTTTCACTGTGCCAGTCCTTGTTTCTAGGGACAAAGAAGGAAAGTGAGGGGATTTCTCCTTGTGCTATAGTGTGCTTTAAAAAAACGTTTTTTCTAGGGACAGAAAACTGTAGGTAGGGAGAGTGTCAGTTTCTTTCACTGTGCCAGTCCTTGTTTCTAGGGACAAAGAAGGAAAGTGAGGGGATTTCTCCTTGTGCTATAGTGTGCTTTAAAAAAACATTTTTTATAGGGACAGAACACTGTAGGTAGGGAGAGTGTCAGTTTCTTTCACTGTGCCAGTCCTTGTTTCTAGGGACAAAGAAGGAAAGTGAGGGGATTTCTCCTTGTGCTATAGTGTGCTTTAAAAAAACATTTTTTCTAGGGACAGAAAACTGTAGGTAGGGAGAGTGTCAGTTTCTTTCACTGTGCCAGTCCTTGTTTCTAGGGACAAAGAAGGAAAGTGAGGGGATTTCTCCTTGTGCTATAGTGTGCTTTAAAAAAACATTTTTTCTAGGGACAGAAAACTGTAGGTAGGGAGAGTGTCAGTTTCTTTCACTGTGCCAGTCCTTGTTTCTAGGGACAAAGAAGGAAAGTGAGGGGATTTCTCCTTGTGCTATAGTGTGCTTTAAAAAAACATTTTTTCTATGGACAGAACACTGTAGGTAGGGAGAGTGTCAGTTTCTTTCACTGTGCCAGTCCTTGTTTCTAGGGACAAAGAAGGAAAGTGAGGGGATTTCTCCTTGTGCTATAGTGTGCTTTAAAAAAACATTTTTTCTAGGGACAGAAAACTGTAGGTAGGGAGAGTGTCAGTTTCTTTCACTGTGCCAGTCCTTGTTTCTAGGGACAAAGAAGGAAAGTGAGGGGATTTCTCCTTGTGCTATAGTGTGCTTTAAAAAAACATTTTTTCTAGGGACAGAAAACTGTAGGTAGGGAGAGTGTCAGTTTCTTTCACTGTGCCAGTCCTTGTTTCTAGGGACAAAGAAGGAAAGTGAGGGGATTTCTCCTTGTGCTATAGTGTGCTTTAAAAAAACATTTTTTCTAGGGACAGAAAACTGTAGGTAGGGAGAGTGTCAGTTTCTTTCACTGTGCCAGTCCTTGTTTCTAGGGACAAAGAAGGAAAGTGAGGGGATTTCTCCTTGTGCTATAGTGTGCTTTAAAAAAACATTTTTTCTAGGGACAGAACACTGTAGGTAGGGAGAGTGTCAGTTTCTTTCACTGTGCCAGTCCTTGTTTCTAGGGACAAAGAAGGAAAGTGAGGGGATTTCTCCTTGTGCTATAGTGTGCTTTAAAAAAACATTTTTTCTAGGGACAGAACACTGTAGGTAGGGAGAGTGTCAGTTTCTTTCACTGTGCCAGTCCTTGTTTCTAGGGACAAAGAAGGAAAGTGAGGGGATTTCTCCTTGTGCTATAGTGTGCTTTAAAAAAACATTTTTTCTAGGGACAGAAAACTGTAGGTAGGGAGAGTGTCAGTTTCTTTCACTGTGCCAGTCCTTGTTTCTAGGGACAAAGAAGGAAAGTGAGGGGATTTCTCCTTGTGCTATAGTGTGCTTTAAAAAAACATTTTTTCTAGGGACAGAAAACTGTAGGTAGGGAGAGTGTCAGTTTCTTTCACTGTGCCAGTCCTTGTTTCTAGGGACAAAGAAGGAAAGTGAGGGGATTTCTCCTTGTGCTATAGTGTGCTTTAAAAAAACATTTTTTCTAGGGACAGAACACTGTAGGTAGGGAGAGTGTCAGTTTCTTTCACTGTGCCAGTCCTTGTTTCTAGGGACAAAGAAGGAAAGTGAGGGGATTTCTCCTTGTGCTATAGTGTGCTTTAAAAAAACATTTTTTCTAGGGACAGAAAACTGTAGGTAGGGAGAGTGTCAGTTTCTTTCACTGTGCCAGTCCTTGTTTCTAGGGACAAAGAAGGAAAGTGAGGGGATTTCTCCTTGTGCTATAGTGTGCTTTAAAAAAATTTTTTTCTAGGGACAGAAAACTGTAGGTAGGGAGAGTGTCAGTTTCTTTCACTGTGCCAGTCCTTGTTTCTAGGGACAAAGAAGGAAAGTGAGGGGATTTCTCCTTGTGCTATAGTGTGCTTTAAAAAAACATTTTTTCTAGGGACAGAACACTGTAGGTAGGGAGAGTGTCAGTTTCTTTCACTGTGCCAGTCCTTGTTACTAGGGACAAAGAAGGAAAGTGAGGGGATTTCTCCTTGTGCTATAGTGTGCTTTAAAAAAACATTTTTTCTAGGGACAGAAAACTGTAGGTAGGGAGAGTGTCAGTTTCTTTCACTGTGCCAGTCCTTGTTTCTAGGGACAAAGAAGGAAAGTGAGGGGATTTCTCCTTGTGCTATAGTGTGCTTTAAAAAAACATTTTTTCTAGGGACAGAAAACTGTAGGTAGGGAGAGTGTCAGTTTCTTTCACTGTGCCAGTCCTTGTTTCTAGGGACAAAGAAGGAAAGTGAGGGGATTTCTCCTTGTGCTATAGTGTGCTTTAAAAAAACATTTTTTCTAGGGACAGAAAACTGTAGGTAGGGAGAGTGTCAGTTTCTTTCACTGTGCCAGTCCTTGTTTCTAGGGACAAAGAAGGAAAGTGAGGGGATTTCTCCTTGTGCTATAGTGTGCTTTAAAAAAACATTTTTTCTAGGGACAGAAAACTGTAGGTAGGGAGAGTGTCAGTTTCTTTCACTGTGCCAGTCCTTGTTTCTAGGGACAAAGAAGGAAAGTGAGGGGATTTCTCCTTGTGCTATAGTGTGCTTTAAAAAAACATTTTTTCTAGGGACAGAACACTGTAGGTAGGGAGAGTGTCAGTTTCTTTCACTGTGCCAGTCCTTGTTTCTAGGGACAAAGAAGGAAAGTGAGGGGATTTCTCCTTGTGCTATAGTGTGCTTTAAAAAAAACATTTTTTCTAGGGACAGAACACTGTAGGTAGGGAGAGTGTCAGTTTCTTTCACTGTGCCAGTCCTTGTTTCTAGGGACAAAGAAGGAAAGTGAGGGGATTTCTCCTTGTGCTATAGTGTGCTTTAAAAAAACATTTTTTCTAGGGACAGAAAACTGTAGGTAGGGAGAGTGTCAGTTTCTTTCACTGTGCCAGTCCTTGTTTCTAGGGACAAAGAAGGAAAGTGAGGGGATTTCTCCTTGTGCTATAGTGTGCTTTAAAAAAACATTTTTTCTAGGGACAGAAAACTGTAGGTAGGGAGAGTGTCAGTTTCTTTCACTGTGCCAGTCCTTGTTTCTAGGGACAAAGAAGGAAAGTGAGGGGATTTCTCCTTGTGCTATAGTGTGCTTTAAAAAAACATTTTTTCTAGGGACAGAACACTGTAGGTAGGGAGAGTGTCAGTTTCTTTCACTGTGCCAGTCCTTGTTTCTAGGGACAAAGAAGGAAAGTGAGGGGATTTCTCCTTGTGCTATAGTGTGCTTTAAAAAAACATTTTTTCTAGGGACAGAAAACTGTAGGTAGGGAGAGTGTCAGTTTCTTTCACTGTGCCAGTCCTTGTTTCTAGGGACAAAGAAGGA
Source organism: Rana muscosa (assembly GCA_029206835.1). Lineage (NCBI taxonomy): Eukaryota > Metazoa > Chordata > Amphibia > Anura > Ranidae > Rana > Rana muscosa. Next base: position 48,859,195 of record CM055118.1, read on the forward strand.
AAGTGAGGGGATTTCTCCTTGTGCTATAGTGTGCTTTAAAAAAAATTTTTTCTAGGGACAGAAAACTGTAGGTAGGGAGAGTGTCAGTTTCTTTCACTGTGCCAGTCCTTGTTTCTAGGGACAAAGAAGGAAAGTGAGGGGATTTCTCCTTGTGCTATAGTGTGCTTTAAAAAAACATTTTTTCTAGGGACAGAACACTGTAGGTAGGGAGAGTGTCAGTTTCTTTCACTGTGCCAGTCCTTGTTACTAGGGACAAAGAAGGAAAGTGAGGGGATTTCTCCTTGTGCTATAGTGTGCTTTAAAAAAACATTTTTTCTAGGGACAGAAAACTGTAGGTAGGGAGAGTGTCAGTTTCTTTCACTGTGCCAGTCCTTGTTTCTAGGGACAAAGAAGGAAAGTGAGGGGATTTCTCCTTGTGCTATAGTGTGCTTTAAAAAAACATTTTTTCTAGGGACAGAAAACTGTAGGTAGGGAGAGTGTCAGTTTCTTTCACTGTGCCAGTCCTTGTTTCTAGGGACAAAGAAGGAAAGTGAGGGGATTTCTCCTTGTGCTATAGTGTGCTTTAAAAAAACATTTTTTCTAGGGACAGAAAACTGTAGGTAGGGAGAGTGTCAGTTTCTTTCACTGTGCCAGTCCTTGTTTCTAGGGACAAAGAAGGAAAGTGAGGGGATTTCTCCTTGTGCTATAGTGTGCTTTAAAAAAACATTTTTTCTAGGGACAGAAAACTGTAGGTAGGGAGAGTGTCAGTTTCTTTCACTGTGCCAGTCCTTGTTTCTAGGGACAAAGAAGGAAAGTGAGGGGATTTCTCCTTGTGCTATAGTGTGCTTTAAAAAAACATTTTTTCTAGGGACAGAACACTGTAGGTAGGGAGAGTGTCAGTTTCTTTCACTGTGCCAGTCCTTGTTTCTAGGGACAAAGAAGGAAAGTGAGGGGATTTCTCCTTGTGCTATAGTGTGCTTTAAAAAAACATTTTTTCTAGGGACAGAAAACTGTAGGTAGGGAGAGTGTCAGTTTCTTTCACTGTGCCAGTCCTTGTTTCTAGGGACAAAGAAGGAAAGTGAGGGGATTTCTCCTTGTGCTATAGTGTGCTTTAAAAAAAAAAAATTCTAGGGACAGAAAACTGTAGGTAGGGAGAGTGTCAGTTTCTTTCACTGTGCCAGTCCTTGTTTCTAGGGACAAAGAAGGAAAGTGAGGGGATTTCTCCTTGTGCTATAGTGTGCTTTAAAAAAACATTTTTTCTAGGGACAGAACACTGTAGGTAGGGAGAGTGTCAGTTTCTTTCACTGTGCCAGTCCTTGTTACTAGGGACAAAGAAGGAAAGTGAGGGGATTTCTCCTTGTGCTATAGTGTGCTTTAAAAAAACATTTTTTCTAGGGACAGAAAACTGTAGGTAGGGAGAGTGTCAGTTTCTTTCACTGTGCCAGTCCTTGTTTCTAGGGACAAAGAAGGAAAGTGAGGGGATTTCTCCTTGTGCTATAGTGTGCTTTAAAAAAACATTTTTTCTAGGGACAGAAAACTGTAGGTAGGGAGAGTGTCAGTTTCTTTCACTGTGCCAGTCCTTGTTTCTAGGGACAAAGAAGGAAAGTGAGGGGAATTCTCCTTGTGCTATAGTGTGCCAAAGCATTCCTCATCAACCATCTTTGAAATCCTTGTTTTTTGGACAGTCAGGGAAATTGTCGTTGTGCTATTCTGTGCAAAAGCAATAATCCTCAACCATATTTAGAAATCCTTAAGTAAAGGGACAGAGAAGGACACCTGAAGGTAGCCCTTATTGCTTTTTTCCCATCTCCCTGCAGGCCATCTATTAGAATGTCTGGAAGGCAAACAAGGAGAGGCAGACAGTCAGGAGGCAATAAAAGAGGGCAAGCAGGCTCTGTGTCTGGGGGCAACAGTGCTGGTCGTGGACGCGGTGCATTGTCATCAGCACATGGCCATGGGACACGCTTGTCCTTGTTTTCGGCAGCTGGACATGTTGAGCCACATCATGCCGAAGACTTGGTAGAGTGGATGACCAAGCCCTCCTCCTCCTCCTCATCCTCTCTCACCCAGGCTCAGGGTACTGGCAAAGCAGCTGCCAAAGCGTCCTCTTCCCTGGTATCAATGTCAGACTCATCATCAGTCACTCCTTCCCTAGACCCACCATGTCCTCCTCCTGAGGAGTCCCCCGAACTGTTTGAGCACAGTGTTGGGTACATGCTCCAGGAGGATGCCCAGCGTTTCGAAGGGTCTGATGATGAAACCCAGCTACAGGAAGGCAGTAGCGTGAGAGCAGACAGAGGGGATGCTCAAGAAGGACACCAATCTGGCAGTCATGTTCCAGCAGCTGCAGCATACTGCCAGATTGGCTCCAGTGATGAGGAGGGAGGGGATGATGAGGTCACTGACTCCACGTGGGTGCCTAATAGGAGAGAGGAGGAGGAGGAGGATGAGGAGGAGGCACATCTCCAACGAGGCAGGATGCCCTTTGGTGGCCAGCGTAAGGGCAGTACACCGACGGAATCACACCGCAGAGCTCCGCCTGTGCAGGGCGCAGCCTCTGCCCGTCATTCAAAAAGTTCCTTGGTGTGGGCCTTTTTTGAGGCTAGTGCATCAGATCGCACAGCTGCTGTTTGCAACATATGTCTCAAGCGTATATCGCGTGGCCAAAACATCAGCCGCTTGGGTACCACATGCCTGACCAGACATATGTTGACCTGCCATGCAGCTCGTTGGCAAGCCTACCTCAAAGACCCACACCAAAGAACAAAGCGGACCTCTCCTTGCACCGCATCAGCTGGGATCTCCAACCCCACTATAACTTCAGTCCTCTCTGAAACATGCACTGAGAGGAATGAAGGTGTAGAATTAGGTGTGTCACAGCCAAGTACTTGCGCCCACTCTGCTAGCAGTACACCGACGTCCGATTCTAGCAGGCAAATTTCCCTGCCCCAGCTGCTGGACCGTCGAAAGAAGTTCACTCCCAGCCATCCACATGCCCAGCGGTTGAATGCTAGCTTGGCTAAATTGCTAGCGCTTCAACTGCTGCCTTTTCAGTTGGTAGACTCGGCCCCCTTCCGTGAGTTTGTGCAATGTGCGGTTCCTCAATGGCAGGTTCGCAAACGCCACTTTTTCTCACGGAAGGCTATTCCGGCTCTCTACCGGCATGTGGAAGGCAATGTCTTGGCCTCGCTGGACAGGGCGGTCAGCGGTAAGGTGCATATTACCGCTGACTCATGGTCCAGCAGGCATGGACAGGGAAGTTACCTTTCTTTCACGGCCCATTGGGTCACTCTTTTGGCAGCTGGGAAGGATGCAGGACAAGGTGCAGTAGTGTTGGAGGTTGTTCCACCGCCACGCCTCCAAAATGCTACTACTGGTTGTGACACACCTCTCTCCTCCACCCCCTCCTCTTCTTCTTCCTCCATGGCCTCTTCCTGTGGTTTGTCCTATGAACCAGCGGTGCTCCGTAGCCATTCACGGGGCTACGCAAGTACGCAGGCAAAAAGATGCCATGCCGTGCTTGCGCTGGTGTGTTTGGGGGACAGAAGCCACACTAGGGCAGAGGTCCTGTCTGCTCTGCAGGGCCAGGCCGAGAGGTGGTTGACGCCACGCCAGCTTAAGCCAGGAATGGTGGTTTGCGACAATGGCACCAACCTCCTCTCCGCCCTCCGACAGGGACAACTGACCCATGTGCCCTGTGTGGCTCACGTCCTTAACCTGGTGGTGCAGCGGTTCTTGGGCAGGTACCCGGGCTTACAGGATGTCCTGAGGCAGGCCAGGAAAGTCTGTGTGCATTTCCGCAGATCTTATAATGCCAGTGCTCGCCTGGCTGAGCTGCAAAAGGAGTTGAACCTGCCCAAGAACCGCCTTATATGTGACATGCCCACCAGGTGGAACTCAACGTTGGCCATGCTGCAGCGGCTGCACACGCAGCAGAGGGCCATCAATGAGTACCTGTGCGACTACGGCACCAGGACAGGGTCAGGGGAGCTTGGTTTTTTTTCTCCACGCCAGTGGGGCATGATCAGGGATGCATGCACTGTCCTGGCACCATTTGAGGAGGCCACGAGGATGGTGAGCAGTGACAGTGCATGCATCAGTGACACTGTACCTCTTGTCCACCTGTTGGAGCACACGCTGCGTGGAATAATGGACAGGGCACTTGAGGCAGAACAGAGGCAGGAAGAGGAGGACTTCCTTGCCTCTCAAGGCCCCCTTTACCCAGACAGTGTTCCTTCTGTCCCACCCATCGCACAGGAAGAGGAAGAGGAGGAGGAGGAGGAGGAGGAGGAGGATTGTGTCAGCATGGAGGTGGAGGCTGGCACTCAGCATCATCAGCAGCAGTCTTTTAGGGATGATTTACAGTCCCAAGAAACCAGTGGACTTGTACGTGGCTGGGAGGAGGTGGCTGCGGATCATGTCGTCCTTAGTGACCCAGAGGACTCCGGAGCGAATGCCTCAGCAAACCTACGCTGCATGGCCTCCCTGATCCTGCAAAGTCTGCGGAAGGATCCTCGTATTCTTCGGATCAAGGAGAGGGACCATTACTGGCTGGCCACTCTCCTTGATCCACGGTACAAGGGTAAGGTTGCGGACCTTATGTTACCTTCGCAGAGGGAGCAGAGGATGAGACAACTCCGGGAGGCCTTGCAGAAAGGTCTGTGCAACGCGTTCCCAGAGACTGGGAGGTTACAAACTCCTGGTCCTGGACAACGAGTTGCTGAGGCTTCGGCCAGTCAAAGAAGGAGCGGTGGGGAAGGTGGCCGTCTGACCGATGCGTTCAGACAATTCTTTAGTCCGCAGCCCCAAAGTATGATCGGTTCCAGCAACCATCGCCAGCGTCTGATAAACATGGTGCAGGAATATCTAGGGGCAAGGTCAGACTTGGACACCTTCCCCACCGAAAATCCTCTGGCTTACTGGGTCTTGAGGATGGATCACTGGCCAGAGCTTGCACAGTATGCAATTGAGCTACTGGCCTGTCCTGCATCCAGCGTTCTTTCGGAACGCACATTCAGTGCTGCTGGAGGATTTGTCACGGATCACAGGGTGCGCCTGTCCACCGGCTCGGTTGATCGACTGACTTTCATCAAGATGAACCAGTCTTGGATCACCACCAGCTACCACACACCTGATGCTGATATAACAGACTAATTGATTTTAACATGTCACATCCCTTCAAGACTGATGCTGATGCTGAGTGCCTGTGCTGTTATGTTGACTGGCTATCCTCCTCCTCCGAGTCCTCAATGATACGATTGATGATGATAGCTTGGAAGATCATTTTTGTTTATGGGTGCCGCCACCAGTGGCTAAGGCCCAATTTTTCAGCCCCTGTTTTACAGGGGCGTGTAATTACAATTTTTTTAGCAATAATTTGCCATAGGGCTCATTGCTGTGCTCCAAGTACAGTATCTGTGAGGGGTTGGAGTGTTGTGGCACCAGTGCCTAAGGCCCAATTTTTCAGCCCCTGTTTAACAGGGGCGTGTCATTACAATTTTTGAAGCAATACTTTGCAACAGGGCTCATTGCTGTGCTCCAAGTAACGTATCTGTGAGGGGTTGTAGTGTTGTGCCACCAGTGCCTAAGGCCCAATTTTTCAGCCCCTGTTCAACAGGGGCATGCAATTACAATTCTTGATCTAATAATTCACAGCAGGGCCCATTGCTGCACCCACCAAGAGTAACTCTGAGGGCTTACAGTGTTGTGGCAACGCCACCACCACCACCACCACCACGAAAGGCCCAATTTTTCAGCCCCTGTTCAAAAGGGGCATGTAATTACAATTCTTGATCTAATAATTCACAGCAGGGCCCATTCCTGCACCCACCAAGAGTAACTCTGAGGGCTTACAGTGTTGTGGCAACACCACCACCACCACCACCACGAAAGGCCCAATTTTTCAGCCCCTGTTCAAAAGGGGCATGTAATTACAATTCTTGATCTAATAATTCACAGCAGGGCCCATTCCTGCACCCACCAAGAGTAACTCTGAGGGCTTACAGTGTTGTGGCAACACCACCACCACCACCACCACCACGAAAGGCCCAATTTTTCAGCCCCTGTTCAACAGGGGCATGCAATTACAATTCTTGATCTAATAATTCACAGCAGGGCCCATTGCTGCACCCACCAAGAGTAACTGTCAGGGCTTACAGTGTTGTGGCACCAGCACCACCATCAAAGGCCCAATTTTTACTACCACTGTTCAACAATTATATGTAATTAAAATTCCTGATATAATAGTTGACAGCAGGGCGTTCCAGCACCAACCAAGAGTAACTGTGAGTGCTTACAGTGTTGTGCCAACACCAACAACTAAGGGGCCTATTTCTGCAGAGTATATACGGCAGGTCCCTACTTTCAAACATCCAACTTACAAACGACTCCTACTTGCAAACGCAAGAAGACAACAGGAAGTGAGAGGAAATCTACCCCTAGGAAGGAAAATTCTCTCCTGTAAGAATAAATATGGGAAAGGTGTCTCCTCTGTACTGATGCTTTATCAGCAATCCTTGTTTCAAGAAAAACACCACATTTCAAAAACAGTTGACATTGGGACGGAAAGTGAGGTGAAATGTTCTGAACAGGGGCACAGACAGCAAAACAAATGTTACAGGGGTGATAACCCTTACCTATGTTTTCCAAAAAGTTTAAAAATAGATTTTTGGGCTGGAGCTACACTTCAACAATGTACCTGTTCAAAATTACAAACAGATTCTACATAAGAACAAACCTACAGTCCCTGTCTTGTATGCACCGCCTGTATACGGCTGTTCAGAGTATATAGGGCCTTTTTTATTTTATGTGCGGGGTTCCCCTTAATATCCATACAAGACCCAAAGGGGCTGGTAATGGGCTGGGGTAGGGGGGTCATGGGGTAGCTATGCCATTTTTCTTAAAGATTTTCATCCATATTACCGGGACCAGACATTACATTAAAGCCGCAAGCAGTTTTAAATGGCTTTTTTTTCCTTTAGAAGTGTCATTTTGTGCAGGGACAGTTCTAAACACGGGAAACACGTGGCACTTCACAGGCATACTTTAGACACCCCCCAGGTACGATATTTAAAGGAATATTTGACTTTTTTTTTTTCACTTTATGCATCATTAAAATGACTGCTCCCGAAAAACGACCGTTTTTAAAACTTCTTTTTGCATTGATACATGTCCCCTGGTGCAGAACCCGGGTTCCCAAACCCTTTTTAGGACAATAACATGCATAATAGTTGTTATAATTAGCACTTTAGAATTCGAACGTTCGCATCCATTGTATTTAATAGGGTTCTAATGTTCGTACGAACTTTCGGTCCGTTCGCGGGTTCTGGTGCGAACCGAACCCGGGGGTGTTCGGCTCATCACTACTCAGAAGGAACGTACTCCAAAGAAACACAATAAAGTCCCTCAGCGGGTAGTTACACCCATACAGAGGAGAGAGATTAATGCATACCAGGCTCAGGAGAGACTTAGGTCCAAAGACAAAAAGAGCAAGGAAAGTCAAGGAGGGAAATGCAAAGATCTAAGGAAAGAGACCCATTCGAAGCAGTACCCAGAGAAACTGGTGGGTCCCTCCCCAATTGTATTCATTCAAGTAGAGGGAATATACACAAGAGCCCTGTTGGATACTGGAGCACAGGTGACCCTGTTGTATCAAGACTTCTACGACCGGCACCTGAGTCACTTACCCATCCAGAAGATTGAAGACTTGGAGATATGGGGAATTGGAACAGAGAAGTTTCCTTATGATGGATATCTACCCATAAGATTGACGTTTGACCCATCCATAACTGGGAAGGGGGAAGTGTTCGACACCTTGGCTGTGGTGTGCCCCCGACCGCCTGGAGCTAACAGGAGTTCATTAATAATAGGAACCAACACGGATCTGGTCCGAAGACTTTTGCTCCCACTAACAAGAAGGAAGAACCTCTCAGTCACAAAGATTCATCCCATGTTGAAGACCGCCTTCCAACGGTTGATCTTGGAGCAGAAGGCCCCGGAAGAGGGGGTAGGAAAGGTCTGGAGATTGGGAAAAAAGGGGATAGTGCTGCAACCCGGTGAAGTAACCTGCCTGAAGGCCACAGTGAAACTCACTTGGGAGCAGCCAGGCCCTTTTGTGATGTTGGAACCCGACCCAAGAGAAGAATCTTCAGGCTTGGAGGTAGTCCCGGAAATGGTCCCGGTGAGGGCCCTGAAGAAGGCCCACTGCAAGGTGCCTGTGAGTGTCAGAAACACCACGGATGGCCCCATGGAAGTCCCTGCCAGGCTGTTATTGGGCCAGGTGAGCCCAGCCACACCGGTTGCCTCATCAGATGTGGGGAAGACAGATGGAGAGAGTACAGTGTGGGAGAAGCTGTCCATGGAGAACCCAAACCTGCCCAGGGCTTGGAGAGAGAGAGCCCGGAACCAGTTGACTCGGTGGGAGAGGATCTTCTAACATGATGAGTTTGATGTGGGGTGTGCTAGGAGTGCCACCCATCGAATCCGCCTCCAGGAAGACAAGCCCTTCAGAGAAAGGGTTAGGCGGGTTCCATTGGCAGACCTCGAGGATTTGAGGGAGCAGCTTGCTGAGCTCAAGCGAACAGGTGTGATCCAGGAATCCAGAAGTCCGTATGCCTCCCCCATAGTAGTGGTCCGGAAGAAGAACGGGTCGCTAAGGTTGTGTATTGACTATAGGACCCTCAACAGGAGAACCACTCCGGATCAGTATACCACTCCAAGGATAGAAGATGCCCTGCAGAGCTTGTCCGGAGCCAAGTGGTTCAGTGTTATGGACTTAAAGAGTGGGTATTATCAGATCCTGATGCACCCAGAAGACAAAGAAAAGACGGCTTTCATAACCCCAGTGGGATTCTTTGAATTCAATCGGATGCCTCAAGGTCTGTCCGGAGCTCCAGCCACATTCCAAAGACTGATGGAGAAGACTGAAGGGGACATGAACCTCATTGAGGTCCTTGTATACTTGGATGACATCATAGTCTTTGGCAGAACTCTGGAGGAGCATGAAGAAAGGCTGGAGAAGGTCTTGAAGAGGCTGAGTGAAGAAGGACTCAAGATCTCGCCTGAAAAATGCCAATTTTATCAATCTTCAGTCAACTATCTGGGACACATAGTGTCTGAAAATGGGGTGTCCACAGACCCTGAAAAACTGGAGGCTGTCACCTCCTGGCCAAGACCTACCACTGTAACAGAACTCAGGTCCTTCCTAGGATTCTGTTCCTATTACAGGAGGTTCGTGGAGGGGTTTGCTCGAATAGCGAGACCCTTGAATGAGTTGCTGAAGACGGATGGGGAAGAGGATGACTCAGGCCCCAGGAAGTCAGGGGAGTCAGTCAAGGACCAGTGGACTGAGAAGTGTGAAGGCGCCTTCCAGATGCTGAAAAAGAGCTTGACCACTGCCCCTGTTCTGGCTTATGCAGACCCAAAGAAGCCTTACGAACTCCATGTGGATGCCAGTCATGATGGTCTGGGAGGAGTACTCTACCAGGAGCATGAAGGGCAACAGAGACCTGTTGCGTATGTGAGCAGAAGCTTGACCCCCTCTGAAAAGAATTACCCCACCCATAAGTTGGAGTTCCTGGTCCTCAAGTGGGCCGTAGTAGACAAACTTCGAGATTACCTATATGGAGCAGATTTCACTGTAAAAACGGATAACAATCCCCTTACCTACCTGTTTACCACAGCAAAGCTGGACGCCACAGGACATAGATGGCTGGCGGCGCTGTCTGCCTTCAATTTCAGCTTGAAATATAGACCTGGGGCGGGAAACCGAGATGCGGACGCCCTGTCCAGAAGGTCTCATGTTCCCACCCACAGTAGTGAAGACTGGACCCAAGTGGCACCCGACGGGGTGCGGGCCCTTTGCCAAGGGGCTGAACTCCAAGCCAAGGGAGGTTCAAGAGCAGAAGAGATAGGGGTCACTATTGTAGGAGTCCCTAAGCAGTACTGTGGAGCAACCTTACTGGGGGACGACAACCTACCCAGACTGACCAAAAAGGAGTTGAGATCCGACCAACAGGAGGACCCTATGGGGAGATTGGTCCTAGAAGCATTAGAAAATCAGAACCCAAACATACTTTTACGTCACCCCTCGAAGGAAGAGTGGGACAGGCTACAGGTGCATCAGGGAGTGGTCTACCGAAGGGGCCCCTCTGATGACCAAGAAGACAAATGGCAGTTGTTTCTGCCGGAGAAACACAGGGAGACGGTCATGATCACCTTACATGACAACCATGGTCACCTGGGAGCGGAAAGGACTTTCCAACTTGTTAGGGACCGTTTCTATTGGCCCTGCATGAGGGCTGAAGTTGAGGAATACTGCCATTCATGTGCCCGATGCATACAGAGAAAGACTCTGCCCCATCAAGCTGCCCCAATGGGCCATTTACAAAGTGAGGGCCCGCTTGACCTGGTGTGCATTGATTTCCTCTGCCTCGAACCCGACCTGAGGGGACTAGGAAATGTTCTGGTAGTAACCGACCATTTCACCCGGTATGCACAGGCTTTTCCAGCCAAGGACCAGAAGGCCTCTACTGTGGCCAAAATACTTGTAGAGAAGTACTTTATACATTATGGACTACCACAAAGGCTCCACTCAGATCAGGGGAGGGATTTCGAGAGAAAACTAATACGAAAACTCCTAGATGCCTTAGGGATCAAGAAGACCAGGACTACTCCTTATCATCCTCAAGGTGATGCTCAACGGGAGAGGTTCAACCGAACCCTGCTCAACATGCTGAGAACTTTAAATGGTGAAAAAAAGCAACATTGGAGTAGCCACATAGCGGCCCTTGTGCACGCTTACAACAGCACTGTCAGCGATGCTACTGGATATTCACCTTACAGACTTATGTTCGGGAGAGAAGCAAGATTGCCAGTGGATTTGGCCTACGGCACCTCCATAGATCATTGTTCTGCTGCCTCCCACAAGGGATATGTAGATAGACTTAGACACAACTTGAAGACGGCTTATGAGCAAGCTCAGGCGGCCTCGGAACAGAGAGGGGCTCGCAACAAGAGGAATTTTGATCTAAAGGTTAGGATCCAAGACTTACAACCAGGAGACAGGGTGTTATTGCGGAACCTGGGGGTCCCTGGAAAACAAACTCACAGATAGATGGAGACCAGAACCTTATGTCATTTGTAGAAAATTACCGGGCCTACCCGTCTACAGACTTAAACCCGAGGGGAAGTTAGGGCCCTTGAAGACTTGGCATCGAAACCACCTACTTCCGCTCGCTGAAGCAGTTCGGTTGCCTCCTATGATGGATTCTCCTGAACCCATGTCCATTCCGAACACCCCTAGACCCAACACTCGGTCTCAGACCCCTTCGGATGGAGGATACAGAAGATTCAGAAATGAGTGAAGGCGAGGGGGAGGAAATTGGCTGGCTTTGGCCTTCCCAGGGCCCAACGACTTCTGCTATTGATCTTCCACCTGATGAAGATACCGAGGATCACACACTGAATGCAGAAGCTACGGAGTTCATTCCATCTAGTCACTGGTCAGATGCTTGGGAGAGTGAAGAGGACCCAAGGGAAGCCATGTATCTTCCTGCTCCGGAGCCAGATGCTCCTGAATTAGAAGGAACTCCCGAGTTGGTCACAGAAGAAGAATCTGTTCCCACGGAATGTCCCAGAGGACAGAGGGAGCGTAGGGCCATAAAACCTCCCAGGAGGTTAACCTACCCACAAATGGGGAAGAGTGCGGAAGACACTGTATTCACTGCCAGAAGGAGTATGGAAGACCCTGACCCTCCCACTGTTCATTTGGTGGGAGGCAACCCCAGCTCACTCTCTGGCACAGTTAGGCAGGATACTGTTGTTAATGTGTCCTGTGGGCAGAGGAGTTCACCGCCTCGTTTCTGGTGGGAATTTCCTCTGCCGACATCATATGGAGAATTGATGGATGTTGTTAAATGTGTAGCTTGAAGTTATGTTATCTTGGGGACCAAAGAGTTCAAGTGGGGGGAGTGTGTAGCGGGGTCTCTTCTGAGGCCCCAGGACTACGTTACCCAGAACCCCATTCGGCCCCAGGGCGGAGGTTCCACCGCAGAGACTCATGGGAGGGGTTACTTAAGTGGGAGGCGAGGCGGAGCTCGCTCTCTTGGGGACACGGCGCGTCAAGTGACAAGTCATCCTATGCGGATCGGCTGTGAAGCAAGGCCTGAAGCCTGAGGCCTTGCTTGAAGTCCGAAGAGCCTTCCACCATACTGCGGAGCCTGGGTGGATCCTGACCCGTCGTGATAGGACGTGAGCTGGATCGAGGACTCGATCGGAGCAGACGCTGTGTGCGACACACAGGAGGTGGAAGTCCCAGGCTGGGATCGCGCTTGGAGTGGTGAGCGGGCACCTGCCCATATCAATAGACTGAGTTGTGCTCAGGCCTATAGACTGCCTAGGCCCACTGTTCGCTCACCAGTGTTTATTGGGGGGTCCGGTAGCGGGACAGAGTTGAAGAATCTACCCCCCCCCCGTTTTGCCCTGTTATTTCAACATAACACCCAATGTGGATTACAAATGGTTATTCCTTTAAGTGCACCAACGAAAGCTGGCCGGTGAAGAAACCTTCATCCCTTAGGGGAAAGAGACTCAGGCCTCGTACACACGATCGATTTTCTCGGCAAGAACCAGCAAGAAACTTGCTGGCAGAGAGGTCTTGCCGAGTAAATCGGTCGTGTGTACGCTGCTATCGGGTTTCTCGTCGAGAAAACCGACAAGAAACCTCGACGAGAAAATAGAGAACCTGCTCTCTATTTTCTCGTCGAGATTCTCCTCGGCATGTTTCTCGACGAGAAAAGTGAGTGTGTGTACACTTACCTGTCCTCCCGGAAGCCCGCGCATGTTCGAAATGAATTTGACGCATGCGCAGTAGCTTCCTAGGCATACGTAGGGTATACCAAGATGGCGGCGACGGCATCGAATGTGACGAGCGCATGCTCGACGTAGTCGATGACGTCACCGCGTACACTCCTTTCAAAGAACCGCGGGTTCTTTGAAACGAGCGTGTGTACACTCGGCCGGGACAAGTTTCTTGTCCAAGAATCTCGTCGAAAAAAACGACATGTTTTTTTCAACGAGAATCTCGGCCGTGGGTACGAGGCCTTAGTTCCATTCCATGTCAGGCCTGACTTAGGTGGGGAGTTTAGAAAGTTTGTGTTACTACGCCATAGGCGAGCAGACGCTATAATAGCACCGCGTGGTGGACACTGCGCAGCGCCATATTACTGTGCTGCACCTAGTACATTGATGCAGGGCTCTGCAGGCCCCTGTATATGTTGCATGTTATACCTTGAATCCTTCTTCATTACCAGTAAAGCTGATATATATATTTTATATTCTTGCCTCAGTGTGTTGTCTGACTGTTTAGTTATTATTAAGTATAATACACCTGAGAGTGATAGGGGTTTAACCCTAGACTGACTGTGCCAGAGTGGGTCGAGTAAGATTGCCGGGGGTTGGCGGTACTGCGTGCAGGGCTCGAAATCAAATCAGCGGCTCTCTTAATTGGGGGTAGCGCTACATATGTATATTTTGATGTATCGAACACTAATCCAATTTTTTTTTCTTATAATTATTGTTCTCATTATATTTATTATATTACTTTGGTTACTGTAGAGCGGTATTATTTCAATTTGTAATATACTTGGCACATTTATGAGAGAGTGGACAATACCAGCAGCATAGTCAGACTATCTTTTGGTTATTATTTTCATAAAGCCGCTCGCAGGATTTTCACAATATTTCCTAACCTGCTGCCAGCTATCCCCTGCAGTTTTATTGGACAGGGAAGAAAAAAAGATGATAGTACAGATCGTAAAACAAAAGACCATACAGTGTAAATCTAGAGTAAGGCTGGCTGTGCTCCTTGTTGGCCAGTTCCCACCCTGGAGTGGCTCCAGCAGGTGATTTCCAGCTCCAGACTGGTTCCAGAGCATAAGCAAACCCTCAGATCCAGCTTCAGACAACTCCAGAAACTCAAGCTTTGGATCCAGAGCTCATCCACACCCCAAAGTCAGGCTCCAGAGCTGCTCCACACCCCAAAGTCAGGCTCCAGAGCAGCTCCACACCCCAAAGTCAGGCTCCAGAGCTGCTCCACACCCCAAAGTCCACTGCAAGACTGACGGTATGGCTGGAGTTCAGCAGGTTTCATGTCCATGCAGGTTTACTGCAGTACTAAAAATCCTAATTTGATGTTTTGGGTCCAAGAATACAGGGTAAACTCTAGTCAGTCAGAGATGCACGCTCAAGATTTTTTTTCTATAATCAGTGGCAGGGAGGCAACAATTACAAAACTGACAACTGGACATACATAGCACATATGAATGAGCACAAATTTAAAAGCATCATTCATTTAAATTTAACATGCATACAACATACAGAAAAAAAACACTGATAAAAATAAACCCATCAGACTAACAGTGTTTTATCAAGCAATGCAGACCTCCGCAGTATAACCACTCCATTATTCTCTTTCGCCACAATCTTGAAAAGTCTCCAAATTCATTTGTCTGATGGCATTGCACTTGGAAGGGTAGATGGAGGTATTTGAGGTGCTGACTCATTTGATTCCAATACAGCACCACTGAACAGATTTCCTATTCTGCTGTACAGTACCAAGAAGTACATGAGGAACAGTTTAATAGCTGTTTGATAGACCTACCATTATGATAACAGTCAGTTCCAGGTTTTCTTTCTCATTACATTTCCAGGACCAAGTATACAGTGTATATAGAGAGATTATATATATATATATATATATATATATTGTGACAGCAGGAAGGTAAAGTCACCTGGTTGCATCCAGGGGGGTAGATATATTTCGCCCAGATTCAGGCTTTACGCTGACTTATACAGCTAGGTGGAGAGTTGTATAAGCCCAGCTGAGACTAGTGGGCTCATGGATGACTCATACCTCTAGGGAGAGGGCTGGGCGTCGTGCAGACAGGGAGTTGATGAGACCAGCTGAACCTTGTCAGCTCATTTAGGCCTCTATAAAAAACTCCCAGATTCATTAGATGTTAGCTCATGCCTGGAAGCAGACCTGTGTGGACTGTCTAGGGAGAGTGAACCCCTGTGCGGTGAGAGAAAGCCTGTGTGGCTATATTTTGCTTGGACATTTAAAACCAGGGACTAGGACAGCACTAGGCTGATCCCAGTCGTTAGTTAGGAAACCTGTAAGTTTAGTCAGAGGTCAAGTTGACCAGGATTTATTTTGTTTATGTTTTTTTTGCCTTGCTGTGTTTTTGTCACTGTAAATAGAAAATAAACCGCACCTTTTTGATTTTGAAAACCACAACCTCCGTCTGCTGGGCCTGTTTTGGGTGGGGAGCCCATCCCGGGGGTCACACATACCCGCTGCCGAGCTAGCCCCCTCACAGTTGGTGGAGAACCAGTGGCAGTTTTTTTTTAAGCCAGCATGGAGGAGATACTGAAACAGCTGGCTCTAGCAAATGCCAATCAACAGCAGACAAATGCAGGTTTGCAAAGGAGCCTTGCAGCCCAGCAGCAAGCTCATCAACAGAGCCTTGCAACTTTACAACAGAGTCTGGAGGCTCAGCAACAAGCCCAACAGCAATCTGAGGCCCGCTTCATAGACCTGTTGCAGAAGCAAGAGCAGAGACTACAACAACAGATGGAAGCAGTAATGCAGCAACGTCCGCAGACCAGTGAGGAAAGCCGTCCCACTAATACCGCGTCCTTTGGGGTGAGTCGTTTATTGACAAAAATGACTGGAGAGGATGATCCAGAGGTATTTTTGACCACATTTGAAAGGACCGCTGAAAGAGAAAAGTGGCCTGAGGAGCAGTGGGCTGGACTAGTGGCTCCTCTGTTAACTGGTGAATCGCAGAAAGCTTACTATGACCTAGAGCCTAACCAAGCAAAAGACTATGTGATGCTAAAAGCTGAAATATTGGCAAGGCTGGGTGTCACCCTGGCTGTCCGGGCTCAGCGTGTGCATAACTGGACTTTCCAGCTTGGAAAACCCCCCAGGTCTCAAATGTATGATCTCATTCACCTGAGCAGAAAGTGGCTACAGCCAGAGACTTTGTCCGCACCAAAGATTGTGGAACGTGTTGTAATGGATCGGTTTTTGAGAGCTCTTCCTACTGCCATCCAAAAGTGGGTAAGCCATGGAGACCCAGAGACGGCCGATGGTCTTGTGGATCGTGTGGAGAAATACTTGGCTACAGAGAACCTGACGGCCTCTTCCAGAGACACTCGGACTTTCCACCCTAAGACCAGACCATCCCCAGGGGCGGATAAGAGGATTCCAAGGGGTGAGGGTGGAGAGAGTGAGAGGGTGGGAGCTCTACCCCAAGTTTGGCGAGAACAGCCTGGGAAATCAGCGGCTCAAGAGGCCGCAAGAAGGATCGTTTGCTACCGCTGCCGGCAAGCGGGACATATTGCAGCAAATTGCCCGGTTGTGGAGGAACCCATGCAGTGTGACTTTCTGACGGGCAGACGTCAGTCGCTGTGTGCGACAGTCGCATGCACTGCCATTCGGGGAACTGAGAAACATTTATGCAAAATGTGTATTAATGGTAGAAATGTTGTGGTATTGCTGGATTCAGGTAGCCTTGTGACCCTGATAAAGGCTGAGTTAGTTAAAACAGAGGTCTCTGGGAATAGCAAGGTAGCCGTTATTTGTGTGCATGGGGACACCCGAGAGTATCCAGTGACTACGGTGTGTTTCGAGACCCCCAAAGGTACCCTCTCTCATCCAGTGGGCTTAGTATCTCAGTTACCGCATGACGCCATTGTGGGAAGGGATTTTCCGAAGTTCTGGGAACTGTGGGATGATCCTGAGCCCCCCACTGGTGCCCCTATGTACCAGGAATGTGATAGCCAGAACTCCCCTGAGAGTGGTGAGGACTCTCCGGAATTTCCCTTGTCAGTATTGGCAGGGGAGACTCAAGAAACTGGAGAGGAGCCCACCTCCTCAGACGAAAACCTACCGTCTGTGGAGTTTTCTGATCTTGAGGTTCACAGGGAAAACTTTGCCACAGAACAGTTGAAAGACCCCGCCCTAATAAAGGCACGGGAAAACGTAGTGAAAATAGATGGCGAGTTAGTGAACCCAGATAATACTGGCACTTACCCATACTTCAGCGTAGAGAAGGACCTACTGTATCGGGTGGCAAAAAGGGCAGAAGAAACCGTTGAGCAGCTTGTGGTGCCCAAACCTTACAGGAAGTTGGTGTTGGAGTTGGCCCATGGGCACATTCTTGGAGGTCATCTGGGGACAGAGAAAACCCGAGAGAGGGTATTACAGAGATTCTATTGGCCTGGGGTGATGAAGGACATAGAAAATTATTGTTCCTCCTGCCCTGTGTGTCAGAGGTCGGCCCCGATGCCACATTTCCGTAGCCCGCTGGTCCCTCTACCCATCATTGAGGTCCCGTTTGAGAGAATCGCAATGGATTTGGTAGGTCCTATAATCAAGTCCGCTAGGGGGCACCAGTACATATTGGTTATAATGGACTATGCCACCCGTTATCCAGAAGCGATCCCTCTCAGAAATACCTCGGCCAAAACCATAGCCAAAGAGCTATCTCTTGTTTTTAGCCGGGTGGGTATTTGTAAAGAACTGCTTACGGACCAAGGTACACCCTTTATGTCCCGGGTTATGAAAGAGCTGTGTAAATTGTTCAAAGTGACGCAATTGCGTACATCTGTGTATCACCCCCAAACCGATGGGCTGGTTGAAAGATTCAACAAAACCCTAAAACAAATGTTGAAGAAAGTGGTGGATAGAGATGGAAGGGATTGGGACTGTCTACTTCCTTATTTGATGTTTGCTATTAGGGAGGTGCCCCAATCCTCTACGGGATTCTCCCCCTTTGAGTTACTGTATGGGAGACACCCAAGAGGGCTGTTGGATATTGCCAAGGAAACTTGGGAAAGTGAGAGTTCTCCCCACAGGAGTGTGATTGAGCATGTCGCCCTGATGCAAGATCGAATTGCACAGGTAATGCCCATCGTGAAGGAACATTTGGCCCAAGCGCAGTTGGCACAGCAGAGAGTGTACAACCGTGGAGCCAAGACCCGTACCTTTTCCCCGGGGGATAGGATATTGGTACTTGTCCCTACGGTTGAAAGTAAATTCCTTGCCAAATGGCAAGGCCCCTACGAGATAATGGAAAAAGTGAGCGAAGTGAATTACAAGGTCAGACAACCAGGAAGGCGAAAGCCCGAACAGATCTATCACGTTAATCTGTTGAAAGCCTGGAGGGATAGAGAGTCCCTAGTCGCAGACACTTGGTCACCAGCTCAAACTGGTTGCGTGATTCCTGAGGTTGGAATCGCAGCCACCTTGTCACAACCCCAACAACAGGAGGTTAAGGAGTTTGTACTTCGCAACAAGGAGGTATTCTCTGAGCTGCCGGGACAAACATCTGGGGTAGAGCATGACATTATTACCCCGCCCGGTGAAAGGGTGAAGTTAAAACCCTATCGGATCCCAGAGGCCCGACGGGAGGCAATACGGGAGGAAGTACAGAGAATGCTGAACTTAGGGGTGATAGAGGAGTCCCAAAGTGATTGGTCTAGTCCCATTGTGTTGGTGCCTAAACCGGATGGGAGCTGGCGATTTTGTAACGATTTTCGTCAGTTGAACAAAGTTACAAAATTTGACACCTACCCCATGCCACGTATAGATGAGTTGATCGACCGGCTGGGAACAGCCCGATACATGACGACTCTTGACCTCACAAAAGGGTATTGGCAAATCCCCCTGGCCAAGTCGGCCAAAGAGAAAACCGCATTTGTAACCCCAGACGGGGCGTTCCAATATAAAAGAATGCCGTTCGGGTTACAGAATGCGCCGGCCACATTCCAGCGGAAAATGGACCAGATGCTGAGGCCCCATCGGAAGTATGCTGCGGCTTACCTGGATGACATAATTGTCCATAGCACAGATTGGGCCTCACATCTGCCAAAAGTGCAAGCAGTCCTGGACTCTGTTCGGGAAGCAGGGTTTACGGCTAACCCCAAGAAGTGTACCATTGGGCAGGAGGAGGCCAAATATCTTGGGTACACCATTGGGAGGGGAGTAATAAAACCCCAACTCAACAAAGTCGAGGCCATCCAGAGTTGGCCACGTCCCAACAGCAAGAAGCAGGTACGAGCCTTTCTGGGAATCGCTGGGTATTATCGGCGATTCATTCCCCACTTTGCTTCTAAGGCTGTGCCCCTAACCAACCTGACGAAGGGGAAAGGGTCGGTCATGATTAAATGGACCCCCGAGGCTGAGGCAGCATTCCAATTCTTGAAACAAGCCTTATGTAGCCAGCCAGTGTTGTACTCACCCGACTTCTCTAGAGACTTTGTCGTACAAAGTGATGCGTCAGATGTGGGGTTAGGAGCAGTATTGTCCCAGGTCTGGAACGGGGAAGAGCACCCAGTCATTTACCTCAGCAGGAAGTTGAAGTCCCATGAGGTAAATTACGCCACCGTTGAAAAGGAGTGTTTAGCGGTGAAGTGGGCTCTAGATTCCCTTCGGTACTACCTGCTAGGTAGGCACTTTGACATGGTTACGGATCACGCTCCGTTAAAGTGGATGGCTCAAAACAAGGAAACAAATAGAAGAGTGAATAGGTGGTTCCTGGCCCTCCAGGAATTCAACTTCACAGTAAAGCATCGCCCTGGCGTTCAAATGGGGAATGTGGATGCTTTGTCTCGAGTACATGAATGCCTGATTGCTGGTGTTCCAACCCCGAGGTTAAAACAAGAGGGGGGGGTATGTGACAGCAGGAAGGTAAAGTCACCTGGTTGCATCCAGGGGGGTAGATATATTTCGCCCAGATTCAGGCTTTACGCTGACTTATACAGCTAGGTGGAGAGTTGTATAAGCCCAGCTGAGACTAGTGGGCTCATGGATGACTCATACCTCTAGGGAGAGGGCTGGGCGTCGTGCAGACAGGGAGTTGATGAGACCAGCTGAACCTTGTCAGCTCATTTAGGCCTCTATAAAAAACTCCCAGATTCATTAGATGTTAGCTCATGCCTGGAAGCAGACCTGTGTGGACTGTCTAGGGAGAGTGAACCCCTGTGCGGTGAGAGAAAGCCTGTGTGGCTATATTTTGCTTGGACATTTAAAACCAGGGACTAGGACAGCACTAGGCTGATCCCAGTCGTTAGTTAGGAAACCTGTAAGTTTAGTCAGAGGTCAAGTTGACCAGGATTTATTTTGTTTATGTTTTTTTTGCCTTGCTGTGTTTTTGTCACTGTAAATAGAAAATAAACCGCACCTTTTTGATTTTGAAAACCACAACCTCCGTCTGCTGGGCCTGTTTTGGGTGGGGAGCCCATCCCGGGGGTCACACATACCCGCTGCCGAGCTAGCCCCCTCACAATATATATATATATATATATATATATATAAATTGCGAAGATCAATGCACTTTCAGTATGCAGAACACCATTACTGTATCACTATTTACTAGCTGAAATATTTTATAAAGTTCATGTAAGCCCTAAAAATTCACTTCTCTTATTTGCTCCCTTTTATATATACTGTTGTTGAAAAACATTATTTCTAAGGTCCCTTTCACACGGACGTTCCGTATGTCCGTTTTTCATCCATCCGTTTTCGGATGAAAAACGGACATACATGTATCCCTATGGGATAGCGGATGTCAGCGGATGAACATCCGCTGACATCCGTCGACATCAGTCTCCGCTATGGTCCGTTTAGCATGACGGAGGAAAATCCTACTTTTCCATCCGTCTGCGGATCGAATGAAAACGGACAGATGGTCCGTTTTCATCCGATCCCCCCCATAGAGGAAAGCGGCGATCCGACCGGTCCGTTTCTGCACAGTGTGCAGAGACGGACAAGTCATCCGCCGGCTCAGCGGGGATCAACGGAGCGATCTCCGCTGAGCAAGCGGATATTCACGGGGTGGATCATGACGGGATCCGCCCGTGTGAAAGAGCCCTAAATCATAAAGCCATTGCTTTATGCTGGGTGAACCCTTCTCAGAGAGATAGAGATTATATATATATATATATATATATATATATATATATAGATAGATAGATAGATAGATAGATAGAGAGAGAGAGAGAGAGAGAGAGAGAGAGAGAGAGAGAGAGAGAGAGAGAGAGATCACATGGTCCTAAGTATTCAGACCCTTTGCTGTGACACTCATATATTTAACTCAGGTGCTGTCCATTTCTTCTGATCATCCTTGAGATGGTTCTACACCTTTCATTTGAGTCCATCTGTGTTTGATTATACGGATTATACTTGATTAGGAAAGCCACACACCTGTCTATATAAGACCTTACAGCTCACAGTGCATGTCAGAGCAAATGAGAACCATGAGGTCAAAAGGAACTGCCCGAAGAGCTCAGAGACAGAATTGTGGCAAGGCACAGATCTGGCCAAGGTTACAAAAAAAATTCTGCTGCACTTAAAGGTTCCTAAGAGCACAGTGGCCTCCATAATCCTTAAATGGAAGACGTTTGGGATGACGAGAACCCTTCCTAGAGCTGGCCGTCCGGCCAAACTGAGCTATCGGGGGAGAAGAGCCTTGGTGAGAGAGGTAAAGAAGAACCCAAAGATCACTGTGGCTGAGCTCAGGAGATGCAGTCGGGAGATGGGAGAAAGTTGTAGAAAGTCAACCATCACGGCAGCCCTCCACCAGTCGGGGCTTTATGGCAGAGTGGCCCGACGGAAGCCTCTCCTCAGTGCCTAGACACATGAAAGCCCGCATGGAGTTTGCTAAAAAAAAAAAACACCTGATGGTGATAAATAAGATTCTCTGGTCTGATGAGACCAAGATAGAACTTTTTGGCCTTAATTCTATGTGTGGAGAAAACCAGGCACTGCTCATCACCTATCCAATACAGTCCCAACAGTGAAGCATGGTGGTGGCAGCATCATGCTGTGGGGGTGTTTTTCAGCTGCAGGGACAGGACGACTGGTTGCAATCGAGGGAAAGATGAATGCGGCCAAGTACAGGGATATCCTGGACGAAAACCTTCTCCAGAGTGCTCAGGACCTCAGACTTGGCCGAAGGTTTACCTTCCAACAAAACAATGACCCTAAGCACACAGCTAAAATAACGAAGGAGTGGCTTCACAACAACTCCGTGACTGTTCTTGAATGGCCCAGCCAGAGCCCTGACTTAAACCCAATTGAGCATCTCTGGAGAGACCTAAAAATGGCTGTCCACCAACGTTTACCATCCAACCTGACAGAACTGGAGGGGATCTGCAAGGAGGAATGGCAGAGGATCCCCAAATCCAGGTGTGAAAAACTTGTTGCATCTTTCCCAAAAAGACTCATGGCTGTATTAGATCAGAAGGGTGCTTCTACTAAATACTGAGCAAAGGATCTGAATACTTAGGAATACTTCAGTTTTTTCTTGTTTAATAAACCTGCAAAAATGTCAACAATTCTGTGTTTTTCTGTCAATATGGGGTGCTGTGTGTACATTAATGAGGAAAAAATGAACTTAAGTGATTTTAGCAAATGGCTGCAGTATAGCAAAGAGTGAAAAATGTAAGGGGGTCTGAATACTTTCCGTACCCACTGTGTGTATATATATATATATATATATATATATATATATATATAGCAGAAGAAAATTTCCCCTTTAAGTACCACATGATTCAAACCTTGCTTCAGATAGAACAACCCTCATCATATCTGATCTATTCTTGTACAATAAGTACACACAAAAATGTTATGGTGAAGGTGGGCGGTGGATGGTGTTCTGCAGTTCTAACACAGTTCCTGTCCAAGGGTGACAATGTTGCTCCTCTATAGGTACAGTACTATAGGCATTGTCCCCCTTTAACAGGAAGTGTGTTCATGGCAGGATCACCAGGTGAAAATGGAGAATGGAGGGAGAAAAACCCAGATAAAGAAACAAATGTAGTGATCAATCTTAGGACTGTAAGCTGCAATATATTACATTTTTATTACTGGGTCTAGACAAACTTTAAAGTGGTTCTACAGTCCAAGTGTTTTTTTTTTTTTTATAGTAAAGCATTCTGTGCATTAGAATTAAAAATTCCGCACTACTTACCCCCCCATCGCTAAACACTTACCTCACTCCTCTCACGATCCAATGGTGGACTGCAGACCACTCTCCCCTCTTCCTGTTCTCACAGTAGACACAGGCAGTAGTGAGAGCTAAAGGCTCCCGTTGCTGTCTGTCAAACTCCTGTGAGGACTGAAAGAAGATGGGGCTTTTACCGCACCTGTTGAGAGATCCGGAGGAGAAGCGGAGTGGACAGCGCTGGTAAGGGACCGCTCTGTGCAATATTGTTACACAAAGCAGGTAAGTATAACATCTTTATTTTAGCCACATTTAACCCCCCCCCCCCCCCATTATATCACTTTTAGCCCTGGTTTACACTGACGCATACCTCCCAACTTTTAAAAGTCCCACCGCGGACATTGATGAGCTCCCCTCTCCCCTGCAAACAAATTCGACTTTAAAACGAAAGTTGTTGAGCAGGGGGGTTCAGCGGGAGAATTGAAAAAAATTTGTTCCTCCACTTCCTGCTGTGCCTGCTCTGCGGGAATTATACAACTATCGCGGAAATGCGGGAAGGAGGTGCCTATGCGGGAGAAACCCGCAGAATCCGTGCCTGTTGGGAGGTATGCTGACGGTGGGAATGAAATCGTGCAAGTTCAGCTGAACTCGCACAATTTCATTCTCGCATGTCAGTCCCGACTTTGGAGTCGATTTCAGAGACATCTGTGTGGGTTTCTGCACAGGTGTCAATGGAAATCGCACCCCGAAATTGCCAAAAGTAGTACAGAAACTACTTTTGGGGATCGATGCGGCGTCGCACCGATTCGGATGCTGCCATTGCCGCCGATATGGCATGCGATTTTACATGTCAAAACGCATGCCAAATTGCATCAATGTGAACCAGGGCTAAGCTTTGTAAAGTAGTGAGTTTCCTATGCGCAAGTGATAGGATTAATGCACTATGCCCTACACATTTTTGTATTAGATAATTTATTGACCAATTAAATATAAATTAAAGCCCAACTCAAGTAAAAAAAAAAATTTTTTCAAGATTGGTAAAGCTTAGGGCTGATTTACATCCACCCCTGCAGCGGCCATTTGTTTATTTTTCCCCTCTGTTACTGCACATTGAGATTTCCCAATCTGTGGGCAATGGTTGTTTTTTTTTTTTCTATGGGAAAATGGATTGAATATTTCACAGCAAATGTCCCAAATTCACCCGTTGATGAATGTTGCAGCCAGTCCTGATGGTACAGCAAAGCAATTAAAGAGAGACAGATGCCTGTCTTCAGCTCTCCATGAGACGGCTGCCTTTTTTGACCAGTCTAATTAATAATGTTAGCACCTAAGTTAACACCTATTTTGACTCTGATTGTGTGCAGCAATAAAAATGGACTGTGTCTAAGATCAAGTGTAGGATCTGTTCTTATCAGTGTCCAGTAGGGGTGCTATGACATCATTTTGGCCTTAATGGGGGCAGGAATGTCTGGCTATATAGTTTTCCTTCTGGTATGATGGGGGCTCTGAAGGCTAGCACTGGCTGGTGCAGAAACCGAGGCACCCACAGGCAGTTGGGGCACGGGAGTAATTTCCCCCGAGAAAACTGGATGGGCCCAGTTCCTCCTGGTTTAAATGGATCTACCTCATCTGGCTATGGCCTGGGAAGGTGAAAAGGCACATGGTCATAGCACTAAAAACGTTTTCTGCACTGCGCCTCTATATGCAAGGCTGGGGGAATTTTTGTTACCAGGACTCAGGGCCTAGCCAGGGCACTTTTTATTTATATCATAAATTTTTCTCCTCATGTTTGTCACTTTTTTCACTTTTGTGTGTGTTTTTCTTTCTGAATGGAGGGTGCAAGTCCTCTGGCTTGCCCTAAAGTCTAGGGGGAGTATGTGTGGCCATCAAGTTCCTTCCTCCCCTGAACCTGGGGGGGTCTCTCTTCGGGAGAGCCCCTCGAGCTAGTGGTCGGCTTCGAGTGGCCACAAGGAAAAGGGTTCGCCAGGCCTTCTGGCTAGGCGGACCTTGTCAGGAGCCTTGCACCCTTGGGGTTTAGGGAAAGCTCCTACCCCTTCGGGGGGTGGACAAAAATTCACCTTTAAGTGCACTTTTTTGGGATGGTTCACATGTTTTTTGTACACTTAAATGTTTTTCATTTTCAGCACCACCGCAAATTCAAAATAAATTAATAAAAATAGACTCTGCCTTCCTTACAATGCAGACTGCTCCAAGTAAGGTATAGTAGGACATATTAGTTTACAACAGTATTATATTAGCATAGTGCGGTTATCACAGGTGGTATTAGACAACAATGAAACACAGAAAAGCATGAATAAAGTTATGCTAAAAGTGCCAAGTGCTATACAACAGCTCAACTGATCAATTAGTTTAAATTAGCTAAATATATTCCAGGTACAGCAAAACAAGTGTTTAAAGTTTTATAGTTAGTTTTCTTTACAAGACAACCATTGCTTTAACCTTGTTCTTGGCGTAGAAGCAGTAGTCTCTCTGTAGAGGTTCTGCACTCCTCCTGCTTAGTGACAGCTACAGCTCTTTAATTAGCAGGGTCAGGGCCGATCCGCCCTATACGCGGACTACGCAAGCTGCGTAGGGCTCCGAGTAATACTCGGGGCCCCGCCGCCGCCAGAGGTCCGCGGCCGGCGGAGATAATGTCTCAGCCGGCTGCCATTTTCCCGAAGACCAGGATGAGAAGGGAGGGATCCTGCCGAAATAGCGCTGCGGCGCCGCCCACCACCACCCCCGGTCTGTCTGTCATCTGAGACTGTGACCTGTGGGGGAAAGGGGTGGGCGGTGCCGCAGCTCACTGTAGCCGGCCGGCTCCGCCTCTAATTTGTTCCCCCTCGCCGCTGCTGAGCTATAGAAGGGCTCAAAGAGGGGGTGTGCTCCTAACTCGCTGAGTGTCACTACCCCCCTCCTCAATGTCAGCCGCCCCCCCCTCCTCAATGTCAGCCGCCCCCCCTCCTCAATGTCAGCCGCCCCCCCCTCCCCAATGTCAGCCGCCCCCCCCTCCTCCATGTCAGCCCCCCCCCCTCCATGTCAGCCCCCCCTCCTCCATGTCAGCCCCCCCCTCCTCCATGTAAGCCCCCCCCTCCTCCATGTCAGCCCCCCCTCCTCCTTCATGTCAGCCCCCCTCCTCCTCCATGTCAGCCCCCCCTCCTCCACGTCAGCCGCCCCCCCTCCTCCACGTCAGCCGCCCCCCCTCCCCCTCCTCCACGTCAGTCGCCCCCCCCTCCTCCACGTCAGCCTCTTCTCTGTCAGCCGACCCCCCCGTCTTCTCTGTCATCTTTCTCATGCCTGCCTTCACTCTGGGACACAGCAAATGGCAATCTGCTACATGTGGCAGGTGAAGTGGCAAGTGACAATCTGCAACGTGTGGCAGGTAGCGTAGTGGCAAGTGGCAAGTGACAATCTGCAATGTGTGGCAAGTGACAATCCGCAATGTGTGGCAAGTGACAATCCGCAATGTGTGGCAAGTGACAATCCTCAATGTGTGGCAAGTGACGTTGTGGCAAGTGACAAAACGCAATGTGTGACGTCGTGGCAAGTGACAACCTGCAATGTGTGGCAGGTGGCGTCGTGGCAATCCGCTACATGTGGCAGGTGAAGTGGCAAGTGACAATCTGCAATGTGTGGCAGGTAGCGTTGTGGCAAGTGACAATCCGCAATGTGTGGCAAGTAACGTTGTGGCAAGTGACAATCCGCAACGTGTGGCAAGTGACAACCTGCAATGTGTGGCAGGTGGCGTCGTGGCAAGTGACAATCCGCAATGTGTGGCAGGTGAAGTGGCAAGTGACAATCTGCAATGTGTGGCAGGTAGCGTTGTGGCAAGTGACAATCTGCAATGTGTGGCAAGTGACGTTGTGGCAAGTGACAAAACGCAATGTGTGACGTTGTGGCAAGTGACAATCCGCAACGTGTGGCAGGTGGCGTCGTGGCAAGTGACAATCCGCAACGTGTGGCAGGTGGCGTCGTGGCAAGTGACAATCCGCAACATGTGGCAAGTGACAATCCGCATCTGGTGGCAGGTGACGTTGGCAAGAGACACGCTCAGGCTCCCACTGATTCTGCATTATGGTGAGTTGAACTATTTTATATATTATATAACAATGTAATAGAAATGATGCACTTCACTAATTTTGTTTTGCGATACCGCACTGCGTCGACTTAACTGACAATTGTGCGGTCGTGCGCTGGTGTACTCAAACAAAATTTACGTCCTTTTTTTCTCACAAATAGAGCTTTCTGTTGGTGGTATTTCTATATCAGTTTAGGCCAATATGTATTCTTCTACATATGTTTGGCAAAAAAAAAACGCAATAAGTGTATATTGATTAGTTTGCACAAAGGTTATAGCGTCTACAAAATAGGGGATAGACTTATGGCATTTTTATTAATATTTTTTTTTTACTAGTAATGGCGGCGATCTGCGATTTTCAGTGAGACTGTGACATTGCGGTGAACAGATCGAACACTTTTGACACATTTTTGGGACCAGTGACGTTTATACAGTGATTTGTGCTATAAAAATGCACTGATTACTGTGTAAATGTCACTGGCAGGAAAAGGGTTAAATGTGTTCCCTGGGAGGTGTTTCTAACTGGGGGGATGGG
Source organism: Rana muscosa (assembly GCA_029206835.1). Taxonomy (NCBI): domain Eukaryota; kingdom Metazoa; phylum Chordata; class Amphibia; order Anura; family Ranidae; genus Rana; species Rana muscosa. The sequence goes on from CM055118.1 coordinate 48,886,799, forward strand.
ACTGACTGAAGGAGGAGAGAGATCTCTGTTCCTAATCACTAGGAACAACATATCTGTCTCTCCTCCCCTGTCAGAATGGGGATCTGTCTGTTTACATTGACAGATCCCCGTTCTGGCTTTCTGTGGAACGATCGTGGGTGGCCGGCTGACATCGCGGCCACACACAGGTCCTTTTATACTTTATACTTCTACATACATGTATAGAGCCATGACAGGTCTTCTTTATTTTCGTATATACATGTATAGAGCCAGGACAAGTCCTCTTTATATATATATATATATATATATATATATATATATACACACACACACACACACGTATAGTGCCATGACCGTTATACTCCTATACATGAATAAAGCCATGACCAGTCCTCTTTATTTTCCTACATACATGTATAGAGCCATGACAGGTCCTCTTTATACTCCTATACATGAATAGAGCCATGACAAGTCCTCTTTATACAGCTACATGCATGTATAGAGCCATGACAGATCCTCTTAAGTTATCATAATATAAAATTATATCCTTTTGGTGGGCGTAATTTTTTTTTTGGGGGGGGGGCAGCATTTAATTCTTGGTACCAGGCAGCACAATGTCTTAGGCCGGCACTGGGGGGGGGACACCTGAAATGTAAGGAAGCACTCCGCTGGCTGGGGACACCTGAGATGTAAGGAGGCACTCCGCTGGCTGGGGACACCTGAGATGTAAGGAGGCACTCCGCTGGCTGGGGACACCTGAAATGTAAGGAAGCACTCCGCTGGCTGGGGACACCTGAAATGTAAGGAGGCACTCCGCTGGCTGGGGACACCTGAAATGTAAGGAGGCACTCCGCTGGCTGGGGACACCTGAAATGTAAGGAGGCACTCCGCTGGCTGGGGACACCTGAAATGTAAGGAGGCACTCCGCTGGCTGGGGACACCTGAAATGTAAGGAGGCACTCCGCTGGCTGGGGACACCTGAAATGTAAGGAGGCACTCCGCTGGCTGGGGACACCTGAGATGTAAGGATGCACTCCGCTGGCTGGGGACACCTGAAATGTAAGGAGGCACTCCGCTGGCTGGGGACACCTGAAATGTAAGGAGGCACTCCGCTGGCTGGGGACACCTGAAATGTAAGGAGGCACTCCGCTGGCTGGGGACACCTGAAATGTAAGGAGGCACTCCGCTGGCTGGGGACACCTGAAATGTAAGGAGGCACTCCGCTTGCTGGGGACACCTGAAATGTAAGGAGGCACTCCGCTGGCTGGGGACACCTGAAATGTAAGGAGGCACTCCGCTGGCTGGGGACACCTGAAATGTAAGGAGGCACTCCGCTGGCTGGGGACACCTGAAATGTAAGGAGGCACTCTGCTGGGGACACCTGAAATGTAAGGAGGCACTCCGCTGGGGACACCTGAAATGTAAGGAGGCACTCCGCTGGGGACACCTGAAATGTAAGGAGGCACTCCGCTGGGGACACCTGAAATGTAAGGAGGCACTCCGCTGGGGACACCTGAAATGTAAGGAGGCACTATATAAATAATGCGCTTTAATCACCCTGACACCATAACAACCATGGTGCCGGGATGATTGAATTGCTAACACCAGGTGTTTGGAGAATCTTGATCTGCTGATTGTTAAACTTTCTGGAATACTCATATTTCTATTGCGGTGTAGGATCTGGGCCTGCTGTCCCTCCATCCCTCTTTTTTTACTTCCTCTCTCTCTCTCTCTCTTCCTTTGTTTCTCCCTCCATCCCTCGTTCATCTCAGACTCTAACCACACCCCTTTGAGTCACGCCCCTTTAAGCCACGTTCAATATTATGCTTAAACAACGCCCATTATTCACGGGTCAGGTAGAGGGCCCCTCTGCAGAATTTTGCTTAGGGCCCAAGGGAGGTCAGGATCGGCACTGAGCAGGGTGCATGAGCTTTGCTGGTTGTAGAGCTTTATTTCTGACTCAGCAGGGGCCTACAAACCTCTGGAGAAAGCCCATTGCTTCCATACACAGAACAAGGGTCCTTCTTTTCAGAATGATGGCAAGGAATAAGCTTGTCTACTTGGGATGTGACTGCTTTCTAACAAAAACAAGCTGTAAGAGTGCAGATAGTATTTAGCTAATGTATTGCATAGAAAAAATGAGAGTAAATTACTATGCTCTACATCTTTGCTTTCCACTATGAGAAGTGGGTGGCAGGAAAAATGTACAGTTATTTAGTAATCCTAGGTCTGTTCAGCCACTCTAGTATGTTTAGGTTTAAATTAAAAGTACCATCTAGTGAAATATGGAAATTTCAGAGTAAAAGTAACACAGAAGATACTATTTTTTTTGTCTTACATGTATCTTCTACACCAGACTTTTTAAAAGGAAACCTGTCCTAAGAGAAATTTTGAAACACGAAAGCTACCACTGTTGACCTGCTTCTGAAAATGCTAGTTATTTGGCTGTCCCTGGCTTCAATGATGACCTGGAACAAGCATGCAAATTAGTAAGCCCACTGTCAAATCAGAACCTCTGATCTGATCAGTAATTCGTAATCATGTTGTGCTGATCTAATGCTCAACATGACATCCCAGTTGTCGAGGTCAGCAAAGACAGCTTAAATTTTCTCTTGTTAAAAGCTTCCTTTAATTTCATGCTATAAGTTTTTCATTTTGTTACAAAATGTGGGGTAGAGCAAATTACAGCAATCTCCTACTTGCCAATTCCACTTCAATTTCCATCTAAAAATGGAACATTTTGCACAAAAGCAAGCAATCCAATTTTCACAGAAAAAATCAGTGCAGGAACATGTAAAAAAAAAAAAAAAAGTTAATATAGTCATAAATGCTACAGAGAATTACCTCTCTCCGGTGTATAGTCACTGCTGTATCAGTCACTTCAATGACAGCAGCTGTCCAGTTTTCCCTGAGTGTGGTGCTGATTATGTTCTCTATAGTATCATTCAGTACTTCCATCCCTGCATTAAAGAGATTAGTTATTAAAAAATACTTTTTTTTTCTTGTTTAATACAAAGCGGGGGGGGGGGGTATTTATATACTGTTGTAACAAAGGTATTATAAACTGTAGTTTGAATTATAACGTGCTATAAAAAGGTAAGGTGACCAGATTTTTAAAATGAAATCCGGGGACATATTTTTTTTTTACTAGTAATGGCAGCAATCAGCGACTCTCTGCCCGTTGCCGCCTCGCAGCCTGTCAAGTCTTACTCTCCGGGCCCCAGGTACTACTGGGAAGATCACTCCGCCAGGGAAGGCAAGGAGATAAGCAGGCAGGTGGCTGGCCAGGACTTGAGGCAAGGCAGAAGAACATGTAAGCGGGAGCTGAATGGGCACCCGAAACTGAAGAAATATTCCCTCTGCTCTGAACATCACATGATCATCAGAAAGGGGCACAGATAATGGAAAAAACATACACCTCCCTAAGCTAGTAGGAGCGGCGGAGTGGGGGTGTGTAATTCAGATTTTTTTATTTTATTCTGCACTGACTGTCTTTGAAATTGCCCCAGCCCCTGTTCAAATCCACCATCAAGGGGCCATTTAGAAAGAAGCAGTATGTCCTAATCATGGCTGTTCCACGGCTTTTCTATTAAAATGTCACCAAGAACATTATAAAGCACTGATGTATGCTTCATAAAGACATTTTGACTGTAGCATTAGACACTTCATGCTCCCCCAGATTTTTTTATGAAATGCCGGCAGGTCTTTATAAATAGGCCCCTCAAGGTTTGTTTACATGGGTGATGGACAAAGGAGGACATCTAGTGATTTTGCTGTTTCAGCCACCCGCTATCCCTAGCCATTGGGAAAAGCATTTGAAATCAATAGGATGGAAAGACAAACGCTTTATGGAATGTTTGGATCAGTTCAGTATTACATAATGATGCCTGATGATGTATGCAAAATGGCTCAATACACCTTTTCACATTTGGATGCCACATAAAAAAGGCACTGAAGCTGAACTCCAGCCAAAAACAACTTTTGCCCATTTGCACTGTAAAAATAAACACTAGTAAAGTGTAATGTGTAGCTGCTGCTGCATTATGTTAACCCCATACGGTAAGGTGACCAGATTTTTTAAATGAAATCCGGGGACATTTTTTTTTTTACTAGTAATAGTGGCGATCAGCGACTCATAGCTGGACTGCGATATTGCGGTGGACAAGTCGGACACTAATGACACTTTGTGGGAACCAGTGACACTAATACAGTGATCAGTGCTAAAAATATGCACTGTCACTGTACTAATGACACTGTCTGGGAAGGGGGATAACATCTAGGGTAATCAAAGGGTTAAATGTGTGCCTAGCCAGTGTTTTTTCACTGTGGGGGAGGTGCTGTTACTAAGGGAAGGCATAGATCCCTGTACCTGCTTTGCAGGAACACAGGATCAATGTCTTCCCTACTGACAGAACAGCAATCTGCCTTGTTTACATAGACAGACCACAGTTCTGTCTTTGAACATAACGATCAGTGGGTACCTGTGGTCATTGAGTCCTCCCGAGCCGCTGATTGGCTCCTGTATCCAGAAACGCGGGATTATGTATATACAGTTGCAATAAAAAGTATGTGAACCCTTTTGGAATGATATGGATTTCTGCACAAATTGGTCATAAAATGTGATCTGATCTTTATCTAAGTCACAACAATAGACAATCACAGTCTCCTTAAACTAATAACACACAAAGAATTAAATGTTACCATGTTTTTATTGAACACACCATGTAAACATTCACAGTGCAGGTTGAAAAAGTATGTGAACCCTTGGATTTAATAACTGGTTGAACCTCCTTTGGCAGCAATAACTTCAACCAAACGTTTCCTGTAGTTGCAGATCAGACGTGCACAACGGTCAGGAGTAATTCTTCACCATTCCTCTTTACAGAACTGTTTCAGTTCAGCAATATTCTTGGGATGTCTGGTGTGAATCGCTTTCTTGAGGTCATGCCACAGCATCTCAAATCGGGTTGAGGTCAGGACTCTGACTGGGCCACTCCAGATGGCGTATTTTCTTCTGTTTAAGCCATTCTGTTGCTGATTTACTTCTATGCTTTGGGTTGTTGTCCTGTTGCAACACCCATCTTCTGTTGAGCTTCAGCTGGTGGACAGATGGCCTTAAGTTCTCCTGCAAAATGTCTTGATAAATTGGGAATTTATTTTTCCTTCGATGATAGCAATCCTTCCAGGCCCTGACGCAGCAAAGCAGCCCCAAACCATGATGCCCCCACCACCATACTTCACAGTTGTGATAAGGTTTTGATGTTGGTGTGCTGTGCCTCTTTTTCTCCACACATAGTGTTGTGTGTTTCTTCCAAACAACTCAACTTTGGTTTCATCTGTGCACAGAATATTTTGCCAGTACTGCTGTGGAACATCCAGGTACTCTTGTGCAAACTGTAAACGTGCAGCAATGTTTTTTTGGACAGCAGTGGCTTCCTCTGTGGTATCCTCCCATGAAATCCATTCTTGTTTAGTATTTTACGTATCGTAGATTCGCTAACAGGGATGTTAGTATATGCCAGAGACTTTTATAAGTCTTTAGCTGACACTCTAGGATTCTTCACCTCATTGAGCAGTCTGCGCTGTGCTTTTGCAGTCATCTTTACAGGACGCCCACTCCTAGGGAGAGTAGCAGCATTGCTGAACTTTCTCCATTTATAGACAATTTGTCTTATCGTGGACTGATGGACTGATGAACAGCAAGGCTTTTGGATATACTTTTATAACCCTTTCCGGCTTTATGCAAGTCAACAATTCTTAATCGTAGGTCTTCTGAGAGCTCTTTTGTGCGAGGCATCATTCACACCAGGCAATGCTTCTTGTGAAAAGCAAACCCTGAACTGGTGTGTGTTTTTTAGAGGGCAGGGCAGCTGTAACCAACACCTCCAATCTCATTGATTGGACTCCATTTAGCTGACACCTCACTCCAATTAGCTCTTGGAGACCTCATTAGTCTAGGGGTTCACATACTTTTTCCACCTGCACTGTGAATGTTTACTTGGTGTGTTCAATAAAAACATGGTAAAATTTAATTATTTGTGTGTTATTAGTTTAAGCAGACTGATTGTCTATTGTTGCGACTTAGATGAAGATCAGATCACATTTTATGACCAATTTGTGCAGAAATCCATATCATTCTAAAGGGTTCACATACTTTTTATTGCAACTGTACGTGATCCCGCACAGCACGGCCGTCCTGTAGTAAATCTGCTATCGGGCGATCAGCAACTGGTTAACATCATCAGCATTATGATAACTCACAGGCAGCAGGCACTCTATCATGGCTTTGGCTGGCTCTGTCACAGTGTGTCACATAACATGGCTGCTGGATGCTGATACATATGACCAATAAGTTACCAAAATCAGCACCCAGCAGCCATGTTATGTGACACACTGTGACAGAGCCAGCCAGAGCCATGATAGAGTGCCTGCCGACTGTGAGATATGATACCATCCATGATGCCAGAGAGACAGACACAGTGCAATGTAGTCTATTCACAGACACTCCCAAAGCACTCCTGTGTTGAAGCCTTGAAGGCACGGGCAGCCCCACGATCGGATCCTCTTCCCCTCTGTTCCTGCTGCTGGACTTTGTCAGCTGAGCTCAGCTGCCTCTCTCTGCCCGTCACTGCCGCCACCCCCTGCCCGCCTCATAGCCTCTCAAGTCTCACTCTCTGGGCCACTACTGGGTGGGGAGTGGAGGAAGATCACTTCACCAGGGAAGGCAAGGAGATAAAACAGGCAGACGGCTGGCCGGGACTTAAGCCAAGGCAGAAGAACATGCGAGCGGAGCTGAATGGGCATGTGCCCAAAACTGAAGAAAAGGTCCCTCCTCTCCGACCAGCACATGATCATCAGAAAGGGGCACAGATAATGGAAAAAATACACCCCCCTAAGCTAGTAGGAGCTGGGGGGTGTAATTCACAATATATATTTTTTTTTTATTCTGCACTGACTGTCTTTGAATTTGCCCCAGCCCCTGTCCACATCCAATCTGGGGACAAAACCGGGGACAGATTTGATCTGGGGACAGTGTCCTCAATCCGGGGACTGTGCCCTGAAACCGGGGATGTCTGGTCACCCTACCATACGGTAAAGTCAGTGTTGAATGACAAACTCAGCAATGAAACTTAGAGTTCTGGTTGGAGTACACAGATCAAAGACAGGCCACTCACTCTACAGCTTGTCCATTCCGAAAACACTTTGCATTCTTTTTACTAAATGCAAGGTGTTCTATTATTGGAGGGAGAGAGATTATAAAGTTCTTGTACAGGGGGAATGAAAGAATAGGTGCTCCATAACACAATCATTAGTGTTCATTTATTTTTAGAGTACAAATTGCTGATTTTTTATTTCTTTTTTAGCTTTAATTTGTGCCTATGTGAATGTATAGTGTTATGATATATATTTTCTTTTATTCCTCAAAGTATTATGTTCAGGCCTAAAAAAAAAAGTTTTTATTTAGCCAGGAAAATATGGAATAATCAATAAGCGTTGTATATATATATATATAAACCTCAATAGCAGGTTACCATTTTACACATACAAACCTCTGCTCTGCCCCCTGAAAAGCAATCTGCGGTATCAGAGGGCGGTTGACAGGTGGCAGCAATGTGATATGTCGCCACCCTCAATAGACTGGTACTGCCTGCTGAACCCAACAAGAGGTTTACATTTTTTATACGGCTTCAAAGCAAAACAATGTGGCCCTGAGTGGCTGCATGTCCTTGTTTTTGTTGGAGGTGGTGGGGTGGAAAACCATGGCTCAACTGCCCGCTTTTATTGACCCCTGGCCGTCTGTGTGAACAGTATAGGAGAGATTTAAAATATATCAAAACCAAAAAATAAACATGTAATGAATGTTTTAATCATGAGGAAATGTAGTGGAAGGAATAGGCCTCAGTGGTCAAGGGACTCCAAGACATCAGTTTACCGAAATTCTGTAATTTCTGTTTGTGGGCCTGATGATGTTGTATTTTTGGGTAAAAATAACAAACATGTTATACTTGCCTGCTCTGTGCAGTGGTTTTGAACAGAGCAGAGAACCTCCTCTTCTTGGGTTCCTCTTTGGTGCTCCTGGCCCCTCCCTCCTGTTGAGTGCCCCCACAGCAAGCAGCTTGCTATTGGGACACTCGAGCTGAGCTGAGCCGCAGCTCCCTGCGTCTATTCAGACATGGAGCCGTGGCCCGCCCCCTTTGTCTCCTCATTGGAGGACTGACTGATTCACAGCAGTGGGAGCCAATGACGCCACACTGCTGTCTCAGCCAACGAGGAGGGGAGGTCCCAGCAAGCCAAGTGTCTTGTGCAACATCGCTGGATCCAGAGGGGGCTCAGAAAATTATTAGGGGGGCTGAGGGAGGCTGTTGCACATAGAAGGCTTTTTATCTTAATGCATAGAATGCATTAAAATAAAAAACCTTCTGACTCTGACATGCTGGTTGTACTGAAGTTGATCGACTTCAGTACAACCAGCCTGCCCAAACGCAGATGGAAATTTGGCTAATTCCTGCTAAACCAGCAGGTTTTAGGCCTACGTGGACAGTTTAAATAGAGATTAGATAACTTCCTTGACCAACTAGAAAAAGTGTTGAAGCTTTGAAAAGTATTTTGAAGCACATTTTAATGTCAGCTCTTCAGCAATATTGATAGTTTGTACACCTCACTAATCATTTGGCAGGTTTATTTTAAAAGGGACTTTGTCAAAATGCAGAAAATCTGTATTAAAAGTCTTTGATGGAAGTAGTAATTGGTGAACCAATTTGCTTGGAAGTTCCCAAGCAATCTATGCCTTCTCGGAAGAACTGTTTTTGAGGGAGCCTTCTTAAAGCAGAACTCCAGTCAAAACTGTAAAAAATAAATATCCCATTAAAAGATCAAATAAAAATCAGGTTTTACTGCAATACTTTTCTGCAATGTGAAGCTGTTCCCCCAGTATTTATTTTCTGCCACAAGAGTTGAGTCAAGCATCATTCAACTCGCTTTCTCTGAGCCCATGCTGTCATGGACCTGCCCACAGCCTGTGACTGGACAGTGAGGAAGAAGCAGTACAGAGATACGCTCATCACAGTCACTCCGTTTTCTTCTATCGTCATGCTTCTTGTCAGCACACAAATTGATTGGCTCCCTGTGCTGCTGATTCCGCTCCTACTCTGAGCTCTGCCATACAGGGACTGCCAGAAGCTGATACCAATTGAAATGTAGGTGCTTACACTGCTTGCATTGGAAATTCATATTTAACAACTTAAAAGGGGTTGTGAAGGTTCAAATGTTTTAAAAAAAAAAAATAACCAACATGTCATACTTGCCTCCACTGTGCTGCTCGTTTTGCACACAGTGGCCCCGATCCTGGTCTTCTGGGGTCCCTCGGCGACTGTCTCGGCTCCTCCCCGCATCAGCTAACCCCCTTCATGGGAAGCTCTCTCCCAAGGGGGTTAGCTTGCGGGCGCACTCCCGTGATACAGCCGGTGGCTATAGCCGCCGACTGTATCACTCGGCTCCGCCCTCCGGCCCGCCGCGTCACTGGTTTAATTGACAGCAGCGGGAGCCAATGGCTGCGCTGCTATCAATCGTCCAATGAATGAGCCGAAAAGCCCGGTCGAGAAGCCTGCTCGTTCACGACGCGGGACTTTCGAGGGCTCAGGTAAGTAAACCGGGGGGGCTGGAAAACATCAGATGTTTTTTTCACCTTAATGCATAGAATGCATTAAGGTGAAAAAACATGAACCTTTACAACCCCTTTAAGCCCCGGACCATTTGGCTGGCCAAAGACCAGGCCACTTTTTGCGATTCGACACTGCGTCGCTTTAACTGACAATTGCGCGGTCGTGCAACGTGGCTCCCATACAAAATTTACATCCTTTTTTTCCCCACAAATAGAGCTTTCTTTTGGTGGCATTTGATCACCTCTGCGGTTTTTATTTTTTGCGCTATAAAACAAAAATAGGAGCGACAATTTTGAAAAATATGCATTTTTAAATTTTTGCTATAATAAATATGCCCAAATTTTTTTTAAACGATTAGGCCGATACGTATTCTTCTACATATTTTTGGGAAAAAAAATAATCGCAAAAAGCGTTTATTGATTGGTTTGCGCAAAAGTTATAGCGTCTACAAAATAGGGGATAGTTTTATGGCATTTTTATTAATATTTTTTTTTTTTTTACTAGTAATAACTGCGACATTATGGCGGACACATTGGACACTTTTGACACTATTTTGGGACCAGTAATTTTTACAGCGATCAGTGCTAAAAAAATGCACTGATTACTGTAAAAATGACACTGGCAGTGAAAGGGTTAACCTGTAGGGGCGCTGAAGGGGTTAAGTGTGTCCTAGGGAGTGATTCTAACTGTTAGGGGGCGTGGCTACGAGTGACACGTCACTGATCACTGTTCCCAATGACAGGGAACAGACGATCAGTGACATGTCACTAGGAAGAACGGGGAGATGTTGTGTTTACACTAACATCTCCCCGTTCTTCAGCTCTATGACCCAATCGCGGGACACCGGGGGACAGAGTCAGCAGGTCCCGCCGACAGGGTCAAGGAGCACGCGACAGGGTCAAGGAGCACGCGCGACCACACGGCGGCAAATTAAAAGGCGATGAACCTGTACGCCCATTTGCCCAGCCGTACCATTCTGTTGAGGGAAAAAGTTGTGTGGCGGTCCTTAAGAGGTTAATAGAGTATTAATGAACACAGAACTGTGTCGATTATATCTGCCTAGAGTGTAGCTTTAAATATGGAGACATGTACCCTTTAAAAAGGCTAGATATCGTCATCTGCAATTACATTGTACATTTTTTTCAAAGGAAACATATAATACAGCATTACACCAGAGGGTAAGAATAAAAGGGATACAATGTTTACCAACTATTTATTAGTTTTACAATAAAGGGCTTCCTGGAGGAACAGATACAATAACTCACCCATTGGCTTTGAGACGGGAAGGCTGCCAATGAAAAGCAGTTCATATTTCTGAATGGACTCCCGCACAGTATCCAGAATATCAACTGGAACAAACAAAGTATGTGAAATTGTCATCCATTAAATAAACAACTGCTAAAAATTTATAATGCAGACTACAGTAATGGAAGTGCTGCAAAGGGTCATTATCAATATATTTCACTTTTCCTTCAGTGTGTTTTCTAAAGCTTTCTCGTTTCTGATTGCTAAAAAATGACTGTGCTGCAAAAATGAAAAACATATGTTAGTCAAAGCCGGCAACGTTTTTTTTTGTTTTTTTCCGTTTGCTTTTGATGTCAAATGTATTATAGCTACAGAAATGTTTTTTGCTGATAATAAGACAAAGCAGCTCTGATCATTGAGTATATTTTATCTTTCAGTGGTTGAAATGTTTGCTAAGGAACATCCAAAGGGCCCGAGTGTGGCAATATCCCGATTAATGGGGGGATTAGTGTAGGGTGACCAGACATCCCCGGTTTCAGGGGACAGTCCCCGGATTGAGGACACTGTCCCCGGACCAAGTCTGTCCCCGGTTTTGTCCCCAGATTGGATTTGAACAAGAGTTGGGGCAATTTCAAAGACAGTCAGTGCAGAATAAAAAAAAAAAAATCTGAATTACACACCCCCGCTCCGCTGCTCCTACTAGCTTAGGGGGGTGTATTTTTTCCCATTATCTGTGCCCCTTTCTGATGATCATGTGCTGGTCGGAGCAGAGAGAATATTTCTTCACTTTCGGGTGCCCATTCACCTCTGCTTGCATGTTCTTCTGCCTTGGCTCAAGTCCCGGCCAGCCGCCTGCCTGCTTATCTCCTTGCCTTCCCTGGCGGAGTGATCTTCCTCCGCTCCCCACCCAGTAGTAGCCGGGGCCCGGAGAGTGAGACTTGACAGGCTGTGAGGCGGGCGGCGACGGGCAGAGAGCCGCTGATTGCCGCCATTACTAGTAAAAAAAAAAAATATGTCCCCGGATTTCATTTTAAAAATCTGGTCACCTTAGATTAGTGCCACTTCTGAGCTTTATATCCACTGACATATTAAATGGTTACAACGATTCACAAGTTCATATGAGGACAGTATGTTGTATGTCCTCATTTGACTGCTTGTTATCCCCTACAAAATCTAAACATTCTAGAAAGCCACTCAAATATATAGGGAAAAATTGCACTGCCTGTGAAGGAAAAGCTGCTGACAAACAATAGAACAATATTGTGAGAAAGTATAAAAGTAAAACAATGCGGCGTTAAACCCAGGGAGCTAAACCAAGTGAATCTCTGTGAAAAATAAAAACCAAAGATGAACACTTGAGTGTAACTCCACCCAGATACTCAAACCAGTGGTAACAAAAAAACATATATAATACATGTAAACCTGTGTCAGGATAGTGCGCCTGGCTACATAGGCCACCCAGAAAAATGGCCCCAGAAGTCCCAGCAGGATCAGGGAGGAAGTGACTTCTGGGGCCCGGCCGGATACCCCAGCCATCTACTTCTTCCTTTTATGGACATCCTGCTTTAAAGTGATACCCCCAACGGAAAGTTTGCAGAGAATTACATCTTTCGGGTGATTATCCTATTATCGCAGTTTTGATGTTGTCTGGAAGTGGGAGTGAGGAGACCCACATCGGAGCATCTACCTTGGAGTTCCCGTCCATGCTTACTTACATCTGATTCACGGTAAGAGTATTCATTACCTACCTGTGTATTGTGGATGCTGGAACATACCCTTATATCTACCCTTGTTGTTTTCAATGCAACATATCTACAACGTCAAACTTCACAGTGGATTCAGCATGTCCATCACGGATTAATACAGGTTTTGTTTTGTTTGTTCACGTACAGGACATTTTTCTGGGTGGCCTATGTAGCCAGGCGCACTATCCTGACACAGGTTTACATGTATTATATATGTTTTTTTGTTACCACTGGTTTGAGTATCTGGGTGGAAAATTTGGTTTGTTACTCAAGAAAGAGTAAAACAAGGCAGGACTTTACAGGCAACACACACAATGGAATACAAAAAGTATCTGGGTGGAGTTACACTCAAGTGTTCATCTTTGGTTTTTATTTTTCACAGAGATTCACTTGGTTTAGAGCTGCATTGTTTTACTTTTATTCTAGAAAGCCATCCACATGTTTAAAGTGAAAGTTTTGTGTTTTTTGATACATTTTTCTTATTTATACATTAAGTTCCATACTAAAAAAATTTAATAGTTGTGTCGTTTTTTTTAAATTAATTTTAATCAGGTGAATATGAAGTACTGCATAGGAATTTTTAATATTCATTACACACAGCGTGCACGTGGCATGTGCAAGGTTAGCATTCTTAAAAACAGAACTAAACTCTCTCAGTCAACATTAACTATTTTTAATCCTTATGCTGCTAGCATAAGTAAATAGATAGGAAGGTATATTATATTTACTTGTTTTAAACTTTATTTTTTGAGTTGCTTCCTGGCTTCTGGCCTAGGCTAAAAATTATGACATAAATCCCAGGAGTCTTCATAGGCATTTTTTTTCTGGAGGAGAGTCTCTCTCAGCTAAGGGCACCCTCTTGCCTGCATGCCTGAGCTGAGGGCAGATGGATTCCAGGAAGTAAATGCTCCATGAAAAGATTTACCCTACTCAAGATGGCCGCAGCAAGAAATGCTAGAGATGCGTTTCTCAAAAGTAATTTCTCAACAATTTAAAGCACGAGACCTGGATGGATAGGGGAGTTTGCTTAACCTCCCTGGCGGTATTCGAGTGTGGCTTGGGGTGAATTTTTCATACCAAAAGCGGTAACCCCGAGTCACACTCAGGCAGGGATGGACTGGCCATAGGGACTACCGGGAGTTTCCCGGTGGGCCGATGGCTCAGTGGGCCGTAAAAAAAAAAAATATTTTTGTGGCCCGTTTTTTTTATGCAGTTCGGCGTCAGCGGGAGCGTGGTAGCAAACAGCGGCCCACAAATCTTTTTTTTTTTTTTTGGTGCCCCGTCTTTCTATGCAGTTCGGCGGGAGTGTGGCAGCAAACAGCGGCAGGGATTTGGGGAAGGTGGCTCAGTGGGCCGTAAAAAAAAAAAAAAATTTGTGGCCCGTTTTTTTTATGCAGTTCGGCGTCAGCGGGAGCATGGTAGCAAACAGCGGCCCACAAATCTTTTTTTTTTTTTTTGGTGCCCCGTCTTTCTATGCAGTTCGGCGGGAGTGTGGCAGCAAACAGCGGCAGGGATTTGGGGAAGGTGGCCAGCAAGTAGGGCAGTTGGATGTAAAATTCCGAGGAGGGAGAAGAGCTCCACCCCCTCCCTGACCACCGAAGAGGCGAACAGTAGCGAGAGCGGCCACCCCGGCGCTCCCAGAACCTTGATTCCTCCACCTCCTCTCTGCCCCAGGAACCATGCGGCCTGAGCCGGAGGGCAGGCTGACTGGGAGCCCGGAGGAAGAGAACATGCGCCACTGTAAGGAGCAGAGCACCCCCCGGATCAAGAGGGAGACTCGGCGCTGCCGCTGATGGCCATCAGGTACCCGGCATCCTACACAAACATGCCAGAACACTGAGACAGCGGGGAGGTGAGCAGAGGAGGGACTGCAGAAAGGGATAGTGCTATGTGGTCTCTCAGCCCCCCTCTGTCTCTCAGACCCCCCCTCCTCTGTCTCTCAGACCCCCCCTCCTCCTCTGTCTCTCAGCTCTCCTCCTCCTCCTCTGTCTCTCAGCTCTCCTCCTCTTCCTCTGTCTCTCAGCTCTCCTCCTCCTCCTCTGTCTCTCAGCTCTCCTCCTCCTCCTCTGTCTAGTAGACATCCCGTGAGTTATTTCTAAGAATTATAGGCCTACAATATAAACCGCCAAATTTCCATGCAAAATAATTGTACCGCTTTCAGCATCAAAAATCTGACAAATCATACCGCCAGGGAGGTTAAAATAATAAAAATGAAATACATAACGTTTTTAGTTTGTGGTGCTCAGATACAGTTCTAATTAAAAAGTCAAAATAAAATTGCCCAAAAAATATACTTTTAGAAATACTTTTTTGTGCCCCTTTGTTATTAATTAGGAGCAGGATTTACTCAATTTTCTCAGTTTAAAAAAGTGTTGTTACAGGCTGTGGGGTGGATTTACTAAAAGGCAAATAGAACTGTGTACTCTGCAAGCACAGTAGCTCCAGAGCTTAGTAAATGAGCAGAAGAGCTTTGCTGACTTCCATCATCCAATCATGTGCAAGCAAAAAAAAAAATGTTGTTTTTTTTTTTATTATGATTGCACGTGATTGGGTATTCTTTGCAAAGTGAAGGTTTACCTAATTTACTAAGCTTTGGAGCAACTGCACTTGCACAGTGCAACTGCAATATATTTGCCTTCAGTAAATCAACCCCTTAGTGTCCAAGTAGACTAAAATAGCCAAATATCTGAATATTTTTTGTTATATCTGTAGGATATTGAAAACACTCCTGAGTGTAATGGCTTTATATATTCTGAGGCAATGGCGGGCAAAATTGTACACACAGTGTGAATCTGTCTCCTAGGTTTCCCATGAAAACGGTGAGGAATCAGCTTAGAACTACACGGTAGAATCTTGTCAATGATCTCAAGGCAGCTGGGACTATAGTCACCAAGAAAACAATTAGTAACACACTACGACATGAAGGACTGAAATCCTTGTGCCCGCAAGGTCCCTCTGCTCAAGAAAGCACATGTACATGCCCGTCTGAAGTTTGCTAATGAACATCTGAATGATTCAGAGGAGAACTGGGTGAAAGTGTTGTGGTCAGATGAGACCAAAATCAAACTCTTTGGCATCAACTAAACTCACCGTGTTTGGAGAAGGAGGAGGAGGAATGCTGCCTATGACCCCAAGAACACTATCCCCACTGTCAAACATTGAGGTGGAAACATTATGCTTTGGGGGTGTTTTTCTGCTAATGGGACAGGACAACTTCACTGTATCAAAGGGACGATGGACGGGGCTGTGTACTATTAAATCTTGGGTGAGAACCTCCTTCCCTCAGCCAGGGCATTAAAAATGGGTTGTGGATGGGTATTCAAGCATGACAATGACCCAAAACGCACGGCCAAGTTAACAAAAGGAGTGGCTCAAGAAGAAGCACATTAAGGTCCTGGAGTGGCCTAACCAGTCTCCAGACCTTAATCCCATAGAAAATATGTGGAGGGAGCTGAAGGCTCGAGTAACCAAACATCAGCCTCGAAACCTTAATGACTTGGAAAGGATCTGCAGAGAGGAGTGGGAAAAAATCCCTCCTGAAATGTGTGCAAACCTGGTGGCCAACTACAAGAAACGTCTGACCTCTTTGATTGCCAACAAGGGTCTTGCCACCAAGTCATGTTTTGCGAAGGGGTAAAATACTTATTTCACTCATTAAAATGCATATCAATTTATAACTTTTTTGAAATGCGTTTTTCTGGATTTTTTTGTTGTTATTTTGTCTCTCACGGTTAACCACTTTAGCCCCGGACCATTTGTCAGCCTAAGGACCAGAGGTCTTATTACAGTTTCGCACTGCATTGCTTTAACTGGTAATTGCGCGGTCATGCAATGTTGTACCCAAACAAAATTTGTGTCCTTTTTTCCTCACAAATAGAGCTTTCTTTTGGTGGCATTTGATCACCTCTGCGGTTTTTATTTTTTGCGCTATAAAACAAAAATAGAGCGTCAATTTAGAAAAAAAATCAATATTTTTTAGTTTTTGCTATAATAAATATCCCCAAAAACTATATAAAAAAAACATTTTTCCACAGTTTAGGCCGATACGTATTCTTATACATATTTTTGGTAAAAAAAAAAGCGCAATAAGCGTTTGATTGGTTTGTGCGAAAGTTATAGCTTCTACAAGATAGGGGACTGTTTTATGGCATTTTAATAAAAAAAAAAAAAAATATTAGTAATGGCGGCGATCAGCGATTTTTATCATGATTACGGACACGTTTGACACATTTTTGGGACCATTGGCATTTTTACAGCGATCAGTGCTATAAAAATGCACCGATTACTGTGAAAATTACACTGGCAGTGAATGGGTTAACCAGTAGGTGGCGCTGTAGGGGTTAAGTGTGCCCTGATGAGTGTTTCTAACTGCAGGGGGGATGGGCTGTGTGTGACATGACACTGATCTCCGCTCCGACTACATGGAGCGGAGATCAGTGTCATTGTCACTAGGCAGAGCGGGGAGATGCTTGTTTACACAAGCATCTCCGCGCTGTATCTCTCAGTGAGACGATCGCGGGTGTCCCCGCGGTGATCGAGTCCGCGGGACCCACGGTCGGGCTCACGAAAAAGGCGGCAGGGTTGCGAGCGTGACCACACGCGGCATCTTAAAGGGGACGTATAGGTACGTGGTTATGCCTGTCCATGCCGCTCTGCTGACATAAATGTACATGCGGCGGTCCTTAAGCGGTTAAAATAAACCTACCATTAAATTACAGACTGATCATTTCTTTGTCAATGGGCAAACATACAAAATCAGCAGGGGATCAAAAAAATGTTTCTCACTGCAAGTATACCTCTGTATGGTTGCAGAAGGTGGGGTGGTTGCCCCGAGTCACATTATGCATCAAAGCCCAGAAAATCATAGCTTTAATTCTGTACTTATACATATAAAAAGCCTAAATGTCTCCAAATCTTCCCTTCTACATCTCTGGCTAGATGGACAGTGTCTTCTTGGTAGCAGATCAAATTTTTTTACATGGCATGAAAAACCATAGAGTCTATAATATATAAAGTGAAATGTAGATTTGTAATTTGTTCCCAGCTCATTCTACATTCTTTCCTATTTTAGGTGCCTTTGGTACACGCTGTCAAAACCACCGGCATGCAAATAACTCCATCTAAAGATTGGAGATATTATTACATTAATATATTTTTCCATTTTGGCATCACAGGCAGTGAAATGTGTTGACTGAGACATATGAAACAAAATGTCCATCTGTTTGTGTTACAATGTGTGAAGCTAAAGCAAATGTTCCCTCATTAACTTTGGGTAGTTTTCCAGGCTTAACAAGAGGGAATAATACATTTTCCTAATTTCTAGTTTTCTAATATTAGAATTAAACATGTGCTAGCATCATACATTTGTGCATTTAAGGAAGCTTAAAGAGGAATATTCAGTGCACATGGAAATACTGTTTGCCTATGATGCTTTCCAAATTGCCTTTATATGTTATGTTATGTTTATGATGACTTAAAGTGAAGCTCTAGCCAATGATTTATTTGTTATCTCTGTGCTTGTGTGGGTTTCCTTTGGGAATTCAGGTTTCCTTCCACACTCCAAGAGACACGTTGGTCAGTTAATTGGCTACATTATAAATTGACCCATGTATGTGTATGCATGCATGTGAGATAAGGACCTTGAGGGCAGGGACAGATTTGAATACATTTTATGCAAAGTGCTGCGCAAATTGTTAACACTATATAAATGCTTTTAATTTTAAAAAGTTGAGACTACTTTTTGTTTTGGATAGAGTGGGGAGAAGTTAGAACCTCCTTCAGGTTTTTAATGCTTTCCATGCCCCTATTTGAGAAGGAAGGTTTCCTTCACTTCTGTCCCAGAGACACAACAGTAACTTTTTAGGAATCTCTCCAAAGGCAGGAACAGGTGCCACCATTGTACATTTCCTCTAGTCTTACATTCCAGTGGCAACTGCCAACTTTTGAGTTTCCACAAATTTTCCCCTTTATTGTGGTCACTAGGAAAATTTTAGGAACAAAACCACTAATATAGGATGGCAAAGTTTCAATTCTACCCCTCCCACACTTCATTAGCCACTATAAGTTCCACTATAAGTGACACATGGTACAATGACACGAATAGACTAAGCAGTGAAGAAATATTATGAAATTACACCAGTACATGGTGCTATAGTAGTGAAAAAGTGATCTTCTGCCCTGCTTACAATGCAATCTATTTTCATAATCCTTTTAATTATCTACTAACCTTGCACTGGTAAGTCTTCAGGCGAGATCGTCTCTAAGGTAACAGAACGAGTGATGGCATTACTGGCCACTGCTCTTTCAGACATGATCTGTACAGACAGACAGTTGAAAAATGTCCATTTATAATTTGTATTTAAAGTTTAACCAAAGTCAAGTTTCTTTAATTCTGTGTGCATTTAATCCCCATCAATACCATCAAATCATTACAGAGATCAATGCATTAATTTCCTTTATGCTTGTTTCTATGATTCATTCTGCCCTCTCAATATCTCCCTTTGTAGCCACCAATTCAGATGAACGGAGAGCTGAGAGTTACGTGTTGATGAGTTATGAGCCCAAATGAAAGAGCACATGACTGGTAACCCTTTAGACAAGCATGTTCCTCCCTGCTGGCCACTGGATGGAGCAGAGTTTAGCTGTGCTGTGTTGATCAGTTGCCTAATATTGTTCCAGGTCTGATAGAATGCAATAATGAATCTGACGGGCAGACTGCATAGCTAAAGTCTACACCATGCAGTGCCAACTACCTCCCTTTAACATGCACATCTAAGGGGGTGCCCAGAGATGTATTCTTTCACTTTTGCAATCAGCAGGAACCTGATGTATCACCCCACCACCACCAACATACAACACCACGCTGGATGTCATACAGAGCCAGAAATACAACAAAAAAACAGCTGCCACTCCAGGCATGGACTGAGGATATGCACACATTTTCAAAGTAAAAAAATATCATTACTAATACAGCATTTAATAATACGTATTGCAATAAATGTGATTTTAGTACTCCTTTTAAAACCTATGAGCAGTTTACAGGGTTAGCATAAAAAAATAAAAGTATATTTAGAAGACCAGCACCCCTACAAATGCAGTATTTGGGCATGCCAACAATAGGGTTATAATTCACAATGGAACCAGTACCAAATAGTGGCCCTATAAAGGCTGTTGCATCAGCTACAGACAGACACCATCAGTCAGTGTTGTATATTCAGTTGATTACAACCGTTGATCCCCACTGAGCCGGTGGATGACAAGTCCATCTCTGCACACTGTGCAGGAATGGACCAGTCAGATCTCCGCTTTCCTCTATGGGGGGATTGGATGAAAACAGACCGTAGAGTCAGTTTTCATCCGATCCGCCAGACAGATGGAAAATAGGGTTTCCATCCGTCTGGATTTAATGGTGGTCAGTGTCATTTTAACCCCTGACCTTGAATTACAGCCTTCCTCTGTAGCTTGGAGGATTTAATTAATCAATTACTCCCTCCGGGTTCCCCTTCCTCTGTTGTTACAGGAAGGGGAGGGACCTCAAATGTAAACAATAGTACAATTTACATTTGTGATCACTGTCATTGGGCATCTAAGCAATCACAAGGCACAAAGCGCCTCTGATACTCTCTGCTAATAGTAGCGGGAGATGAGGCATTGTGTGCATGTCGGGCAATGTAAACAAACGTAAAAAAAAATGGACCTTTATAACCATCTGTTCAAAATATCTGCTCCACCTATTGGCTGTTGATTGTTAGAGGGTGGTTCAAAACTGGGATAAGATAATCAGCCACATAGGTAACAAAATGAAGTCTATTTTTCAGTGTTTTCACACAATATTCACACAACTTTTACAAAAGATTCATATATATTTTTCTAATTAAATCTTATGTGGAAAATGTGACTATTGGGTAAAAACAATGATAAACAGACCTCACTATTTTCAGTGAGTGAGCTGGTTAATAGACTTTAGACATGTGCACACTGAAATATTTTGTTTCGGAATTTCGTTTTCGTCCGAAAAATAAATTTATTTAGTTACTCCTGAAATTTGTTTTTATTTATTTCGTTTTTCGTTAGAAATTGCATTCGTTCGAAAATCTGAATTAATTAAGGTCGAATCTGTCATTGAAGGCTTATGGTGTCTGTCGAATGTTCAAAGATTCGACGGAGCAGCGAAACTGTAAGACGCTGCAATCATACATTTCCGGTCGAATGTTCTGCCTACAAGCTATAGTAGAATTCTAATGTTGTATGACTAGTAATAATTATATTTATTAATTACTATTACTAGTCAACCAACATTAGAATTCTTATATAGCTTGTGGGCGGATGCATATGACCGGAAATGTACAATTGCAGCGTCGTACAGTTTAGCTGCTCCGTCGAATCATCTTAGAACTTTCGACAGACACCATAAGCCTTCAATGACAGATTCAACGTTTGTATGTTTTTCGATGCTTTGTCGAATCTTCGTCGTTCATGTTGAATTGTAAAGTTAGTTCTAGCTATTTTACTGCTCCTCCTCTTTGGTTACAATCAGCCAATAACATTCATCATCATCATCATCATCATTTTTATTTTACTTCCCCCACCCAATTCCAGCAGCGATCTTTTCTCTCTATGTCGAATCTTTCCTCTCTATAATGTCAAATCTTTTCTCTCTATTATGTCGAATCTTTTCCCTCCATGTAGAATAATCTTGGACTAATAGAGTTAAGGTTAGGCACATTCAACCACAGGTTTGATAGACACAGATTGTTATTGTCAGCGTCATGTCAAATCTCTTATCTATATCGAACTGTTGTCGCAGAGAAAACGAAAATAAAGCATTTGTTTACGTCGGATCTTTCGGTTTTCGGATTCTGTGCTTTCGTTTGTTTGTTAAAACGATAACGAAAATACCTGAAATTCAGACAAAAATGCACGAAAACGAATGCACATGTCTAATAGACTTTATAGAGGGCTCAGAATATGGGGGAGATTTACTAAAACTTGGGAACACAGAATCTGGCACAGTAATCAATTAGCTTCCAACTTCAGCTTGTTTAAGCTTTGGCAATAAAACCTAGAAGCTGATTGGATACTATGAACAGCTGCACCAGATTTTGTGTGGACCAGTTTTAGTAAATCTCCCCCGAAATGTAGCACTTAACAGCAGGGACCAGAGCCTACATATGTGTATAGAGTAAATAAGGCTGTTGTCATGCACATGTATATTAGTTACACATTATACAAATAATCACGATTTTAAAACCGTACAGACTAATATAATTATTTACATCAACTGATTTCTTCAGACTCCATACATGGCTCAAGGACTTCATACCTTAGAACACATATCATGAAGGGCACTGGCAATAGCTTTGGCTGGGACATCACAACGGAATACATGACACTTCAGCATGCAGGTATCTTTATCATTAGCTATAA
The DNA here is from genome assembly GCA_029206835.1 of Rana muscosa. NCBI lineage: Eukaryota > Metazoa > Chordata > Amphibia > Anura > Ranidae > Rana > Rana muscosa. The sequence continues at coordinate 48,908,856 of CM055118.1, forward strand.
AAGCAAAGTCTCTAAAACAGAAGAAACATTTTATTAGTGCCATTTTAGACTATTAATAGTATATAATGAACATTAGCCAACAACTTCACATATGTGGATTGTGTGGGGAGTGGTAAGACTGCAAATTCTTCATTGCATGTTTGCACGCTCAAACACCTTCTATTATTTTATTTTGTATATTTTATTTTGTACAGCCTATTAGAAAAACTGGTTGAGTCAACAGTGGCTCTGTTGTGTCCAATTGGGCTACAACTGACCATATATGATTATACAATCTGATTGTTCAATTTTTTAGATCCACCATCAACTATGTAATGCAAGTGCCTGCTTAATTTGATACAAACAGATTGGTATTTGGTAAATCTAAAGGAGATTGTAAAGGGGGTTTGTACGACCAGATTGTATAGTGGATAGTCAGCCTAAATGTATACTACCTCTTGTTCTTGTCTACTTCATGGAGGCATTAATCTCAAAGCTTCATGTTGTTAAAAGACATTACAGAGACTTTAACAGTTACTGGCACAAACTAACCTGGTCTAGAAATTGCATATTAACTTGAAACACTACAGTGTACTGTGATTAAAAAGAACTAAACCCTTCAGTATAACGGTTTCCCAAAGTGATTATATTCAAGGTTTGCCATAAATGATAATTGTCACAGTTGCTTAGGCTCTCTACTGAACGGTCAAGCCATCACATGGCTGGTGTCATAACTGATAACGTGTGCAGCACCATAGCAACTGAAGACCAAACAAAGGCCAAGATGGTAGCTTTCTTGGCTGTAGGAGGATAGGAGGTTTAGTTACACTTTTAGGTGCATTTTCATTGATCTCAGCACACGGATTTGGGTTTCTTCCAAGCTACTGTCACATACAGTACATCAATTTTTTTTCCTTTTTGGAGAGGTAGTGTGGCAGTTTTATTGAATAGAAAGCCTTTGTGTGCTGCACGTGTATTGCATCTGTATGGCCTTGCCTTGTGCAGAGTTTGTAGACCTTCCTGCCACTAGAGGTCCAGGAACCAAATATTAAACCACTAGGTATGTTCAATCAATATCAAGAAATATTTTGCAAGATTTTATATTTTGTAGCTCATACAGTACCAACCAAAGTAAAAAAAATGTTCAGGTCTGACCATACAACTGTCTGGTTGCTATGAGTTATTGCATATATTTGGCTTTGCATTGGTTTATGAAACAAGGCAGAGGGATTAAAAGAAAAGAAAATGTGGTTATAAATGGATAAGCTATGATTGAAAAACAATGACTTAAAGATTTACTGGGCAAGAGAGTTTACATTTCTTATTGTGTGATCTATAGGATGGCAATGAGGGTATAGCAGACATGGCAGCCAAAGTAGTTATTAAGTGCCTGTGGTTGAAAGTGATCCAGTTCAGTATGTTTACCTCCCACCTGCGTCCAATTGTATGGTCCCAGTGTATGTATTAACTTATGATGCAACTTTCTTACAACTTTTCAGAGCCAAATGTAGCGCACCAACCCCAGACTTTACCTGCTTTTCTTCTGCTTGGCTCCTCCGCAGGAAAGAGGCACACCGCACCACAAGCCCGTACCCTCCTGAATGGGGAGGTTGAGCGGTGTTAGTTTCTCGGGCCTGCTTGCAGCCAGTGTTTAAAAACCTCCAGTGCTGACCTTGTTTCTGTGGTAGTCAGAAACAAGCCTTTAGTTCTCCCCAGTAAGCAACTGTCCACACCAACTGAAAGGTCCAACTCTTATTTATTTTTCTCAGCACAATAAACAGTCCCTTTGAGAGCAGACAGGTTGGGACAAGACACAGGTTAGATAAGGTGGGAGGAGGTCCAGGCACAAACTTGAATTGGGTTTTCTCCTGTTCTGATTAGCACGAACAGGCTTGGCGCACGGTCCCTGCCACAGACCATGAGGTTGGTCACTGCCACTGACCGGGTGGAAAAGATGAAAGCCACTGCCACTGACCTTGTGTGCATAGTGTCACTGCCACTGTGACATACCGAACACGCACTTCCTTCCTTTAGTAACTTGGCCCCTTTTTAGGACAAGAACATCCCTCCGGAGAGTTACCAGAGGCCCCCTCTTTCACCACGACTCTGCGCTGGGTCTTCAGAAAGGGTCACCTCCCTGGCCTCCTCAATCCTGGATACGGGTCCCCTTGCAAGGCAGATTCCCTGGGAGCCTCGGTTCCTGGCGGATCCCAGCCAAAGGCTGCTGGGCTCCAGGCCTTTCTCCAAAGTACCTCACCCCAGACTGAAGGTGTCTGGGATGGAACAGCAGCTCCATCTCCGGGCCTAGGGCACCCGGAGACAACCCGACCAGGCCTCCGGGCCTAGGGCACCTGGAGGCGACACACACGCACCCAGGCCTAAGGTGCCTGAGCGCGGAACCGACTCCACTGGAAGATGGCTGCTCCCTTTTATATCCTCTCCCGACAGGCACAGCAGGTTTCCCGCCCCACCGTACTGCTGCCAGGAGGGGACAAAAAAAGGCACAACATTGTACTGCGGTTCAACCTGGGCCTATGGCAACAGCGCCACCTATAGGTCCCAGGGAACTACACACCAGTACCATCTCCCAGGGATAGAAATGATCCATGAAACCTAACAATTAGTGCATCTGAGCCTAGTTACCACTCAGATGCTTCCCCTAAATGTAACCACCCGCTACACAAAGAGTATACATATCCCAAATGTTTTATGAGCAGATCAGAAAAGCTGCTATCACCATTACACTCAGCAGTGCTCAAGCGTCCTGCTTGGCTCTTAAGAGGACACATATTTTGTGTAATGTGCCATCACCTCACCTTTGCCCTGAGTGTTGCCACAAGGAAAGAATAACAACGATGGTACACACTGGTCTGTGTACAATTTGAAATAAATTTAAAGAATGGTTATGGAAGCAGTAAAATATGTTTAATACATTATAGCAAAATCTTCTGTACTGCAATTGTACAGTATTTTTATAGCCACAGAAATTTCAAGTTTACGTCATTCCTAATATGGCCATGACTCATCAGCCAGAGAAACACAATTGCATTATACCCAAGGGTAGCTGCCATGAGCTCATTTGTGACACAGATGCAGAAGCCAAGCTTCACTTTTGAGTGGGGGCAGCTAAACCCCTCATAAACCTTCATTGTAAGTTCCGGTATCATAAGGAAGATAGATTTACAGCAACATTTTAGCGTTGCAGTGGTAGAATTATTACTCTATAGATTGTGAAATATGGGAGAAGCATGCTAAATGCAAAGTGTTGACCCTATCCTACGAATGCACTTTAATATCTATATTTGATACGCTAATTTGAACCTTGTATTGTATATATATTTATATGTTCCTCTGCACAAATATCTATTGTTGGGCTACTTTGCTAATGCTTCCTTTTTTCAATAAAATAAAAAACTTTTAAAAAAACTTGAAAGAAACATTGGAGAAGCCTACATATAACTGATGGTTGCAAAGGATGAATGCCACCCTATGAAGGTCTAACCTTTAGAAGACTGATTAGAGAAGAGCAGATAATTTTAAGAAGGGCTGATGGTAAAAAATGTGACAGGTAATAGCCCCTATTGAAAAAGAAAAAAAAGGGGGCGTGTCCTGGACATGGAGCAGTGAGGACGTGTCTGGTCCCTGCTCCGCTCACACCGAAGCTACATCAACAGCACACCGACGATCCGAGGCACAGGAATGGCCCGGGAGATGTCACAGAGGCGGCGGAACACGTCGCAGGACACTGGGGGTGACAAATCCCGACAGGGACACCTGAATTCGTATTTCCCCGGGACCCGTGGCAAGGGCACGGAGAAATCCAAGATGGCGCTGGCCGGCAAGAGCTCCAAACAGCATGCGGCGCAGCAGACAAAGCCTGCTTCACAGACAGCCTCACCGCAGCTATCGCCTGGATCGGTGAGTGACTCTGTCCCCCTAGCCTCCCCTGGGTCCACTGCCTCCCGAGCTGAAGGCTCAGACATAGCAGACCTCATGGAAGATGGGGACTTAAAACGCCACATATGGTCCCTACCAACCAGAGAAGACCTAGAGAGGTTTACAAGCAGAATAGAGAAAGCCTTTAAAGAGGACATTGAACATCTTAAAGAGGACACCACACAGCTAGGTACAAGAATGGGGGATGTGGAGCAGAGGATGGATGAAACCCTCCCCACTATAGCAGCACTGCAGATGAGATGCACTGCCCAGGACCTGAAGCTGGAGCTATTGCTGTCCCAACTAGATGATTTCGAAAATCGCAGTAGAAGGGCAAATATTCGCATCCGTGGCATGCCTGAAGCCACTGCGCCCAAAGATATTATACCCTCCTTACAGGGGATATTCAAGGAAATCCTGGATCTTCCTGACACAGCTAATATCGAAATCGATCGCGCCCATCGAGCCCTGACGCCACCCTACCAAGATGCGGACAACCCGAGAGACATTATATGCAAACTGCACAAGTACACCCTTAAAGAGCGAATTATGCAAAAAATGTGTAACAGACCCCTTTTTGACTTCGATGGTGCCCACCTATTTTTTTATCAGGACATATCCAGACGCACACTTCTGCAACGCCGGGCCCTGAAGCCTGTCTTGGCGGCCCTCCAAGAAGCTAGCCTCCCTTACCGATGGGGTTTCCCGTTCTACCTGCAGGCAACTAAAGATGGCCGATCAGCCACGCTACGCACTAAGGACGACCTCCCTCACTTCCTCTCAGCCCTTGGATTGGGCGCAGTGGACTTTCCAGACTGGCGCGGAGACTTGGGGATGGCGGGCCTCCCGACCATCCGACCCCCCCAACACTGGATGCCTGCACCACAACGCCGCAGACGCAGCCACCGCCGTCAAGATAGAGATGCCTCACCCGGCCCCTCTGCACTGAACGACTGAAGACCCACCCAGAACCTGAACTTCCATCCATCTCCGCACTGAATTGAGCCCAGACTGCTGTCCCACGGGAGACAGGCGGCCAGATATGCACCCGGGGCCCAGACTCCCAAGACATGACTTGGTGCAAGCAATGTATCTCGATGGCCCTGACAGATTGCCGTGTACTTACGCTTATGGTTCCTTCCCACTTCCATCTCCTGGCCCGGTTCTTGTCCCTGAGCCCCTGTGCACGAAGCCTCCAATCCCCATTGGACTCAACCGCCCCTCACCTTTCACCCCCCCTTTTTTTTTTTTGGAACATCCCCTGGACAGTCGGTGCACCAGATTTGACACTAACTGGTGGGGGCGGAGCGGACTACCCCTCCTACCTCCCTTCATTTCGGCCCATGACCCCCCGTAGGCCACCCGTATACGGGTTTAGATCCCATTTGGGATGACAGGCCTGGACTTGGTGGACCCCCTATGTTAGGGGAACCCCCCAGATCCAGACTGCAGTTAATTTGAGCCGTTATTTGGCTCACTGTGCTAGTTTTTTTGTTTATTATTGTTGTGAATGTTAACACTTGTCTTTCCCTCCCCTATTCTACTCCCCTTTCTCACCCCCTCCCTTCCCCCCCCTGTCTACCCTTCTCCCCACACCTCGCTACTACAAGACTCACCTGGAACTGCGCGGACCGCACCAGATCAAGCCGCGGAATCAGAAGCCACCCAACAACACCATATCACCATGGCTGATCTCAAGGTAATCTCGTATAATGTTCGAGGTCTATGCTCCCCCTGTAAGCGCAGTAAATTATGGTGGGAACTGAAAAAACTGAAGGCACAGATAGTCTTCCTACAGGAGACACATTTCACACACCAGTCAAGACCCAAATTACCCACACATCTTTACAACCAGTGGTACATTGGCACCTCCCCTGTTAGCAAGTCAAGAGGCACTGCAATAGCTGTCCACAAAAACTGCCCTTTCCAGCACGTGAATGACATGGTAGACCCGCAGGGACGCTATGTCTTCCTAAAAGGAACCATAGCGGGCGCAAAATACACCTTTGCCACCATCTATGCCCCTAATTCAAACCAGCTGACTTTCATCGACGCAGCCCTAGAACGCCTGTCGGAGTTCCGAGAGGGCGCCCTAATAATGGGAGGCGACTTTAATGTGAGCCCAGACCCTTCACTAGACACGTCACATAGGAAACCTACGCACTCGCATGCCTTCCTTAAGCATTTCCGCAAATCCCTACAGACCGCAGGCTTAGTCGATAGCTGGAGAGTCCTCCACCCCACGGATAGAGACTATAGCTACTTCTCCATGGTACACAAGGTATACACCCGGATAGACCTGCTATTTGTGGACCGCCCTACCCTGGAACTTCTGCAGGGTTCGTCCATTGAAAGTATTACTATATCGGATCATGCACCGATCACCGTGACCCTCGCCCTGCCCTCGGGCACCCATAGGGCCTGGGCTTGGCGACTTATTGAAAACTTGCTGGACGACCTTGTAGTAGAATCTAGGGTGGCGGAAGCACTGACTAATTATTTCCGTGAAAACACCACTGAAGGCCTTAGTGAGGGTATGATCTGGGAATGCCACAAAGCAGTGATACGAGGGGAACTCATCGCCCAAGGCACTAGGCTAAAGAGAGAACGACAGGCAGATTATGACAGAGTTTTCTCCGCACTTCAACGAGCGGAGCTCAAACACAAAGTAGGGGGGGACCCCGAAGTTTTGAGGGAACTGATTGAACTTAGGGAGCTGTTCTCACGCCTGCTGGAAAGACGGGCGAGACGACAGCTGAGATACCTATCCCACAAGTACTACGAGCATGGTAACAAATGCGGCCGCATGTTAGCGAGGGCCCTACGGGAAAAACGAGCCCAGACGCAAATACACAAACTCAGCTCACCCTCTGGAACAATGCTGTTTCAGTCCTCCAAGATAGCTTCCAGATTCCGTGACTATTACGCCAACCTATATAACTTAGATGCCAAGATGACCCCAGACGCCAAAGCGGACAGGCTGACGAATATCCGTGAATACCTGTCTGAAAACGGACTGCCGGCACTTACCACAGACCAACAATTAGAATTGGAATCCCCAATCACCACCGCAGAAATATAATCCACCATCACATCCCTACCCAATGGGAAAAGCCCAGGCCCAGACGGGTTCACCAAAGCGTATTATAAAAAATTTACCTCGACACTCGTGCAACCTATGTGTAGATACTTCAGCTCCCTGACACAGGGCGGCAATATCCCCCCCGAAGCTCTATTAGCGCACATATCGATCATACCAAAAGAAGGTAAGGATCCCACGGTCCCACAAAGCTACCGCCCCATATCCTTATTGAACACGGACGTAAAAATACTGGCCAAGATCTTAGCCAATAGACTAAAGCACCTAATACCCCATGTAGTACACCCCGACCAGACCGGTTTCATTGCGGGGCGTGAAGCCAGAGATAATTCCATACGAGCGATTCAACTCATACCTGGGCTAGGAACAGAGACGAACCACTACCATACCTGATCTTATCCACTGATGCTGAAAAGGCTTTCGACCGCATTGACTGGTCTTACCTATGGGAGGTCCTGAGCACACTAGGGATAGGCCCCAATATGCTAGCTTGGATACTGGCCCTCTATACAGAACCTAGCGCACAGGTGAAGGTCAACGGCACTTTTTCACCCAGGAATGGCACGAGACAGGGGTGCCCCCTCTCGCCCCTTCTCTTTGCTCTGGCCCTTGAGCCCCTGCTGAGAAGGGTGAGGGCGAGCACGGACATCAGAGGCCTGAAAGTGGGCAATGTAGAGCACAAGCTTTCCGCCTACGCTGACGATGTACTATTCCACTTAACGAATCCCCTGATTTCATTGCCAGTCCTGATGCAGGAACTCCAGCATTTTGGAACATTATCCAATTTCAAAATTAACTACACGAAATCCGAAATACTGCCTATAAGCCTACCCCCAGCACTGACAGAAAGTTTAAAAAACGCATTCCCCTTCACATGGGCCAAGACTTCCCTGAGGTACCTGGGCATACAACTAACAGACCGATATGACCTATTATACGCCACAAATTTTCCCAGACTGATAACTGCTGTCAGACAGGACCTACAGCACTGGACAAAAACTGCCTTCACGTGGTTAGGTAGGGTCAACATAATAAAAATGAATGTCCTCCCTAGGATCCTGTTTTACATGCAAATGCTCCCTATATCCCTGCCCAGAAACTTCTTTGCCCAACTGTCTAGTATGCTTAACAATTTCTTATGGAACTCGCGGAAACCGCGGGTAGCTCTGAAGGTCCTGAAACGCTCAAAGCGCTCTGGAGGTCTGGGTGTTCCAGATCTACTCAAATACCATCAGGCTGTTACCCTCCAGAGGATTCTAAACTGGCGCTTCCATGGCAAATCTAAGCTCTGGGTTTCAGTTGAAAAATGCTTGGCAGGGAGGAACCTGTCATACGCCCCATGGCTAGCCCGGGAACACAGGGGGCTGTCAGTAGACACATCCCCTCTGACGAGCGCTACGCTCAGAACGTGGGACCGTCTCAATCGAGCGCTGCACTTGGCCCCCCCTGTGTCCCCATTGGCACCGCTGGGCGGGTTCCTCTGGTTCCCCCCAGGGGACCAAGCAGGCTTCTTTGGAACCTGGGTGGATGACAGGAATGCCAGCTGTGGGAAACTGTTGAAGGATGGCAAAATGATTCCCTATGAATCCCTGACAGCCAGGACAGGTAAACCGCAGATGAATTTCTGGAGATACAGACAGTTACACAACTTCTTCGAGACACATTGCAGCTCTATAAAGGGACATCACATCACTCACTCCTTTTGAGAAATTATTCATAGCGGAAGACCCAATCCCCCGAATGGTCTCAGAACTCTACCTATTGCTGAGCGCCTCAGCCTCGGCCCCCAAACCCATCTTCATTCATGCCTGGGAGAGAGATCTAGGACAGATATTCACGGAGCCTCAACTGACTTGCCTCTACCAGCTCACCCACTCCAGCTCCGCAGACACTAAAATGCAGGAGACTAATTACAAACTGCTATCACGCTGGTACAGGGTCCCGGCCGATTTGGCGCGGATGTACCCGACAAGCTCCGAGTTATGTTGGCGGGGATGTGGAGGCCGAGGAACCCTGCTACATGTGTGGTGGGAATGCCCACTAATAACGTCCTTCTGGCAAGACATTAGGGAACAGATTAAGGAAATCTTGGGGATAGTTGTCCCCCTCTCACCGGTTCATTTCCTCCTGCATATCCCTCCCATGCCAATCAGTCGCTACAAAAAAAGCGCACTGCCCCACCTGCTAAATGCGGCAAAGCGGCTTCTCCCGATCTATTGGAAGAAGACGTAGGTGCCAGGTAGGGAGGACTGGATATGCAGGGTAAATGAGATCAGAGAAGCAGAGGAATGGATCGCAACCTGTAAAGACACAAAAGAGAAACACATAGCCACATGGGCACTGTGGACGGAACATTTCTCCGGCCAATCTCAGGTAACATCGAGCCTAGAGATGTCACTATTGAAGCTAGCAGACCCAACTTTTGGTCGACGCGTCGACCTTGCTGACAGTTAAACCTGACCGCCCCCCTCCCCACATCCTGAACAAGAGCATAGACCCTGAGCGTAACATGTACACCTTTTACAGAACGAGATATCATCCTGGTGGCAGACAATCCGGTGCGGAACGCTAGCGAAAATTATCAGCTCAAGGTGAGATCCTACCCCCTCCCCTCCCTCCCTTTTACCCCATATCCCCTTCCCCCTCACCCCCCTATTTTCCTTCCAAGCTCTTGAATACTTTCCTAGTTGCCTCTTGCCATAATTGTGCAATGTTGAAAAGTAATCTAACTGATAATCTGGCAGCCAGCACTCTAATCATAGTGAGTAAGTTAAGCCTGGCAATAGGATCTCGGCCAATACCACACTAGCCCACGGAGAAGCACAAATGCATGCGCCGGGCACCCCGGCTGGGGCCTGGCTATGGTAACGGCGCGGGTGGGGTGCCAGAGGCGGTCAGTAGGAGGCCTTTAAATGGCCCCCCTCCTCTGGCATGGAACCCAAACGGAAAACACAGGGGCTGACTGGGGGTAGAACACCCCCCCCCTCCCCCCGATGACACATACCCTGTGAAACAAAGGATCGTTCGGGAGGGCGGGTGCCGCCCAAATGGCTGCGAGCCAGCCAACAAGCCGAGGTCCTGTACCGGCCACAGTTAATAGACAGGGCAACATGGTTACATAACATAACTAGGAGAATACTCCTTCAGATGATATAACTGCCTTTACTTCGCTATACTCTTTTTCTTTTGTTATTGAAGAAATGTTAAAATGTTGGTCATTGTAACATATGTGTTATACATACCTGTAAACCCGTGACTAACCTAATAAACACAGTTTACAAAAAAAAAGAAAAAGAAAAAAAAAAAAGTTCAAGTTCCATATGAGATTTTTGACTTTCCTAATGCCGCGTACACACGACCAATTTTCTCGTCGGGAAAAATGAAATTTTTTCTCTTTGAAGAGAAAAACGACCGTGTGTGGGCTTTTGATCATTTTTCCCGACGAGAAAAAACGGCATTAATCACGACGAGAAAAATTAGAACATGCTCTAATTTTTCTCGTCGTGATTCACAGCATTTTTTTCCACGGCAGTTTTCCCATAGGGAAACACTGCCGGGGAGCCTACACACGGTCGTTTTTCTCAACCAAGAGAAAAAATGGATGGGAAAAACGGCCGTGTGTAGGGGAACAAGCCGTTCCTCGTTTTTCCCGTCGATTTTCTCAAAGGTGTTTTCATCGTCGAGAAAATCGATCATGTGTACGCGGCATAATATTTGCCATGTATTGTGATCAGGAGAGTGCAATTCCTATAGCAACCTAAGCATTCCTACAGTGAGAATATTGAATATCTTGTACAAAGTGCTCAACAACATACCTGCACAAGAAGGCAACAAACAACAAATAACAACATGGCCTGGGGAATGCCCAGGGAAAAACCAAGCCTACTTACTGCACAAGAAGGCACCTACAGACCTCAGATGGAAACTGGATCAGGAGCAAACCACAAGTTCTAAAAGTATGCATAGGGTTTAGCCTGTTCTTATGGAGCTGAGAGCGTAGCTCAGGAAGAAAACAATAGCAATCAGCCAAGAAAATTCACTCTGGTTGATAAACTGTTGTCTCAAGCGGGCTCTGCCACAAAGCTTTTACTGGGGTTTTGGAGGGCCTAGCGACATAAGGTCATTACCGAACCGGACTTATAAACGCAACACTTTTGTGTTTGCCCCTATTTATCATGAGCTGAACTCATGATATACGACTTTTTCTATGTACACAAAAGGCATTTCTCTCAAATATTGTTCACAAATCTGTCTAATTCTGCATTAGTGAGCACTTCTCCTTTGCTGAGATAATCCATCCACCTCACAGGTGTGGCATATCAAGATGCCGATTAGACAGCATGATTATTGCACAAATGTGCCTTAGGCTGGCCACAATAAAAGGTGTGACAGCAGGAAGGTAAAGTCACCTGGTTGCATCCAGGGGGGTAGATATATTTCGCCCAGATTCAGGCTTTACGCCGACTTATACAACTAGGTGGAGAGTTGTATAAGCCCAGCTGAGGCTAGTGGGCTCATGGATGACTCATACCTCTAGGGAGAGTGTGGGGCGTCGTGCAGACAGGGAGTTGATGAGACCAGCTGAAGCTTGTCAGCTCATTTAGGCCTCTATAAGAACTCCCAGCTTCATTAGATGTTAGCTCATGCCTGGACCCAGACCTGTGTGGACTGTCTAGGGAGAGTGATCCCCTGTGCGGTGAGACAAAGCCTGTGTGGCTATTTGCTTGGACATTTAAAACCAGGGACTTAGGGACTAGGACAGCACTAGGCTGATCCCAGTTGTTAGTTAGGAAACCTGTATGTTTAGTCAGAGGTCAAGTTGACCAGGATTTATTTTGTTTATGTTTCTTTTGCTTTGCTGTGTTTTGTCACTGTAAATAGAAAATAAACCGCACCTTTTTTGATTTTGAAAACCACAACCTCCGTTTGCTGGGCCTGTTTTTGTGTGGGGAGCCCATCTCGGGGGTCACACACACCCGCTGCCGAGCTAACCCCCTCACAGTTGGTGGAGAACGCGGGCAGTTTTTTTTTAAGCCAGCATGGAGGAGATACTGAAGCAGCTGGCTCTAGCAAATGCCAATCAACAGCAGACAAATGCAGGTTTGCAAAAGAGCCTTGCAGCTCAACAACAGAACTTCGCAGCCCAGCAGCAAGCTCATCAACAGAGCCTTGCAGCCCAGCAGCAGACAAACGCAACTTTGCAACAGAGTCTGGAGGCTCAGCAACAAGCCCAGCAGCAATCTGAGGCCCGCTTCATAGACCTGTTGCAGAAGCAAGAGCAGAGACTACAACAACAGATGGAAGCAGCAATGCAGCAACGTCCGCAGACCAGTGAGGAAAGCCGTCCCACTAATACCGCGTCCTTTGGGGTCAGTCGTTTATTGACAAAAATGACTGGAGAGGATGATCCAGAGGTATTTTTGACCACATTTGAAAGGACCGCTGAAAGAGAAAAGTGGCCTGAGGAGCAGTGGGCTGGACTGGTGGCTCCTCTGTTAACTGGTGAATCGCAGAAAGCTTACTATGACCTAGAGCCTAACCAAGCAAAAGACTATGTGATGCTAAAAGCTGAAATATTGGCAAGGCTGGGTGTCACCCAGGCTGTCCGGGCTCAGCGTGTGCATAACTGGACTTTCCAGCTTGGAAAACCCCCCAGGTCTCAAATGTATGATCTCATTCACCTGAGCAGAAAGTGGCTACAGCCAGAGACTTTGTCCGCACCAAAGATTGTGGAACGTGTTGTAATGGATCGGTTTTTGAGAGCTCTTCCTACTGCCATCCAAAATTGGGTAAGCCATGGAGACCCAGAGACGGCCGATGGTCTTGTGGATCGTGTGGAGAAATACTTGGCTACAGAGAACCTGACGGCCTCTTCCAGAGACACTCGGACTTTCCACCCTAAGACCAGACCATCCCCAGGGGCGGATAAGAGGATTCCAAGGGGTGAGGGTGGAGAGAGTGAGAGGGTGGGAGCTCTACCCCAAGTTTGGCGAGAACAGCCTGGGAAATCAGCGGCTCAAGAGGCCGCAAGAAGGATCGTTTGCTACCGCTGCCGGCAAGCGGGACATATTGCAGCCAATTGCCCGGTTGTGGAGGAACCCATGCAGTGTGACTTTCTGACGGGCAGACGTCAGTCGCTGTGTGCGACAGTCGCATGCACTGCCATTCGAGGAACTGAGAAACATTTATGCAAAATGTGTGTTAATGGTAGAAATGTTGTGGTATTGCTGGATTCAGGTAGCCTTGTGACCCTGATAAAGGCTGAGTTAGTTAAAACAGAGGTCTCTGGGAATAGCAAGGTAGCTGTTATTTGTGTGCATGGGGACACCCGAGAGTATCCAGTGACTACAGTGTGTTTCGAGACCCCCAAAGGTACCCTCTCTCATCCAGTGGGCTTAGTATCTCAGTTACCGCATGACGCCATTGTGGGAAGGGATTTTCCGAAGTTCTGGGAACTGTGGGATGATCCTGAGCCCCCCACTGGTGCCCCTATGTACCAGGAATGTGATAGCCAGAACTCCCCTGAGAGTGGTGAGGACTCTCCGGAATTTCCCTTATCAGTATTGGCAGGGGAGACTCAAGAAACTGGAGAGGAGCCCACCTCCTCAGACGAAAACCTACCGTCTGTGGAGTTTTCTGATCTTGAGGTTCACAGGGAAAACTTTGCCACAGAACAGTTGAAAGACCCCGCCCTAATAAAGGCACGGGAAAACGTAGTGAAAATAGATGGCGAGTTAGTGAACCCAGATAATACCTGCACTTACCCATACTTCAGCGTAGAGAAGGACCTACTGTATCGGGTGGCAAAAAGGGCAGAAGAAACCGTTGAGCAGCTTGTGGTGCCCAAACCTTACAGGAAGTTGGTGTTGGAGTTGGCCCATGGGCACATTCTTGGAGGTCATCTGGGGACAGAGAAAACCCGAGAGAGGGTATTACAGAGATTCTATTGGCCGGGGGTGATGAAGGACATAGAAAATTATTGTTCCTCCTGCCCTGTGTGTCAGAGGTCGGCCCCGATGCCACATTTCCGTAGCCCGCTGGTCCCTCTACCCATCATTGAGGTCCCGTTTGAGAGGATCGCCATGGATTTGGTAGGTCCTATAATCAAGTCCGCTAGGGGGCACCAGTACATATTAGTTATAATGGACTATGCCACCCGTTATCCAGAAGCGATCCCTCTCCGAAATACCTCGGCCAAAACCATAGCCAAAGAGCTATCTCTTGTGTTTAGCCGGGTGGGTATTTGTAAAGAACTGCTTACGGACCAAGGTACACCCTTTATGTCCCGGGTTATGAAGGAGCTGTGTAAATTGTTCAAAGTGACGCAATTACGTACATCTGTGTATCACCCCCAAACCGATGGGCTGGTTGAAAGGTTCAACAAAACCCTAAAACAAATGTTGAAGAAAGTGGTGGATAGAGATGGAAAGGATTGGGACTGTCTACTTCCTTATCTGATGTTTGCTATTAGGGAGGTGCCCCAATCCTCTACGGGATTCTCCCCCTTTGAGTTACTGTATGGGAGACACCCAAGAGGGCTGTTGGATATTGCCAAGGAAACTTGGGAAAGTGAGAGTTCTCCCCACAGGAGTGTGATTGAGCATGTCGCCCTGATGCAAGACCGAATTGCACAGGTAATGCCCATCGTGAAGGAACATTTGGCCCAAGCGCAGTTAGCACAGCAGAGAGTGTACAACCGTGGAGCCAAGACCCGTACCTTTTCCCCGGGGGATAGGATACTGGTACTTGTCCCTACGGTTGAAAGTAAATTCCTTGCCAAATGGCAAGGCCCCTACGAGATAATGGAAAAAGTGAGCGAAGTGAATTACAAGGTCAGACAACCAGGAAGGCGAAAGCCCGAACAGATCTATCACGTTAATCTGTTGAAAGCCTGGAGGGATAGAGAGTCCCTAGTCGCAGACACTTGGTCACCAGCTCAAACTGGTTGCGTGATTCCTGAGGTTGGAATAGCAGCCACCTTGTCACAACCCCAACAACAGGAGGTTAAGGAGTTTGTGCTTCGCAACAAGGAGGTATTCTCTGAGCTGCCGGGACAAACATCTGGGGTAGAGCATGACATCATTACCCCGCCCGGTGAAAGGGTGAAGTTAAAACCCTATCGGATCCCAGAGGCCCGACGGGAGGCAATACGGGAGGAAGTACAGAAAATGCTGAACTTAGGGGTGATAGAGGAGTCCCAAAGTGATTGGTCTAGTCCCATTGTGTTGGTGCCTAAACCGGATGGGAGCTGGCGATTTTGTAACGATTTTCGTCAGTTGAACAAAGTTACAAAATTTGACACCTACCCCATGCCACGTATAGATGAGTTGATCGACCGGCTGGGAACAGCCCGATACATGACGACTCTTGACCTCACAAAAGGGTATTGGCAAATCCCCCTGGCCAAGTCGGCCAAAGAGAAAACCGCATTTGTAACCCCAGACGGGGCGTTCCAATATAAAAGAATGCCGTTCGGGTTACAGAATGCGCCGGCCACATTCCAGCGGAAAATGGACCAGATGCTGAGGCCCCATCGGAAGTATGCTGCGGCTTACCTGGATGACATAATTGTCCATAGCACAGATTGGGCCTCACATCTGCCAAAAGTGCAAGCAGTCCTGGACTCTGTTCGGGAAGCGGGGTTTACGGCTAACCCCAAGAAGTGTACCATTGGGCAGGAGGAGGCCAAATATCTTGGGTACACCATTGGGAGGGGAGTAATAAAACCCCAACTCAACAAAGTCGAGGCCATCCAGAGTTGGCCACGTCCCAACAGCAAGAAGCAGGTACGAGCCTTTCTGGGAATCGCTGGGTATTATCGGCGATTCATTCCCCACTTTGCTTCTAAGGCTGTGCCCCTAACCAACCTGACGAAGGGGAAAGGGTCGGTCATGATTAAATGGACCCCCGAGGCTGAGGCAGCATTCCAATTCTTGAAACAAGCCTTATGTAGCCAGCCAGTGTTGTACTTCTCTAAAGACTTTGTCGTACAAAGTGATGCGTCAGATGTGGGGTTAGGAGCAGTATTGTCCCAGGTCTGGAACGGGGAAGAGCACCCAGTCATTTACCTCAGCAGGAAGTTGAAGTCCCATGAGGTAAATTACGCCACCGTTGAAAAGGAGTGTTTAGCGGTGAAGTGGGCTCTAGATTCCCTTCGGTACTACCTGCTAGGTAGGCACTTTGACATGGTTACGGATCACGCTCCGTTAAAGTGGATGGCTCAAAACAAGGAAACAAATAGAAGAGTGAATAGGTGGTTCCTGGCCCTCCAGGAATTCAACTTCACAGTAAAGCATCGCCCTGGCGTTCAAATGGGGAATGTGGATGCTTTGTCTCGAGTACATGAATGCCTGATTGCTGGTGTTCCAACCCCGAGGTTAAAACAAGAGGGGGGGGGTATGTGACAGCAGGAAGGTAAAGTCACCTGGTTGCATCCAGGGGGGTAGATATATTTCGCCCAGATTCAGGCTTTACGCCGACTTATACAACTAGGTGGAGAGTTGTATAAGCCCAGCTGAGGCTAGTGGGCTCATGGATGACTCATACCTCTAGGGAGAGTGTGGGGCGTCGTGCAGACAGGGAGTTGATGAGACCAGCTGAAGCTTGTCAGCTCATTTAGGCCTCTATAAGAACTCCCAGCTTCATTAGATGTTAGCTCATGCCTGGACCCAGACCTGTGTGGACTGTCTAGGGAGAGTGATCCCCTGTGCGGTGAGACAAAGCCTGTGTGGCTATTTGCTTGGACATTTAAAACCAGGGACTTAGGGACTAGGACAGCACTAGGCTGATCCCAGTTGTTAGTTAGGAAACCTGTATGTTTAGTCAGAGGTCAAGTTGACCAGGATTTATTTTGTTTATGTTTCTTTTGCTTTGCTGTGTTTTGTCACTGTAAATAGAAAATAAACCGCACCTTTTTTGATTTTGAAAACCACAACCTCCGTTTGCTGGGCCTGTTTTTGTGTGGGGAGCCCATCTCGGGGGTCACACACACCCGCTGCCGAGCTAACCCCCTCACAAAGGTCACTTTAAAATGTGCAGTTTTATCACACAGCACAATGCCACAGATGTCACAAGTTTTGTGGGAGCGTGCAATTGGCATGCTGACTGCAGGAATGTCCACCAGAGCTGTTGCCCTTGAATTGAATGTTCATTTCTCTACCATAAGCCGTCTCCAAAAGGCATTTTAGAGAATTTGGCAGTACATTCAACCGACCTCACAACCGCAGACCACATGTAACCACACCAGCCCAGGACCTCCAAGACCACAGCATCTTAACCTCCAAGATCGTCTGAGACCAGCCACCCAGACAGCTGCTGCAAAACAAGCAGTTTGCATAACCAAAGAATTTCTGCACAAACTGTCAGAAACCGTTTAAGGGAAGCTCATCTGCATGTTAGCCATCCTCATCGGGGGTCTCGACCTGACTACAGTTCATCGCCGTAGCCGACTTGAGTGGGAAAATGCTCACATTCAATGGTGTCTGGCACTTTGGAGAGGTGTTCTCTTCACGGATGAATCCCGGTTTTCACTGTTCAGGGCAGATGGCAGACAGCGTGTATGGCGTTGTGTGGGTGAGCGGTTTGCTGATGTCAACGTTGTGGATCGAGTGGCCCATGGTGGTGGTAGGGTTATGGTATGGGCAGGCGTATGCTATGGACAACGAACACAGATGCATTTTATTGATGGCATTTTGAATGCACAGAGATACTGTGATGAGATCCTGAGGCTGATTGTTGTGCCATTCATCCACGACCATCACTTCATGTTGCAGCATGATAATGCACGGCCCCATGTTGCATAGATCTGTACACAATTCCTGGAAGCTGAAAACATCCCATTTCTTACATGGCCAGCATACTCACCGGACATGTCACCCATTGAGCATGTTTTGGATGCTCTGGATCGGCGTATACGACAGCATGTTCCAGTTCTTGCCAATATCCAGCAACTTCGCACAGTCATTGGAGAGGAATGAACCAACATTTCACAGGCCACAATCAACAACTTGATCAACTCGAAGGAGATGTGCTGCTTGTGTGAGGCAAATGGTGGTCACACCAGATACTGACTGGTTTTTGGACCCCCCCCCGACCCCCAATACAGTAAAACTGCACATTTTAGAGTGCCCTTTTTATTGTGGCCAGCCTAAGGCACACCTGTGCAATAATCATGTCTAATCAGCATCTTGATATGCCACACCTGGGAGGTGGATGGATTATCTAGGCAAAAGGAGAAGTGCTCGCTAACACAGATTTAGACGGATTTATGAACAATATTTGAGAGAAATGCCTTTTGTGTACCAAGAAAAAGTCCTAGATCTTTGCGTTCAGCTCATGATAAATAGGGGCAAACACAAAACTGTTGCGTTTATAATTTTGCCCAGTGTATATTTTAGTGGGCTATTTGTGTTTTAACATTACTATGCGAATTCTGATCATATTTCTCATCAGTTGCAATTACTGTATATACTCGAGTATAAGCCGAGATTTTCAGCCCTTTTTTTTGGGCTGAAAGTCCCCCCCTCGGCTTATACTCGAGTCAGCGAAATTTTTTACATTGTAAATCGTACCTGTAAAGACGTTGTGGCTGCGGCGTCCATCGTTCGAATTCCGCGGTCTCTTCCTGTTCCTTCCGTGATAGGTGATTCTCATCAGACACTCTCCGCCTATCACGATCATTCTCTCATCCTCAGTTTTCCAGCAGACGTCTGTGATTGGCGGAACACCCAACACAGTGTCTGCTGGGAAACTGAGGATGAGAGAATGATCGTGATAGGCGGAGAGTGTCTGATGAGAATCGCCTATCACGGAAGGAACAGGAAGAGACCACGGAATTCGAACGATGGACGCCACAGCCGCAACTTCTTTACAGGTACGATTTACAATGTAAAATAGCGAGCTAGGGAACAGTGAAGATAGGAGAACAGTGAGGATAGGAGAACAGTGAGGATAGGAACAGTAAGGATGACCCTCGGCTTATACTCGAGTCAGTAAGTTTTTTGAGGCAACATTAGGTACCTCGGCTTATACTCGAGTCAGCTTATACTCGAGTCGGCTTATACTCGAGTATATGCGGTATATGTATAAGAACTTCTCTGTAATGAAGGTACAATACTATATTGTACATTTATTCCTTATATTAAATGTGCATATATTTTAATGTATGCGAGTCCTTTATATATAACTTTTTCAGTATTGTGTCTGCAGGAGATAGGATTGAACACCCTAATGCCACGTACACCCGATCGTAATTTCCGACAACAAATGTTCGATGTGAGCTTTTGGTCGGATATTCCGACCGTGTGTAGGCTCCATCGGACATTTGCTGTCGAAATTTCCGACAACAAATGATTGAGAGCTGGTTCTCAATTTTTCTGACAACAAAAGTTGTTGTCTGAAATTCCGATCGTGTGTAGCCATTTCCGACACACAAAAATGCTACGCATGCTCGGAATCAATTTGACGCATGCTCGGAATCATTAAACTTAATTTTTCTTGGCTCGTCATAGTGTTGTACGTCACCGCGTTCTTGATGTTCGAAATTTCCAAGCAACATTTGTGTGACCGTCTGTGTGCAAGACAAGTTTGAGCCAACATCCGTCGGGAAAAACAAAACAAAACACGGTTTTTGTTGTCGGGTGTACGTGGCATTACAGGGACATTTAGCACCCAGCTTTCTGTTCTCTTCTTACATTGACTGTTTAAAGACTTATGCCGCGTACACACGGTCAGATTTTCCGCCAGCAAAAGTCCGATGTGAGCATTTCGACCATGTGTATGCTCCATCGGACTTTTGCTGACTGAATTTCCACCAGCAAAAGATTGAGAGCAGGTTCTCAATTTTTCAGACGGAAAAAATTCCAATCGGAAATTCCGATCGTCTGTAGCAATTCCGATGTGCAAAATTCCGACGCATGCTCGGAAGCAATGAACTTCATTTTCTCGGCTCGTCGTAGTGTTGTACGTCACCACGTTCTTGACGGTCGAAAGTTCAGAGAACTTTTGTATGTATGCAAGCCAAGCTTAAGCGGAATTCCGTCGGAAAAAACATCCGATCGTGTGTACGGGGCATAAGTTCACCTTTGTAATAAAATTTACCATGCAATTAGGGGCCCCCAGTAGTTTTAAAAATCCTGCGCAACTTACAAAAATTTGTGCTTAGCTTAATTGACCTGGCCAAAATACCATAACTGGAAACAATCACACACCAAAATTTGGACACACCTCCAGCATCGCAGGAATGAGCACTTTAAAAATCAGCGCATGTGTAGTGCACTCTTCCTCTCCCTGCTGCAGCAGCGACTGGGAGAGGGGCAGCAATGCCTGAGTATGTGCTTGGGTAATAACAGAGTGAACACCAATGCTAGGTGGGTTTAATATTACAGCATTAGCCTGCCACTAACTACCAATGCTGGGGGGAATGTTTGTTACCACCAGATCCTGTTACCAGTGTTAATTTCGTCGAATAAAAGACTAAAACATTTTAGTTGACTAATTGAATACTATTTTAGTCTACTAAAATACGACTAAAACAATTGAGATGACTAAAATACGACTAAACGACATTAGTCAAAAGACTAAAACTAAAATGCCATTTTAGTCAAAAGACTAAGACTAAACTAAATTGAAGTTTGACTTCAAAATGAACACTATTCTGTAGTGCATGTTCATACCCCAATACCATAAATTCGATACCATATTCGATTTTTCACTCCAGCAGTATATAATGAGTTTGGAAATTGTAGAGAAATATTAACAAATGCATTACAATTTAATTACACCCATTAGATTTTAGACAACTAAAATGAGTTTTAGTCTACTAAAATGTACTGGAGATTTTAGTCGACTAAAACGTAGGACATTTTAGTCGTCAAAAATATACTGGAGATTTAGTCGACTAAATACGACTAAAATTAAAACAATTGCAGAAGACTAAAATGGGACTAAAACTAAAATGCCATTTGCGGCCAAAATTAACATTGCCTGTTACTGATACGGGGGGGGGGGGGAAATAAGATATTGCCCCCCTAATCCTAGACTGAGCTTGCCTCTAACCACCATTGCTGGGGGGGGGGTAAGTTATTACAGCCTGAGACCGCCACTGTTCACTGAAAACTTTTTTCTACCTTCAACATCTGCTTCTTGTACTCAAATATTGTGACCAATTATTTGAGAGAATCTGTGGTTTTAAGTGCCCATGGTCAGTAGAGTGTCCTCAGATTTCATCTTAAAAATGTGGCTACCTTAGTTTTAGGAGATATGGAGTGAAATCTGTGGATGTCAATACTGCTCTTTGTTCTCCTTGCTGGAGGTTCTAAAATGAGGAAGCAAAACTTTGCCTGTGTGAAGATGGTGAATTCCACAATGCATAACAAGGCACGGCAAGCCAGTAATGTGGAAAAGATTGGCTATGTAGGAACCCCAGGCAATTTTGACAGCTAGTTTTTGTCCCATTCTTGTCTTTATTTTGGAGACAGCTTCCAGAGTTCAATTATTTTTAATGAACCCGTTTGCCATGCAAGGTTCCCTTTTATCATTTTATTATTAACATTATACATACATACATACATACATACATACATACATACATACGTACATACATATGCTTACCTGTCCCTTCAGGATTCACAGATGAAAAGCCAAAAAAAGAAAAAGAAAAAGAAAACCACATATTAAAAAGCTTGCCAAACAGTATAATGCATTTGGCTTAATCTATTTAATACAAGATAACCCTAACAGTACAGCTAAACATAGCTTGTAGAAATGCCATGAAAGGGTAATGTTGGTCTATTTCAAGCTCCGGTTTACAGTTCACTATTTATAATGCAGCTTTTCTTAGTTATAATCCCAAAGGAGCTACATGGACCTGAAGAAAGGAAATATGCTCATTCATGTGGTTTTGCTGTCTCTAAAGCCAATGGAGCACTTAACAGCTGTATCCAAAGGACACATTTAAGATACTTCTATAATTCATCTCAGTGTATACTCTTGAAGGATCTTCTGAACTCTGATTCATTCTGACAATAGAAGATTCTATAAATAGCTCTCAAAGTCCCTGTGGGCATCTTCCTTTCATGAAATGTGGACAAGTCAAAATCCATACTGGAAGTTAACTACTGCAGTCTCAGACAAGGTAAATATGTGAACACAGCAAGGAAAACGAAGGAAAAATGCATTTCTGTACATAGTATATACCACAAAGTGAAAGTCATTTTCAGAAGAACTGGAAATCAACCGCATGTTGGTTACTTCTTCATGTAGCCACACAGAGGGGCACCCCAACATTCAACTTTCTTTTTGGGTCAAATCCTAGGATTGTGGGACACCTTTCAATTAGAATGGAGGTCTATGAAAACCAATGTATGTTAATAGTCAGCTTTATGTCAAACACTGTAATCAACAATAAGTTAGTAGTCCTGCTGTTGTCTAGAAGCTGTAAGTAAGCATGATGTAATATCTATGTTTCCCAGATAGATAACAGATTTTGATGTTTCCTGGAAACACTGTGGAGTAGGTTATCCTTTCAGGGAGCTTGTACCCAATAAAGGAGTGATGTGGGTTGATCTTTTTAGGGTTCCAGGCTACAGCCTCTTTGAAAGGGACGGAAAAGATGATCCACAGGAATTGGCAGACTTTTAGATGGGTAAAAAGGTCTGTCACATTTGGGCGTAAATTTAGGGCGTTTATTGAAGTCTATAGATCACAGGCAAGGGCGTAGATAAGGAAGAGGGTTTAGGGGGATTCAAACCCCCCTAGCGTGTCTGGCCCAATTGCTGAACCTGTGTCCTCCTGCCGTGGCTGCACCGCTCAGCCTCAGCAACATCGCAGGTTGCACAGCACTCACAGCTAGCTACTGTGAATTAATTTACCGACTGACAGCATCCACCCACCGCCGCTGCCCACCACTGTCCGCTATAGTGATTGGTTGCCAAGACCACCTGCATCCTAACAACCAATCACGCGCTTGCTCCATCCCCGGCATTTAGAGAAGGAAGGGGGACTCTGGGAACCCTGATACAAGGAGGCAGAACTCTGGGAACCTTAATGTAAGGGGAGGGTGATTCTGGGGACCCTGATATAAGGAAAGGGGGGCTCTGGAGACCTTGATGTAATTGGGGGCTGTGGGTTCCATGATGTAAAGTTGGGGGGCTCTGTGAACATTCATGTAAGGAGGGGAGACTCTGGAGACCCTGATGTAAGAGCAGTGATTCTGGGGACCCCGATTCAAGGAAGGGGGACTCTGAGGACCCTGATTTAAGGTAGGTGACCTTGATGTAAATGGGGTGACTCTAGGCACCCTGATGTAAGAGGGGATTTTGGGGACCCTAATGAAAGGAGAGACTCTGATGTGAGAGGAGAATTCTTGCGAGCTGAACACCCCTGAAAGTAAAGTTAGTAAAGCCCTGTTCATAGGTAACTTTACCCCAGAGAGCAAGCACTGCAAGTTTTAAAGTTTTAAAATGACTTGTTAAGCTATTGCTAGACTTGCCAGGCTTCACAAGTCCGCATTGCATGACTCCAGATCAACTATCATTGCAAACATTCTGCAAGTCTGCTGCAAGTTCTGGTTCAGTTATGTTGTGCGATAGTCATCCCACCACAGGGGTCACTGTGACTTTCAGAGCGCTTGCTGTAGGCTGTAGGCTCACCACTGCAACTTTGCTCTTGCTAGAGACTTGCTACAAAAATTTGCTACAAATTGGAAAAGTGTCAACTAGAACTTGTGCTTCAAGTGCTCTGCAAGTGTACAACATGTCAGCGAAAAAGTGCAGCACCAAGACTTACAATTCAACACTGCCACAAATTGTGGCAAGTTATCCTTGCCATCTGGGACCTGTTACTTGTGAACTGTAAACTTTAATAAACTCCCTAAATGTATCCTCAAATGTGATGGACCTTTATACAAGGCACATCTCTATACCTATCTAAAAGATTCCTTTTACGTGTAAACCTGCTGCTAGGTCTGAGAAGGTTCTCATTTATCCAGGTCATGGTATAGCTAATAACAGCCAATAACATTAAACTGAACTTGTTCTGTAATGTTGAAGCCGTTTTGTAGCTTATCCAAATTACTATAAAATTATTAGAAGTAGAAATAGACTTGTGAAACTTAACATTAATAAATCACCGGGACCAGATGGCTTGCACCCGAGGGTACTTAGGGAACTCAGTCAAGTAATTGCCAGACCATCGTTTCTCATTTTTACTGACAGTCTGACTGGAAAGGTACAAGATGATTGGAGAAAAGCTAATGTAGCACCAATATTTAGAAACGGGCCAAAATACATCCCTGGGAATTACAGACCAGTTAGCCTAACATCAATAGTATGCAAGCTCTTGGAGGGGATAAGGGACTATATACAAGATTTTAGTAACGAAAACTGTATCATTAGCAGTAATCAGCATGGATTCATGAAGAATCGTTCTTACCAAAACAATCTATCAATCTTCTATGAGGAGGTGAGCTGCCAGCTAGAGAAAGGAAGGCCTGTAGACGTGGTGTATCTGGATTTTGCAAAAGCGTTTGACACAGTTCCCCATAAACGTTTACTGTACAAAGTAAGGTCCGTTGGCATGGACCATAGGGTGAGTACATGGATTGAAAACTGGCTACAAGGGTGAGTTCAGAGGGTGGTGATAAATGGGGAATACTCAGAATGGTCAGGGGTGGGAAGTGGGGTCCCCCAGGGTTCTGTGCTGGGACCAATCCTGTTTAATTTGTTTGTAAACGACCTGGAGGATGGGTTAAACAGTTCAATCTCTGTATTTGCAGATGACACTAAGTAGGGCAATAACTACTCCACAGGATGTGGAAACCTTGCAAAAAGGGCTGAACAAATTATTGGGGTGGGCAACTACATGGCAATTCATTTGGGTGGCAAAAATATGAATGCAATCTACTCACTAGGGGGTGAACCTCTGGGGGAATCTAGGATGGAAAAGGACCTAGGGGTCCTAGTAGATGATAGGCTCAGCAATGGCATGCAATGCCCAGCTGCTTCTAACAAAGCAAACAGAATATTGGCATGCATTATAAAGGAGATTAACTTCAGGGATAAAGCGATAATTCTCCCACTCTACAACACTTTGGTCCGGCCTCACTTGGAGTATGCTGTCCAGTTCTGGGCACCAGTCCTCTGGAAGCATGTACTGGAAATGGAGCGAGTACAAAGGACAACAAAGCTAATAAAGGGTCTGGAGGATATTAGTTATGAAGAAAGGTTGCTCTGGAGAAGAGACGCTCGAGAGGGGGATATGATTTCAATTTACAATTACCATACTGGTGATCCCACAATAGGGATAAAACTTTTTCTCGGAAGGGAATTTAACAAGACGGGTGGCCACTCATTAAAATTAGAAGAAGAGAGGTTTAACCTTAAATGGTGTAGAGGGTTCTTTACTGTAGGAGCGGCAAGGACATGGAATTCCCTTCCACAGGTGGTGGTTTTAGCAAGGGGCATCGATAGTTTCAAAAAACTTTTAGATACGCACCTGAAGGACCGCAACATACAGGGATATACAATGTAATACTGGCATATAATCACACACATAGACTTGTGTCTTTTTTCAAGCTCACCTACTATGTAACATATTCAGTTCTAATAAGCGTCAGGAAAACACCCCAGCACTTAAAGCGGTTCTTCGAATTCAAACACATCTTGCCTCCTCTCCACCCCTTCTCCCCTATTCTTCATGCAGACCACACTTTTTTTATTGTTTACTTTTACTGTTTTTTTCTCTGGGAAAATCGTTTGGGCTCGCCCCTCAATCCGTGTCATTCACCTAGGCGATTGACTTGCATTAAGCCTGCTGTGCCTTCTGGGATATGCACACCACATATCCCAGGAAGCATACTGTAGTACTACATTAAGAAATGAGGAGGGCGGGCGGACCTAGCGCTGTGTAATCATGAGGCCCAGGGGCTTAACATGGAAGAGCCGGAGGGCCTCCCGATGAGGTCACTTAAGAAGATGGCAGCGCGGGACCGAGCATGGGCAGAATTCTGAGAGGATCCGCTGGGCAGGCATCTTAAAAAGGTTACAATCCACAACAAATTTACACCCCACTGAAACAACAAATTATGCTGCACCAGAAGGAGATCTGCTTTAAATCCACACAGGTAACACTGACACCTTAATTCATTCAACATGGAAAGGCAGATATCATCCAAGAACAGGATAGGAGTTCTAGTATACATAATCCCATACTTGTGTCAGGAGGGCTACACGGGTGCTAATTCTTTGATTTACATGGCTAAAAGTGTGCATTGTTTGAACTGAACCAATTACAAAAATTATAACCTTATAGACTTCTTTTAGGCTGACTTATTGTATTCAAATACCGTCAGAGAGTGCGCATGCGCGGGGACTCGGAGAAGGACGTGTGCTGACCGAGCTCCCGGCACCCCGACCCACCAGAGCTAACGATAGCGCAGGCACTGAGGTCCGTGAGCCAGGACCGATCCCACACCAGCCCCGAAGTGGCGATGAACCGTAGGGCACAGGGGCAGCCGCGGAAAGGACACGATACGCAAACTACAGCCCAGAAGAGAGCAGGGCCTTCCCCTACAGCACAGCCGCGATCCAAGATGGCGCCGGGTAAGCCAGACACACGAGGCAGCACGGCAGCAGCCAGATCCGACGGCGCTACACAGAGAGGAGACAGGCAGCTAAATCTGGAGCCAACTAGGGATCCATTCTCCTCACAATCCTCGGGAGAGGTGGAGACCGGACAGCGGGGTGAGTCACTATCACATCCCCCATCCCCAGCCATATACGCTGATAGACATGACTCTCCAAACTCCCCTGCCTCCCCTGCCTCCTCCATGGATAGGAACATGGCAGACTTAGCAGAAGTCCTCATTAGCCAATCCAGCCAATCCAGCCAGGATATGCCAATTCCCCAGCTCTCACACTATTCCCCTGATGCTGTACTGTTGGGCAGATTCTCCACCATGCTGCAGCAGGAGCTCTCTAAGGCCTGCACATTAATCACCACTGACCTGAAAAAAGACATCCATAGCTTGGGAGAGCGTTTTGAGCTAATTGAAACCAAAATGGATGGAGCCATCAAAAGGGTCAACCAGAACTCAGCCATGGTGACAGACCTCCAGGATAGATTAGAAGAGGCATTCACAAAAATTGAAGATTTGGAGAATCGTTCTCGTAGGTACAATGTCCGCGTGCGTGGCCTCCCTGAAACTCACACAGATCTAGAGGGGGCTGTAAAAGACCTGATGAAAACCCTTATCCCTGATATAGCCAACCACCACATGGAAGTTGATCGCGTTCACCGAGCACTGACAGCCCCAAGGGCCGACGGCCTACCACGAGACATTATTGTTAAGCCACATCACTACCGCATTAAGGATAAGATGATGCTTGCGGCTCGCAACAGGCCGGACCTGTCGCTATTTGGAACACCAATACAGCTCTTTACAGATTTGGCGCCATCAACGGTCCAGAAACGCAGAAACCTACGGCCATTACTCCAGCAACTTATGGCCAAACAGATTAAGTATCGATGGTCGTTCCCTTTTAAGTTATCATTCACTTACAACGGAAAGTCCCACTCCTTTTCCACGTTCCAAGCAGGCGAAGACCTACTGCTTAGTCTCGGCATCATTGCACGGGACTCTCCGACTCCGATTTCATCTCCCCCTCGTCTGGATCATCGTCCCCTCTCCCCGATATGGCAGGATCGCACACGCTCACAGGCCAGAAATGCTCGCCGGAATACCTGAGTATTATTGCTCTTCTCTCTTTTTGCTTTTTTGCCCCCTTTTGGGAACTGTTAGTGCTTGATTGCACGGATATGGCCTGGGCCCATGGTGGACTATGGGCCTGATGGGGCCATCGTTACCGTTCACAGTTCACAGGTTACAAAGTCACGGGTTACAAAGTTACTGGAGTTCCTGGTTCTTCGGACTGGCTGCCAGCCGAATATTTTACAACCCCGACGGGCCCAACCTGGTCGAAGAAATTTTGCTTTTTGCTTTTTAGCAGTCTGGGGGCCTTAGTCGGACCGCAATGTGTTCCCCTGTTGGGCTGTGGCTCGGGGGCCGGAACGACCGATGGGGACCCTTCCGGCCCCGGCGCCACTGGCCTTGGGAATGCATGTTCCTATAGACAGCCTGTTATGTTAAAACTGTATTGATTGATTTTGTCATTTCCGATATGACCTCGAATAGCCTGCTCGTACAGAGTGTAATCATATTTGGGCCGGGGTGGTCATGCTTGCCACCCAACTGCAAGACTACCTATCCTACGACAAGGATGGTACCCTTGCACCTAATTTGCCGGATGTTGTCTCTGGCAGGGGTTATTCCCCATTCCTTCATTCATCAGCTAGGATTGAGTTATATTGGTTGTTTGGGCCTAAGGCCTATGTATATGTTTTTTTGCTTTTATTTTTGTTTCTCTTCTTCTCTAATGCCTTTTCCTTCTCTCCCTTCCCCCTCTTTCTTCGGAGCCTCGGTTCAGCGCCCTTCCCTTATGTCATGGTCTGAGAGGTCACATAGCCAAACAGTCATCATCATCGGGACCCTTCTCGCTTCATTCATTATGCAAGGTAAGAGTGCTCTGCCCTACCACGATGGCCACCACATATAACACAGACTATTCGATAGTTAGCCACAATGTACATGGATTTAACTCCCCTACTAAAAGAACTAAGGCTTTCCAGTTTTATCATAAACAGAAGGCTGAAGTCCTGCTATTGCAGGAAACTCATTTCTCCAATGTCTCAGCGCCCCGTTACCTCAATGGGAAGTATCCACAGTTTTACTTGGCAGGGGGTCGGGAAAAGAAGGGCGGTGTAGCCATCTGCTTTTCGAAACGGACCCCCTTTACCCCCATCGCTATCGTTAAGGACAAGAGAGGTAGATATATTATGGCAGTGGGGCGGCTCCATGACCAGGAGGTGTCCTTTATATCATACTATGCCCCGAATACTGGACAGCCGGAATTCTTTAGCAAAATGCTGAAGATTCTTATGCCCAAAGTCCAGGGTCAGGTCATTATGGGAGGCGATAGTAATATTCCCTTGGACAGAATTATGGATAAATCGGACTCCTCTAGACCAACATTGAAACGCCCACCGACTGGAAGCAGCAAGGTTGCACGTCTGTTTCATTTCTATGACCTCATCGACGCCTGGCGAGAAAATAACCCTACGGTCAGAGACTTTACACACTTTTCACAAGCCCATCATACTTACTCGAGGATAGACCACGTTCTAGTACGTACGCCTTTGCTACCATTTATTAAGTCGGTTAAGATTTTATCTACCCCTTGGTCTGATCATTCCCCGATAAAACTCTCTACTTCAGGGCTATGGACTAAATCTAGACCCTCCCCGTGGAGACTTAATGTGAGCTTGCTGAATGACCCTACAATCTTTTTAGAGATTCAAAAGGAAATACAGGAATACTTTAGACTTAATAAGGCATCGGACACATCCCCCGCAATTAACTGGGTAGCTCATAAAGCAGCGATTAGGGGCATATTGTTACAAGTGGCAGCCAGGATTAAACGCAATAGGGAACAGGCAAATAAGATTCTGGAAACTAACTTAGATAACTTACTTAGTGAACAGCACAGAAATCCCCTGGTAGATATAAGGCATAAAATTGACGAGGCTCGACTAGCACTAAATCTTAGCTTGACTACTCAAGCGGAGAAACATATTAGTTGGTCTAAGCACAGGTTCTATACGATGGGTGATAAACCTACCACAATGTTAGCTAGAAAACTGGTTCCTCGACCGTACACACCGACTTTGCCTAAACTACGACTATCCACGGGCCTAACCTCCCAGAACCCCGAACGGATAATTGGAGAATTTCACAAATTTTATGCTAAGCTGTATGGAGTGCAGGACAAGTTCGATTCATCTGAAGCGAGCACATTCTTTTGCGACTTACAGCTGCCTAAATTGACACAAGCCCATGCGGAACTGATGGACGGTGCTCTTACAGAGCCTGAAGTCAGGGCTGCAATCAAAACCCTACACCCTACCAAGGCCCCTGGGCCAGATGGATTCCCGGGTCACTACTATAGGAAATATCACGATCTTCTGGCCCCACATCTCTGTACTTACTTTAATGACCTGAGAAGCGGCAGCAAGCTCCCCAGCCATGAAAATGTAGCCTATATAAGTGTTATCCCGAAACCAGGAAAGGACCATACAGACTGTTCCAATTATCGCCCAATTTCTCTGATCAATACGGATCTTAAGATTCTAACCAAAATACTGGCCCAGAGACTTAATACTTTTCTTCAGTGTTATATCCATCCTGACCAAGCAGGTTTTGTCCCGACAAGACAGGCATCGGACCAAACCCGCCGGATAATTAACCTTATCTCGGCAGTTCGGTCTGATTGGGATGGAAAGGGGACTAGGAGGGGAATGTTACTTTCATTGGATATCCAGAAGGCGTTCGATTCTATCTCCTGGGACTATCTTTTTGATGTTCTCACACGCTTTGGATTTGGGAGACGCTTTCTGGATCTCCTTCACATATTATATGATTCCCCCAGTGCCTCGCTAATGCTCAGAGGATATACATCCCAAACATTTCCTATCAGGAGAGGAACTAGACAGGGCTGCCCGTTGTCGCCACTATTATTCGCCCTGGCGATTGAACCACTAGCGCTCAAAATTCGCGCCTGCAGAGATATACAGGGCATTTATTGCGGAGACTATGAACACAAATGTTTACTCTTTGCGGACGACTTGTTGCTGACCTTGACCTCACCGATCACATCCCTACCTAACTTGTATGCTATTTTGCAGCCTTTCTCCAACATTTCCGGGTTGGCAATTAATCATAGTAAGTCAAGAGCACTGAACTTATCTTTGCTAAGCTCCACTCAGGCTACGCTTGAAAAATCATTTCAATTCCGATGGGAATCCACAGCTCTCCCTTATTTAGGCATACAGCTGACCTCATCTATTGGTGAGTTGTACAAAGAGAATTATCCAGCCCTTTTCAAACGGCTAACAGCTGACATGGCTAAGTGGCAGGTTCACCCGCCATCGTGGTTTGGCAGACTTCACTCAATTAAAATGAATGTTCTACCTCGATTATTGTATTTCTTCCGTACCTTGCCAGTTTCATTGGCCCGTGATGACCTTAAACGATTCCAGAATAAAGTACTACAGTTTATTTGGGGTGATAAGAGACCCAGGGTGAATAGGAGCACTCTATACACGTTGAAGCGGAGAGGAGGACTTAGTCTTCCAGACTTATTAAAATATTTTTATGCTGCCCAGATAGCACAACTTACAAGGTTTCACTCCCAACAGGCACAGGCCATTTGGATGGCTATGGAATCTTATTCCTGCCGTCCCAAACCTATTTCTTATATTTTATGGCTCCCTATCAAGGAGCGACCTCCTATACTTTGCCCTACTTTATCCATGTCACTGGAACTATGGGACAGACTCTCCAGATCTCACAAATTCAAATCTCCTCATTCTCCATTGACACCTCTGCTTCAAAATAAAGCATTCACCCCGGGTCTCACCCCACTAGCGTTCGAATGGTGGACTAATAAGGGTTTTAAGTGTATTGCTGACTTGTGCGATCATAGAGGTATGCTGACCGAACGGACTATGGCTGACAGACATCAAATGCCTCCAGCGGAGGGTTATAGGTTCGCCCAAATCTCACATTATGTACAAACCCTGGCTCGCAAGAGCAACCTAGCAACCCAAACTCCCATGGAACATCTATGCAAAAATTATGATAAAATTAAAGGACATTTATCTGCTATATATTCGATATTGCTGAGTGTATCGACAAAGCTGACTTATATGGTCCAATGGGAGACCGACTTGCAGGAAACCCTGGATCTGGACGAATGGCATAGGATAGCCGAGACAGCATCTCGTTCGCTCGTCAATACTTCAATAATTGAGGCCAATTATAAGGTTCTACTGAGGTGGTATATGGTGCCGGTCAGACTGGCAACTTTTGTCTCAGGAGCTACCCCGTTGTGCTTTAGAGGATGTGGCCAGATGGGCACCACCTATCATATTTGGTGGACATGCCCAAAGGTCCGGAGGTTTTGGATCAGGGTGTATAATTTAGTTTACTCCCTTACCCAACTAAACCTAACTAAATCAGCTAAGCAAGCAATACTGGGGGGAGGAGATGTGGAAGCCTCCAAGTCCTGCAAGAGGCTCTTGACATTTATTTTTATTTCAGCCAAAATCACTATTGCTAGGAACTGGAAATCGGCAGCTCTACCATTAGATCAGCTTAAAGGCAAATTGTCTTGGTTGATGCTAAACGAACGCTTGACCGCTCTGGCCCAAGATAAAATGAAACTGTTTCATGGAGTTTGGGACCCATGGCTTCGTTACCTAACTAATGACCCGGGGATGTTTACAGCATAGCCTAGGGGATTAGGTTGAGATGTCTGGATGCTGAATCGGGGCTCCTCCCCCCCTCCCTCCCCCCATTCCCCCCTCCTCAACTGTCCTTTCCTTACTCTGTCTCCTTCCTTCTATTCTTTGTCACTGTCCTCTTTCCTCTCTTTTGAAATTTGTTTATTGTTTATTTTTGGAGTCAGATCCAGACCTTAGAGGTTTGTGCTGCTCCCTGTTTTCTCAGCTCCTACGGGACCATTGTCAGTCTGATCAGACCTCTGGGCTGCCCACACGGCCGGCTGAGTTGCGCCCCCCCCGATAGATGGATGGGGGGGCGGCTCATCTGGGTGGACGGTTCAGATATGATCTGCGATGCTAATAGGGGTTAACGGCTCTACGGAGCTTCGGACTACTCCAAGGACCCCTACACTTGGTGATCTTCATTGTGTTACCCCAAATGTTGATTGTGACTGTACAATGTTATGTGGCGACTTTTATACATTTTGTATGACAAAACTTGAATAAAAAGATTGAAACACAAATACTGTCAGAGACCATATGATGAACACACAGGGATTGGAGAACCTGATTCCAGTACCAATGGGCTGGTATCAGGGTTTTCAAGTAGCTGTATCTTGAGAAGGATTGCATGGAGGCAAGTGTGATTACCACACTATGCTTACATCCTGCACTTACAACCTAGCATGCAGACATGAACTGCCCCTATGCAAAAATGTCTTTTGACTGCTTCACAAACATGACTGCTTGGCTTTATCAAGCATACACATTTATGTCTATTAAGGAGGAAGGTACAGAAAAGCAACCCTAGTTTTGGCTCATCTCTGGGGGAATGGTAATGGTTGAGTAGTTTTAGACTGTTAGAATTGTCAGCCGAGGCTGTTTACACTTACCAAAAATGGCCTTAATCCAACAGAAATTGACTGGGAATTTTCCATGTCTATGACCACCTATAACATTTCACAGAAAATTCTGATTCTCATTCAAGGATAAAGCCATAGAGAATGGAGTTTCCGCTCTAACGAGATTGTATAGGTATTATATTATACTTTGCTAAAGAGTGCTTTGTAGCAGGACAACAAGCCGTAGCTGATCAATTCACTCACTGACAGCTGATATTTCTAGCATTAACAGCCCTCTTGACTTGCAGCAGCTATCAAAGTTTTGGCACTTTTTCATTAAATCTGGTAAACTGTATACATAATTCACAAAGCTCTCTAATTTAGCCACATGACCATTTTTCAAATCTCATTAGACACAGTTGAAAATAACTGTCACAAAAAATAAGTATACTTTTCCTGGTGTGTTGGCTTTATAAAATAAAGTGGTTGTAAACCCTTACATATACCCAGTGAAGTGACTGGCCTCAGGTCATACACAGAGATGAAACATAAGTTGTATCTGTTTATCTGCAGTCTTCTCTTCTTTACAGCCTTTCAAAGTCAAGAATTTTTAAAGCTTGTCTGAGCTTTTATTTTAGAAAATGGGGCAAAGAGCTGCACAGTTACTGCAGAGTTTAGGGAGGAGAGCTCCGAGAGCTGATTGGAGAGAAGAGACACTCCCTTCACACAGCAAATAGGAAAAGAGCTGGAGCTCCCTCCCTGTCACCTTTTTTTCTCTTGGTGACAGGAAAACTTGTCAGAAGTGATTCATGCTGATAGCAGAGGACCAAAGGCAGACAAAAATTACACCTATTGCTCCTAATTGAGACAAGTACACACTATAGAGGATAATGCTTTGTTCATATTTAATGTCCGAGGTTTAAATCCACTTTAAGCCTATTGCATCATTAACTTATAGCACAATGACTGGAGTGTAAAAGTTGAGTTTCTTTTTGAGTGAAATGGCTCTCTGAGCAAAATAAAAAGTGTTTAATGCAAAGCTTTATCCAGATAAATTAAGTACAAAATAGCAAAATCAGTATCTAAAAATAAGTTTGTTCCATTTTATTTTGCTGTCAAGATAGTTTTTTCTATATAATAAAAGGGGACAAGAGAGCCCCTAAAATGTTGATGCGGTCACCAATTTAATTTTCTATGTGTACGCTTGGCAAAGAAAGTGGATACTTGCCAAGAGTGAACTCTGCTTTCCACATTGCTAATTTGGACTGGTGACCAGGGCTGTAAGTCTTCTCTGTCACTCTAATAACTTTTGGACAGAGTTACAGCATAATATCTTATATATAATGTAATACCAACATAACTATAACTACAATTGACCCGTTTCCAAGCAAATAATAATCATCAACCATCATTCATCATCAGATGTTTTCATTTGGCATCAATGAACATTTTCTTCATTACCAAAATGTTAAAAGTCCTGCAGTGATCAGGAATTTCTTTGCAAATTGGTACTATGGAGGATGCTCTGCACCTAGATTATGAAGAAAATTATGTATTGCAGAGTTTTTTAATCACTGGTGTGTGCCACAGGGGGTATACTGTATACAACAGTATATTGGTAAAAAAAATCACTCTGATGGTTTCAACAAATAATAAAAATGGGAGGAAAAAAACTGAGGTATACATGTTTTACTTATTCTAAAACATAAGAGGTTGCTTAGAAATATTGAAATCCCATTTAGAGGTTCTGGCCCACACTCAAATAGGGATGAGCTCGGTGTTCGAGTCGAACATAGGTTCGACTCGAACATCGGCTGTTCGCGCGTTCGGCGAACAACGAACGATTTGGGCCGTTCGCGCCAAATTCGAGTGACGCGAACGGCCCACAATACACTGCGCCATCGCAGTGTAATCCCGGCGCTGTGATTGGCCAAGCATGCACTGTGACCCTGCATGCTTGGCCAATCACAGCGCCGGCAGCGAGGAGAGCAATGATTGGCCACAGGCAGGATGCCTGTGGCCAATTATAGCTGAGGGGGTTTAGTACACGCCCCACACTATAAAAGGCCGCCAGCGCGGCGGCCTTGTGTAGTGTGTTCCGGAGCAGGGAAAGTGAAGGATAGGCAGGGACAGTGTCAAATCTTGTCAAATCTATTCTTTGCTAAACCTTGTGTGTAGGGACAGAGAAGGATAGGCAGGGAGAGTGTCAGTGTCATATTCTTTGCTAAACCTTGTGTGTAGGGAGAGAGAAGGATAGGCAGGGAGAGTGTCAGTGTCATATACTTTGATAAACCTTGTGTGCAGGGAGAGAGAAGGATAGGCAGGGGACAGTGTCATATTCTTTGCTAAACCTTGTGTGCAGGGAGAGAGAAGGATAGGCAGGGAGAGTGTCAGTGTCATATACTTTGATAAACCTTGTGTGCAGGGAGAGAGAAGGATAGGCAGGGGACAGTGTCAGTGTCATTGTTGCTAAGCCTCCTGCACATTATACACCTGAAGTTAGCCCGTATTGCTGCTTTTTCCTGGTGTGTTACACCAACAGGATTTTGCGGCACTTACAGCGGGCGGAGTGTACCTCCTGACCATATTACACCTTAACTTAGCCTGTATTGCTGCTTTTTCCTGGTGTGTTACACCAACAGGATTTTGCGGCACTTACAGCGGGCGGAGTGTACCTCCTGACCATATTACACCTTAACTTAGCCTGTATTGCTGCTTTTTCCTGGTGTGTTACACCAACAGGATTTTGCGGCACTTACAGCGGGCGGAGTGTGCCTCCTGACCATATTACACCTTAACTTAGCCTGTATTGCTGCTTTTTCCTGGTGTGTTACACCAACAGAATTTTGCGGCACTTACAGCGGGCGGAGTGTGCCTCCTGACCATATTACACCTTAACTTAGCCTGTATTGCTGCTTTTTGCTGGCGTGTTACACAAACAGGATTTTGCGGCACTTACAGCGGGCGGAGTGTACCTCCTGACCATATTACACCTTAACTTAGCCTGTATTGCTGCTTTTTCCTGGTGTGTTACACCAACAGGATTTTGCGGCACTTACAGCGGGCGGAGTGTACCTCCTGACCATATTACGCCTTAACTTAGCCTGTATTGCTGCTTTTCCCATTTCCCTGCAGGCCATTAGAATGTCTGGAAGGCAAACAAGGAGAGGCAGACAGTCAGGAGCCAAAAAAAGAGGGCAAGCAGGCTCTGTGTCTAGAGACAACAGTGCTGGTCGTGGACGCGGTGCATCGCCATCAGCACGTGGCCATGGGACACGCTTGTCCTTCTTTTCGGCAGCTGGACGTGTTGAGCCGCATCATGCCGAAGACTTGGTAGAGTGGATGACCAAGCCCTCCTCATCCTCCTCATCCTCTCTCACCCAGGCTCAGGGTACTGGCAAAGCAGCTGCCAAAGCGTCCTCTTCCCTGGTATCAATGTCATCATCAGTCACTCCTTCCCTAGACCAACCATGTCCTCCTGAGGAGTCCCCCGAACTGTTTGAGCACAGTGTTGGGTACATGCTACAGGAGGATGCCCAGCGTTTCGAAGGGTCTGATGATGATACCCAGCTAGAGGAAGGCAGTAGCGTGAGAGCAGAGAGAGGGGATGCTCAAGAAGGACACCAATCTGGCAGTCATGTTCCAGCAGCTGCAGCATACTGCCAGATTGGCTCCAGTGATGAGGAGGGAGGGGATGATGAGGTCACTGACTCCACGTGGGTGCCTAATAGGAGAGAGGAGGAGGATGAGGAGGAGGCACATCTCCAACGAGGCAGGATGCCCTCGGGGGGCCAGTGTAAGGGCAGCACACCGACGGAGTCACACCGCAGAGCTCCGCCTGTGCAGGGCGCTGCCTCTGCCCGTTATTCAAAAAGTTCTTTGGTGTGGGCCTTTTTTGAGTCGAGTGCATCAGATCGCACAGCTGCTGTTTGCAACATATTTCTCAAGCATATATCGCGTGGCCAAAACATCACCCGCTTGGGCACCACATGCTTGACCAGACATATGTTGACCTGCCATGCAGCTCGTTGGCAAGCCTACCTTAAAGACCCACACCAAAGAACAAAGCTGACCTCTTCTTGCACCGCATCAGCTGGGATCTCCAACCCCACTATACCTTCAGTCCTCTCTGAAACCTGCTCTGAGAGGAATGAAGGTGTAGAATTAGGTGTGTCACAGCCAAGTACTTGCGGGCACTCAGCTAGCAGTACACCAACGTCCGATTCTAGCAGGCAAATTTCCCTGCCCCAGCTGCTGGACCGTCAAAAGAAGTTCACTCCCAGCCATCCACATGCCCAGCGGTTGAATGCTAGCTTGGCTAAATTGCTAGCGCTTCAACTGCTGCCTTTTCAGTTGGTGGACTCGGCCCCCTTCCGTGAGTTTGTGCAATGTGCGGTTCCTCAGTGGCAGGTTCCCAAACGCCACTTTTTTTCACGGAAGGCGATTCCGGCTCTCTACCGGCATGTGGAAGGCAATGTCTTGGCCTCGCTGGACAGGGCGGTCAGCGGTAAGGTGCATATTACCGCTGACTCATGGTCCAGCAGGCATGGACAGGGACGTTACCTTTCTTTCACGGCCCATTGGGTCACTCTTTTGGCAGCTGGGAAGGATGCAGGACAAGGTGCAGTAGTGTTGTTCCACCGCCACGCCTCCAAAATGCTACTACTGGTTGCGACACACCTCTGTCCTCCACCCCCTCCTCTTCCTCCGTGGCCTCTTCCTGTGCTTTGTCCTCGGAACCAGTGGTGCTCCGTAGGCTTTCAAGGGGCTACGCAAGTACGCAGGCAAAAAGATGCCATGCCGTGCTTGTCGCTGGTGTGTTTGGGGGACAGGAGCCACACTGGGGCAGAGGTTCTGTCTGCTCTGCAGGGGCAGGCCGAGAGGTGGTTGATGCCACGCCAGCTTAAGCCAGGAATGGTAGTTTGCGACAATGGCACCAACCTCCTCTCCGCTCTCCGACAGGGACAACTGACCCATGTGCCCTGTGTGGCTCACGTCCTTAACCTGGTGGTGCAGCGGTTCTTGGGCAGGTACCCGGGCTTACAGGATGTCCTGAGGCAGGCCAGGAAAGTCTGTGTGCATTTCCGCAGATCTTATAATGCCAGTGCTCACCTGGCTGAGCTGCAAAAGGAGTTGAACCTGCCCAAGAACCGCCTTATATGTGACATGCCCACCAGGTGGAACTCAACGTTGGCCATGCTGCAGCGGCTGCACACGCAGCAGAGGGCCATCAATGAGTGCCTGTGCGACTACGGCACCAGGACAGGGTCAGGGGAGCTCGGGTTTTTTTCACCACGCCAGTGGGGCATGATCAGGGATGCATGCACTGTCCTGGCACCATTTGAGGAGGCCACGAGGATGGTGAGCAGTGACAGTGCATGCATCAGTGACACTGTACCTCTTGTCCACCTGTTGGAACATACGCTGCGTGGAATAATGGACAGGGCACTTGAGGCAGAACAGAGGCAGGAAGAGGAGGACTTCCTTGTCTCTCAAGGCCCCCTTTACCCAGACAGTGCTCCTTCTGTCCCACCCATCGCACAGGAAGAAGAAGAGGAGGAGGAGGAGGAGGATTGTGTCAGCATGGAGGTGGAGCCTGGCACTCAGCATCATCAGCAGCAGTCTTTTAGGGATGATTTACAGTCCCAAGAAACCAGTGGACTTGTACGTGGCTGGGAGGAGGTGGCTGCGGATCATGTCGTCCTTAGTGACCCAGAGGACTCCGGACTGAATGCCTCAGCTAACCTACGCTGCATGGCCTCCCTGATCCTGCAAAGTCTGCGGAAGGATCCTCGTATTCTTCGGATCAAGGAGAGGGACCATTACTGGCTGGCCACTCTCCTTGATCCACGGTACAAGGGTAAGGTTGCGGACCTTATTTTACCGTCGCAGAGGGAGCAGAGGATGAGACAACTCCGGGAGGCCTTGCAGAAAGGTCTGTGCAACACGTTCCCAGAGACTGGGAGGTTACTAACTCCTGGTCCTGGACAACGAGTTGCTGAGGCTTCGGTCAGTCAAAGAAGGAGCGGTGGGGAAGGTGGCCGTCTGACCGAAGCGTTCAGACAATTCTTTAGTCCGCAGCCCCAAGGTATGATCGGTTCCAGCAACCATCGCCAGCGTCTGATATACATGGTGCAGGAATACCTAGGGGCAAGGTCAGACTTGGACACCTTCCCCACCGAAAATCCTCTGGCTTACTGGGTCTTGAGGATGGATCACTGGCCAGAGCTTGCACAGTATGCAATTGAGCTACTGGCCTGTCCTGCATCCAGCGTTCTTTCAGAACGCACATTCAGTGCTGCTGGAGGATTTGTCACGGATCACAGGGTGCGCCTGTCCACCGACTCTGTTGATCGACTGACCTTCATAAAGATGAACCAGTCTTGGATCACCACCAGCTACCAAACACCTGAAGCTGATATAACAGACTAATTTATTTTCAAATGTCACATCCCTTCAAGACTGATGCTGATGCTGAGAGACTGTCCTGTTATGTTGACTGACTATCCTCCTCCTCCTCAATGATCCGATTGACGATGATAGCTTGGAAGAACATTTTTGTTTCTGGGTGCCGCCACCAGTGGCTAAGGCCCAATTTTTCAGCCCCTGTTTAACAGGGGTGTGTTATTACAATTTTTTATGCAATGCTTTGCAGCAGGGCTCATTCCTGCACTCCAACTAGAGTATCTGGGAGTGGTTGCAGTGTCGTGGCACCAGCACCAGTGGCTAAGGCCCAATTTTTCAGCCCCTGTTTAACAGGGGCGTGTAATTACAATTTTTGATGCAATACTTTGCAACAGGGCTCATTGCTGTGCTCCAAGTACAGTATCTGTGAGGGGTTGCAGTGTTGTGGCACCTGTGCCTAAGGCCCAATTTTTCTGCCCCTGTTTAACAGGGGCATGTAATTACAATTCTTGATCTAATAATTCACAGCAGGGCCCATTCCTGCGCCCACCAAGACTAACTGTGAGGCCTTACAGTGTTGTGTCAACACCACCACCACCACCAAAGGCCCAATTTTTCAGCCCCTGTTCAACAGGGGCATGCAATTACAATTCTTGATCTAATAATTCACAGCAGGGCCCATTCATGCGCCCACCAAGAGTAACTGTGAGGGCTCACAGTGTTGTGGCAACACCAACATGTAAGGGGCAAATTTCAGCTGAGTATATACGGCAGGCCCCTACTTTTAAACATCCAACTTACAAACGACTCCTCCTTGCAAACGGAAATATACAACAGGAAGTGAGAGGAAATCTACCCCTAGGAAGGCAAATTCTCTCCTGTAAGAGTTAATATGGGAAAAAAAGTGCCTCCTCTCCACTGATTCTTTATCACCAATTCTTGTTTCAATAAAAACCCCAAATTTTCAAAAAACATTTGTCATTAGCACGGAAAGTGAGGTGAACTGTTCTGAACAGGTGCACACTGCACAGACAGCAAAACAAATGTTACAGGGGTGATAACCCTTCCCTATGTTTTCCAAAAAGCTTAAAAATATTTTTTTTTGCTGGAGCTACACTTAAACAATGTACCTGTTCAAAATTACAAACAGATTCTACATAAGAACAAACCTACAGTCCCTGTCTTGTATGCACCGCCTGTATACGGCTGTTCAGAGTATATAGGGCCTTTTTTATTTTGTGTGCGGGGTTCCCCTTAATATCCATACAAGACCCAAAGGGTCTGGTAATGGGCTGGGGTAGGGGGGGGGTGTGATGGGGTAGCTATGCCATTTTTCTTAAAGATTTTCATCCATATTACCGGGACCAGACATTACATTAAAGCCGCAAGCAGTTTTAAATGGCTTTTTTTCCTTTAGAAATGTAATTTTGTGCAGGGACAGTTCTAAACACGGGAAACACGTGGCACTTCACAGGCATACTTTAGACACCCCCCCAGGTACGATATTTAACCACTTAACAAGCACCTGCCGACAAATAACGGCGGCAGGGTGGTTGCTTAACTCTGGGAGGACGTTATATAACGTCCTCCCAGAATCGCGCTCCCGCTGGGGCGCGCACACGGGAAACTCCGTGACCGCCGGGTCCAGAGGACCCGGCGGATCACGAATCGCGGTAAATCGCCGCTGATAGCGGCCGTTTACCACGTGATCGCCCCGTCAAATGACGGAGCAATCACTTGTAAACAGACCGGCGTCATTTGATGACGCCGGTTCCTCCCTCCCCTCTCTGTACCGATCGGTACAGTGTGAGAGGGGAGGGGGAGGGAGCGGATGGCAGCAGCAGCACTGTGGGCTGGATCTGTGACAATTGCAGTCACAGATCCATCCATCCATCCATCCCTGCTCAGCCATCCCTGTGCTATACCCTGCCAATACTCTGCAATACACCCTGCC
Organism: Rana muscosa; assembly: GCA_029206835.1. NCBI lineage: Eukaryota > Metazoa > Chordata > Amphibia > Anura > Ranidae > Rana > Rana muscosa. The sequence goes on from CM055118.1 coordinate 48,950,467, forward strand.
AATACTCTGCAAAATACCCTGGTGCAATACTCTGCAATACCCTGGTGCAATACTCTGCAATACCCTGGTGCAATACTCTGCAATACCCTGGTGCAATACTCTGCAATACCCTGCGAAATACTCTGCAATACCCTGCGAAATACTCTGCAATACCCTGCGAAATACTCTGCAATACCCTGGTGCAATACTCTGCAATACCCTGGTGCAATACTCTGCAATACCCTGGTGCAATACTCTGCAATACCCTGGTGCAATACTCTGCAATACCCTGCACAATACTCTGCAATACCCTGCAAAATACTCTGCAATACCCTGCAAAATACTCTGCAATACCCTGTGCAATACTCTGCAAAATACTCTGCAATACCCTGCACAATACTCTGCAATACCCTGCACAATACTCTGCAATACCCTGCACAATACTCTGCAATACCCTGCACAATACTCTGCAATACCCTGCACAATACTCTGCAATACCCTCCACAATACTCTGCAATACCCTCCACAATACTCTGCAATACCCTCCACAATACCCTGTGCAATACCCTCCACAATACCCTGTGCAATACCCGTGCAATACCCTGCCATACACCGCAATACCCTGCCATACACCGCAATACTCCGCAATGCCCGGCAATACTCCGCAATGCCCGGCAATACTCCGCAATGCCCGGCAATACTCCGCAATGCCCGGCAATACTCTGCAATAACCACTTCCCGCCCTCCGGCCGTCATATGACGTCCTTGACTTTGTGCGGAGATATCTGAATGATGGGTGCAGCTACAGGCATCATTCAGATATCGGCTTTTTCAGCCGGCGATTCCCTACACCATAAGAACAATCATAGCGGCTGTTCCGCCGTTTGATCATTCTTACGGGAGGCGAGAGGGAATGTCCCCCCCCCCCCCGCCGCCCTCCGGTACTTCTACCGACTCACCGCTACGATCAAAGCCAGGATTGTTGTTTTTTTTTTTTTGTTTTTTTTTCAGGCTTCCCAGCCTAGAGGTGAGATGTGGGGTCTTATTGACACCCCCCCCCCCCATATCTCACTGTAAAGAGGACCTGTCATGCCATATTCCTATTACAAGGGATGTTTACGTTCCTTGTAATAGGTATAAAAGTGATCAAAAAAATGTTTAGGGCGGAAAAACATGTCAAACTAAAATAAATAAAGTAAAATGAAGAATAATTTTTTTTTTTTTTTAAAGCGCCCCTGTCCCCGTGAGCTCGCATACAGAAGCGAACGCATACGTAAGTCCCGCCCACATATGAAAACGGTTTTCAAACCACACATGTGAGGTATCTCTGCGAACGTTAGAGCGAGAGCAATCATTTTGGCCCTAGACCTCCTCTGTAACTCAAAACATGTAACCAGTAAAAATATTTAAAGCGTCGCCTATGGGGATTTTTTAAGTAGCGAAGTTTGGCGCCATTCCACGAGTGTGTGCAATTTTTAAGGGCGACATGTTAGGTATCTATTTACTCGGCGTAACTTCATCTTTCACATTATGCAAAAACATTGGGCTAACTTTACTGTTTTTTTTTTTTTTAAGCACAAAACATTTTTTTCCGTAAAAAACGCGTTAAAAAAATTGCTGCGCAAATATCGTGCGAGATAAAAAGTTGCAACAACCACCATTATATTCTCTAAGGTCTTTGCTAAAAAAACATATATAATGTTTTGGGGTTCTATGTAATTTTCTAGCAAATAAATGATGATTTTTACATGTAGGAGAGAAATGTCAGAATTGGCCTTGGTGCTCCAGAACGCCTGAAGGTGCTCCCTGCATGTTGGGCCTCTGTATGTGGCCACGCTGTGTAAAAGTCTCACACATGTGGTATCGCCATACTCGGGAGTAATAGCAGAATGTGTTTTGGGGTGTAATTTGTGGAATGCATATGCTGTGTGTGAGAAATAACCTGCTAATATGACAATTTTGTGAAAAAAAAAAAAGAGAAAAAAAAAATCTTGATCTTGCAAAGAATTGTGGGAAAAAATGACAACTTCAAAAAACTCACAATGCCTCTTTCTGAATACCTTGGAATGTCTTCTTTCCAAAAAGGGGTCATTTGGGGGGTATTTGTACTTTTCTGGCATGTTAGGGTCTCAAGAATTGAGATAGGCCGTCAGTACTTCAGGTGTGATCAATTTTCAGATATTGGCACCATAGCTTGTGGACTCTATAACTTTCACAAAGACCAAATAATATACACCAATTTGTACTTATTTTTACCAAAGATATGTAGCAGTATAAATTTTGGCCAAAATTTATGAAGAAAAAATAGTAATTTGCAAAATTTTATAACAGAAACGAAATAAAAATCATTTTTTTACAAAATTTTCAGTCTTTTTTCTCTTATAGCGCAAAAAATAAAAAACCCAACAGTGATTAAATACCACCAAAAGAAAGCTCTATTTGTGTGAAAAAAAGGACAAAAATTTCATATGGGTACAGTGTTGTATGACTGAGTAATTGTCATTCAAAATGTGAGAGCACCGAAAGCTGAAAATTGGTCTGGTTATTAAGGGGGTTTAAGTGCCCAGTGGTCAAGTGGTTAAAGGAATATTTGACTTTTTTTTTTTCACTTTATGCATCATTAAAATGACTGCTCCAGAAAAACGGACGTTTTTAAAACTTCTTTTTGCATTGATACATGTCCCCTGGTGCAGAACCCGGGTTCCTAAAGCCTTTTTAGGACAATAACATGCATAATAGTCGTTATAATTAGCACTTTAGATTTCGAACGTTCGCATCCATTGTATTTAATAGGGTTCTAAAGTTTGTGCGAACTTTCGGTCCGTTCGCGGGTTCTGGTGCGAACCGAACCCGGGGGTGTTCGGCTCATCACTACACTCAAATACTATAGGTACATTTACACACAATAAGCAGGTCTTAGGTAAGTTTCTGCTGCTGTATAGAAGTTACAAAATATAATATAATGTTGAGAAACGCTGATGGATGCTAAAGTTGGCAGAAAGGAAAGTAAAGTATTGCTCTTGGGTTGTTTTTAATTAACACCATTTTAGAGTTTTTTTATTTCATCTTCCTGGGCCCCTATGCATTCTTAAATATCTTCATTTGGAACTTGACCACCCCACACCTAGGAATGTGGGTCTCTCTATTGGTCAGGGAAGCTCCTTACATTGGATTGAGAGTTGCGGTTGGTATAACAGAGTTCCGATTTCAGAGCTAGAGGGTGTCATATGCATACTGAGCTCTCCAGATTCCGGGACGCCCAGGATGTTTAGAAAGATAAGCTGCATGCTCTTCAGCCACATCTGCTCTGCATAGTAACCTCTGTTTTGAGATACCAGTTAGCTCACCCAGTTGCCATACAAGGAAGGAAAGAAAGCCGACACAGGTTTCTTCACCTGGGAAGTCTTAGGGAGTGATGCAGAAGACTAGGTGACTGGGAACACATGTGTGCACCTCTCAACATGAATTCTCAGTGACCTTTCATAGCAGAAATATGCCAAGATGTTAAGCATACTAAACAGAAAGGAGTTTTCCTAACAGAAAAGCTGCAGAACTGCAAGTTCTTGGACACATGCATTTAAAGTGTGTGTATAGTCCATTCTTATTAAATTTGAGTAGAATAGGGAAGGGTTCATATTCAATTTCTATCTATCTTTCAGGCTTTTTTTCTGCTGTCTGCCCTGTTGGGGAGTATTTCCTTAATTTACTGTCTTGGAAAAGCAATACATCAGTTGTGAATCTCCCAGATAATAGAAGAGGAAATTATAGGAAATTTCAACAAGGTGTGGAATTTCCCTGTCTGTTGTCACTGGAACAGGTGTCCCAACTGGAAGCTTTCCTGTCGCCTCTAGCTCCAGTGACAACTGTGACAATGGCCCCCAGGACATATAAAGAGGGTTGAATCTCCCAAGTGAGGATTCTAAATTCTTCCCTACTGTATCCAAAACATAAAATGTTCTGGGTATGGATACACTTTAAGCCATGAATGCAGTTCCACTTCAAAACCCATGCCTATGCCCACTAAGCTCTTTTTGCCAAGTGTTCTGTCAACCTTGGGAAGGCCAATTATTATTAGAGATACAATATTATTAACTTGAATACCTTCCATTATTGCAGCCAACACCCCACACTCGAATGTTGATGACGGGTTGAGAGTGAATCAGACTGTGATCAAGTGGATCCACCAAGCTCATTGTATCTTTTTTCAAAATCATCACCATATTTTCCCCCTAAAATGCAAATAAAATACTGAAACATACATGTATGTCAATAATAGACCTATGTTGCTATTCTGCATAAAGTACGGTATATTATAAAAGTTAATATCAGCATAAAATAAAAGTCAAACAAACACAAGTCAGTACTAAGTGGCTAATGGCATTCTGTAGCACCTGCCAGGTGGCTATTCACAACTTTGGGGATCCCGCAGGGTTGTATATTAGCTAGGGCTCCTAGGCTGTATGCCTACCATAGTTTCTACTAGAACAACAATGAAGTCAAGATAACTTACAAATTTCTCAATGATTTAAAATCCACTACAACTACAACTTTTGTTTTGAAGCCAAATGGGACAGCTAAGAACCTGACACTGGCAAGGGGTTACATTTATTAACCATCTGTGCCCTTAGTTTTAATATAAAAGTTTCCTTTAGTAAATAGTACCTGGTTATCCTGAAATTACTCTGGCTTCCTCCTTCCTGGTAGTAAATGATCTGCAGGCTTATACGGTCTCTGTAGTGTTGCCACCCCAGTAGCAACTAAGTAAGTAAGCTGTGTATTACTATACACAACTTACTTACTAGGTCACGTGATGGCTGTTCAACCTGGGTTTTAGGCTGAGTTAAACCACAGCACATCACATGTCATGTGACATTACTTTAGCTAATCCATTGCTCTCCCTTCCAGGTCATTCAGAATGGAGTACACCGTCAGTCAGGCAGGTGTTCCACCTCTAGGAGTATCAGATGCCTAACTGACAGCGGCCAATGCTTTGAAGGGTATGGAAGTTGAGGTAGTGTATTAGCTATCATAATTAGGGATGAGCTCCGGTGTGTTCGCATTGAACACGTGCAGAGCCCGCCAGGAAGTAGGAACCGCGCTGCGCTAATCACCGACAGGGAGACATTGTCCCGATGCTCGGCTGCAGAGATCGGTGATTAGCGCAGCACGGTTCCTACTTCCTGGCGGGCTCTGCACGTGTTCAATTTTGAACACGCCGGAGCTCATCCCTAATCATCGTGTATCCCTTGAGTCTCACAGACGTATTTATATATGTCCTGTCTAACTAATCATTTGATCCTGCTGCCATACTAGCTATTACAATCCCTCCCCTTTCATACAATTTTTAAATTGGAGTCCACGATCAGTCAAGCATCTGATCTGTCTAGGGAAAGAAGCTCACGTCTGATTGAGAGCGCACTCTGTTCAAATTAGCCTGGAATGGAGCGCATAGATTAGCTAAAGCAATGTCACAGGACATACGGCTCACTGTTGTGTAGCTCAGCCCCCTCCCAGTCCATACTGGGATAATAGGGATGGAGATCCTATGACCTTGGCAGAAAAAAAAGAAAGAAAGTACAGCCAACATTACTATTATTTATGTGCCCTACCTATCTATGTGGAGGCAGATATCACTTTAAGTAGCTCATATAAATTTAAACATACATGATCCAAAATTATGTTTCATACTAAGCAAGATGTGGCAGTGATCAGATATCAGATTTAGGTTATAAAATCCATTAGGATGATATCTACATGTGTCTATGCTATGTATTATACCAACACCAGGGGTGACTTTAATACAAAAACTGCTAAGCTGACTACTTATAGACACCTAGATGTTAAATATAGGAAAGTATATAACCTTGCTAGTCATGATAGCCAATTACCCTTACCCTTCTGACTTATAGTTTCAATTTTTTCACTAAAACAGCAGTGCAACACTGAATGGCTTTCTGCTTGTGGCACTGGCAATAGTCACATAACTTGCAAGCCATGGTTGCTGACCAAGTAATGACCAACATCAAACAAAGCGATAAGCTCTTTGTTCTACTCTGGCCCAGTCCTGCTTGGGGAAATCAAAAGTAGCCCGAGTGTTTTACCCCCTTACCTTCATCAAGTAATTATTTGTCATTAACCACTTAAGGACCGTGTCACGCCGATATACGTCGGCAGAATGGCGCGGCTGGGCAGGTCAACGTATATATACGTCGCCTTTAAGACGCAGCATTGTGGGCGCGCGGGACTCTATGTCCACTGGGAGTCCTGCGATCGTCTCACGGAGAGGAAGAACGGGGAAATGCTAATGTAAACAACCATTTCCCCGTTCTGCCTAGTGACAGCACACTGATCACAGCTCCCTGTGATCGGGAGTAGTGATCAGTGTCGTGCCACACGTAGCCCATCCCCCCCCCACAGTTAGAACACATCCCTAGGACACACTAAACCCCTTCAGCACCCCCTACTGGTTAACCCCTTCACTGCCAGTGTCATTTACACAGTAATCCGTGCATTTTTATAGCACTAATCGCTGTATAAATGACAATGGTCCCAAAATGGCGTCAAAAGTGTCCGATGTATCCGCCATAATGTCGCAGTCACGATAATAATAAAAAAACGCTGATCACCGCTATTACTAGTAAAAAAATAAATATTAATAAAAATGCCATAAAACTATCCCCTATTTTGTAAACGCTAAAACTTTTGAGCAAACTAATCAAACGCTTATTGCGATTTTTTTTTACCAAAAATATGTAGAAGAATACATACCGGCCTAAACTGAGGAAAAAAAATTGTTTTATATATTTTTGGGGGATATTTATTATAGCAAGAAGGAAAAAATATTGCTTTTTTTCCAAAATTGTTGCTCTATTTTTGTTTATAGCGCAAAAAATAAAAAAAACGCAGAGGTGTTCAAATACCACCAAAATAAAGCTCTATTTGTGTAGAAAAAAAGGACGTCAATTTTGTTTGGGAGCCACGTCGCATGACGCAACGCAGTGCCGAATCGCAAAAAGTGCTCTGGTCTTTGGGCAGCCAAATGGTGAGGGGCTGAAGTGGTTAAAGGTATACTAAAATAAACAATAATCCCTGACATACATATAGGGGGCACATACTATCTGCACAGTACTCAGCGTTGCTGTAGTTACCAGTCCATCTCACTCCATTTTGTCAGTCAAATCTTCAAACACACTTTATGTATGATCTTTGCTATCTATCCCATGCAGAAAGCCTCATGTAAAAAAAATGTTAATGCTAAGAAGTTTTCTTCAGCAGCCAAAAGGTCCAAACATGATTTGGAGGTCTGAAGGCAATTGTTGAAACAGGAAGTGGAAGTTACACAACATAGGGTTAAGGTAACCCCCTAACAGCATCATGGGCCCTTGGGCAAAGTAATACACTGGGACCCCTACCAGGGAGATGGTGACCTATGCGTGCTGCTCCAAACAGTGGGTGTTGCAAAATTATGCTACATATTGGCTGTGGCTTTTTAGCCTGGTTAGAAATTTTACAATTTAAATAATTTTTTTTCAGATTTTTAATCTTAATGTTCAATTAATTTTGAAACACTGTTGGGGTGTCTTTGGTGAGAAATCAGGGATCTAAACACATTCCCCAGTTCCTTTCTGCAGTCTCAGCTTCACTGCAGATGAATTAACAGGAGACAGAGGCTCCTGTTCATTCATAAACTTAAAGCAGAACTTCAGTAATTTTTTTAAACTTTCCATCTAATAAATCTTCTGCCCTTGTTGTTTAAACAATTTTTTTCTGCCAGTAAATACCTTATACAATCCACTTCATGTTTTTTGTCTGGTAAAAAGCCTAGGCTTATGACATTATGCACAGCTCTCTCTCTCTCTCATCACATGAGAGTTTGCCAGGAAGGGAGGGGGGGGTGAGTCATAGTTGGGCCAATGAGAGCTGCAGAGCTAGAGGTGTGCCTCTGTGTCTGTGTAAATCCAGGAAGTGAACAGGCAGCAGCTTACGCTGCCCACAGTTGAAATGGTTGCAGCCAGACTCAGTGGAGGGAGATTTCTGGAGCATATTTGGCAAATACAAAATCAGAGTATATATAAAATAATATGCAAAGTGGTTGGAGGGAAGCTTCAGAATGGCAAAGATGTTTTTATTACGAATTATGTGAGCAGACTGCAGTTCCTCTCTAAGTATAGTAATAAACGTTTTCTATGGTTCAGTTATGAATGAATATAGTGAGTGATCGGTACCAATCACTCGCTGTGTTCACTTAGAAAAGGAAGGGGCTGGTAAATGACATGTTTTCTGGCCCCTTCCCCGCTCTCCATCCTAAAGATCCCCCTCTGTGCCTGCAGCTGCTGCCAGCGGGAGAGGAGAGGGTAAAAGTCTGTAGCGCTGCAGGGAGGGGAGGGGGGACACACAGGGGAGCCCAGGCAATAGGGGTGATCTGGACTTTTACTACCAGCAAACCTTGGTGGTGGAAACCTCTGAATTCTTGATGTAGTGGGTTACGGAGAACTCAGCTTTAAGTAAACTGTGTAAATGTTCTGACTTAAACATGGTTGCAATCTTTTATGGGTGGCATTAGGAGCACATAGGTTACTCTTACTTGTTTCCTTGAATAATGTACTGCAGTTTGAACAGCACAAAAGGATACCTTTTTACCCCATTCAAAATTCTCTGCATTGGTGATCATTTTAAAGGCAATTGTCCAGGGTTTCCCAGGTCCAGTACATGTAACATAGTAACATAAGGTCACTTCAGTACCAACCACATAGGGATGCTAAAAGTGTCTTGAAAGGTAGTCTAGTTCATGACTGCAGGCAACTCACTTCATTTGATGACATGTCACTACTGTCACACTTAGTATGGGCCAGCTGTTGAATACAATTGTTAACAGTGATACTGCTCTTTCCAGGTGCTAGATCTTCTTCAGGTATTTCCACCCAGCCTAGGCAATGAACTGCAAAGCTCTGAAAAAAAAACAATTATTATGTGAAAAAAAAATAAAAAATTCTGTGTAGTACTGTTTTTCACCTACTGTATAAGCTAGGCACAATCAATAAATCAATCATTAAATTAATCATTAAATAAATCTACTAGCTAGAGGGTTTTAATTTTTTTTATATCACCGTCTCCTATGTCCTGTAGTGTTGTAGGAGTCAGTCAGTCACAGTGTGCAGCAGGGGTGCAAGTATTTGACACTCTTAGACAACTATAGAGGCCAGAGAGCCACTGGAAAGGTAAGTATATATTTTCTTTTACATGCTGAGATTAGTTTATGTTGGTGCCATCAATGTACTGTACTGTGGCAGAAGTATTGGCGCATTACTATCCACAGGAAATGCAAGCTTTGCCTGTCCCTTTAATTCCCTGTCACAAGTCTACAGTGTAGGCTGAGGAATTACGCAGGAAGGCTTCCACTTCTCGCTTCTTCTGCTGGGCTCTGCATTGGATGAGGTTATCAATCAGGAGCTCAAGAGAGGTAATGAGTAGTGGAAGCCTTTCTGTGCTGGGTCTTTGTTTACGAGTGACAGCAGTGATCAGTTGAGCTGTCAGAGCAGATGTCTGACTGGGGAATTAGTTAAAGGAGTAGTAAAGTTACATTTTTTTTTTCCTCAATAGCTTCCTTTACCTTAGTGTAGTCCTCCTTCACTTACCTTATCCTTCGATTTTGCTTGTAAATGTCTTTATTTCTTCTGAGAAATCCTCACTTCCTGTTCTTCTGTCTGGAACTCCACACCATAATGGGAGCCTTTCTCCCAGGTGTGGAGTGTCGTGCTCGCTCTCTCTCTTGGACTACAGGAGAGCGTGAGGACGTTCTCTACGTTGAAGATAGAGAAAATATCTGTGGGTTAGTGGGCGTGTCTACATCGCTGCAGCGCCGCCCCCCTTGGCTTAGTTTCATTTACTAAGCTTCACTGCCCTGCCTGGACTCCGCCCCCATTGCTGCCTTCACATTTCTCCCTTTTCTATCCCTCAAACCCATTTCATGCTCATCCATCCCTCTGTCTCATTTCTTGTACACACTTCTTATACTTCACATATTTTTCTTGTCCATCCCTCCTTCCCATCCCTCACTCACGCATCATTATTTCTTTTTCCTCACATCTCCATTCCATCCCTTGCTCACTCATCACTATTTCTCCCGTCTTCATCTTTCAACTTTGCTCGTTCTGTGTTAAAAAAAAAAAACGCACTGCGCAAGCGCGATGCCGCTAAGCCTAATGGGAAATGTAGTTCCCATTAGGCCATTATGAACGCGCACCGCAAACCCGGAAATATAGGACAGCAAGAAGAAAGGAAGGCAGGAGGAGGATATTCAAGGTAAAAATTTTATGGGAAATAATGTTTTTTAATAATAATTAATGCAATATTCTTTATCAGTAAGCAACAGACATTGCTTACAAGTAAAAAAAAATGTAACTTTACTACTCCTTTAACTACAGAGGTACCCATCGCTCCTCAACCCTTGGCCCCTGACCGGCTGAGCTGTCATTGCATCTGTGGGGTTATGGCGATTAAATTCTAAATAGGGAATGATTAAACATCTTTAGCTGTAGGAAGGTTAGCTACAATGGAGATTGAGCACTTTCTGCAAGGGATGGAGGAGGGAAGTTTGTCTGGAGGGGACAGAGACAGGGAACAGAGACAAGGGTGGCCCGTCCATTAAGGGCACACGGGCGCCGCCCCCTCTGTCACGCCGTCCCATATATGACAAATGGATAGATTCATGCATTGCATGAATCTATCCATGGCCACTGCTGCCACCCCCTATTTAGGCATCTGGAAACCCTTTTCGGACGCCGGGCACCTGAATTCCAGCGGCGGGGGTGTTTTTTTTAAAGTTCCTGATTAGAGCCATAGGCTCTAATAGGCTTCAAAAAAGGTGGACTCGGAGCGCAGTGCATTGCACTCGCAGTCAACCCAGTCGTGTTAGAAAAGCAAATTAATATTTGCTTTTCGAACACTGAACCGCCTCTCCGCCAATCAGGAGGCGCGGGTCTAATACCGGTCACCTGATTGGCTGAAGGCATAGGCGATTCAATGTGTGTTGCATTAAGCCCATTCATTTGGACAGGCTGCTAATGCACCAAAACGTACTCCAGCATTAAATTGTATTGTAACTGCACTGCTCTCATTTTGTAAAGTGCTGTGCAAACTGTTAGCAATCCATAAATCCTGAATAATAATAATAATAATAATGTACTATTTTTTGTAACACGGTACTGTGTTAAGGTACATTGTGGTACACTGCAAAACGCGTCCATTGCCAATGTGCACTGGGGTGCCATTCAAAAGAAGAAGTGTACTTATCCTTTTTCTTTAGCCTCCTGGCTGAATAGACGAACACTACCCTACCACAGACGTGGTACTTCCACGGTATCACCGTTGTATTGTCTACATTACTTTGTCACCTGCAACTGTAATTAGGGTGTTGAACACAGATGTTTTTTTTTCTGTTGGGGGCCCATTAAAATGTTTGCTTTGGGGCCCTGTGATTTTTATTTATAAACCTGTATATGTGTTATATTTTGTATGTTATATTTTCACTAATAAATTGTGTTGTCTGCACTTAAACAGTGGAATCTTCTGGTGTGTAGCCTGCATATCTGGCCCCACCAGATCACAGGTATCCTCTTAATGGTTTCCTGATACAACAGGTAAAAAATAAAGGAATACAAGCCTGAAAAAAAGAACAATACACCCATAAAATCTAAGAACTGGTAAACTGCAGTATACATTTTTGGGGTTTTGTATAAAATACTCTTTATTCCAAACCTTGGTTCTATAATAGTTCCCGTGCTACTAAAGAGCACAATGTATAGATAGCTTATAAAGATGTTACCTTACAGCTTGGATCATTGATATTGTGAAATAAATCATCATCATGCCATGGTAGCGAAAGCCTATCAAACAGACAAATAAGTATCAGCTTTTACACATTCTAGCCATTGTAACTTTGCAATACAAACAACCACTTGCTCTATACCAGTGGTTCTCAACTCCTGTCCTCAGGACCCACTAACAGGCCAGATTTTAAGTATTACCTTGGGGAGATGCAAACTAGAATACTGCAATCCCTGAGCAGCAAATTATATCACCTGTGATGGATTTCAGTTATCTTGCAAACCTGGCCAGTTAGTGGGCCCTGAGGACAGGAGTTGAGAACCATTGCTCTATACAAAGTCACCGCACAGGAGCAGAAATACAAAATGTTTCATGCACATAAAGTAAGCCCTCTACACCAACAGGGATTTAGTCTGACACATCACCACCTGCTTAGATAAATTAGAATGTGTTCCCTACCTTCTGCCCGATGTCGATACTGTTCCAGGAAAGGGCCGAGCTGAAGAAACATCATTGGCTGAAGTCCTAAGGACTTTCTGTGCATAAGAACAAAATTTAACAATTTTGCCTTTATATTATTTTCTTTTACACTTTGCTTATGTAAACTTTGGAGTGTAAAAAAGATGGCCTGTGTAGAACAGTACAGTCATGTATTTCTACCCCAAAGCTCCAACACATTTTGCTAATTAAAATTTTAGAGTGCGAAAAAAGTGATCCACATAGTACAGTACAATATTGTATTGATTCCTACCACAAAGCTCTAACACAGAAATTCTTAATCTTTTTACAATTACAGACCCTCCAATGTATTGCCCAATATGTCCATCTACCTCTACCCCTAACTCTTGAAATCATCATCAGTCCTGCTGGGTACAAGTATGGCTTTCAAAGCGGTCAATAGCTAGATTTTACTTTGCATATAGACAACGCGAAACAGAATAATTGAAATCATAAGGATTTATATATATTTTTTTTTTTTTTAATTAATATATTTATATAAAATTTGGCTAATAGTGACAAGCTAGCTACATTTTTCCTGATTTGTGCAATCAAACATGGAATTGAGGTCCAGTTACTGAGAATCCTACTCGCATGTCAGCTGACAAGTCCATTTTGATTTCAGATACAATAATGCAGAGAATCCAGTTTCACTTTTTTTTTTAATTATTCAGAGATCCAGTCTTATACTTGCATCATTAGCGATACATAACCGGTACTCACACCCCAGTTAAGACCCTCTGTTCTAACATCTTCCTTGTTTGGTACGGTGATCCATTTACAATACAAACATTTGTCTGTGTTTTATGGTACGCCTAATATTACCTTTACCTAGTATGAATTATTTTCCACTAGTAGTCGTAGTAGTAGTAGTAGTAGTGTTGTGGAGATTTTTATGGAGATGTATTTAATATGTATTGTCAAAGTGTCACCCAGTGTTAGTACTTCCGCAACCCGCTCTAAAAGAGCTGATTGGGGTAGTCTGAGGCTGGTTGAATCCCGTCTGATAGGGGAAAACGTTTTGAGATTGGATTGTGATGTTTGCAGGGTGCGGACATGTCCGCCAACGGGGGCCCTCTGTGCATTAGCATGGACGATCGTTAAGGAGGGGATATGCTCGCTCTGCAACAACATCATTGGTTATGAGCAGATGCGTACTCTTGTCTCTGCTGTGTCTGATCAACATTGGTTGGAGTTCATAGTGCGCATCTGCAGATAGCCTCCCTCCCCCATTCAATAATAGTATAATCTTAATATGCGTTATTCTATGGAATAGCGCAGAATAAGAATTCCTATCAACGGTAACTTTAGCCATCCTACGTTATTGTATTCATGTATGACATCTCCTGTTGGAAGGAATGTCCAGGTATTGTCATTCTCATGTGGAAGGAACATCCTGTGATGTTCCCGCCCATGGGGGGAGGTGACTGGTTGCTGCAACCAATCACCTCCTGTCTTGAGATCTTTTGAGTTTAATAAAAGCCTATGATTAGGCGTCGGCTGAACAGTCTTTGCTGGAATGGCCTGATGAGAAGATAAGCTTTTGTGGTGCTGCCTTTCTTGGATGAATGATGGAATGAACGGTGAGTGGATCTTTAGCAAACTTAGGCTAAAGATAGCATTATTGCAAAAAGATGAAATCTGATGTGTGCTTAGATAGCACAGGAATTATAGGCTGTGTGCTCTGTAAACAGCAGCCTGGAATTCCACAACAGTAATGGCGGGCCAGGATTTTTGGGAATAGATGGAGTCCCTTTGGACATCGGATCGAGATGGGGGGAAGTGTGGATCTACGTTCCGATGTGGGGGGCTCTACTCTTTAAAAGAACATTTTTTTGTCTTTTTGAAATAATGCTTTAAGTTTGCAGTGTGTGTATGTGTGTGTGTGTATGTCTGCGAATCGTATGTGTGTGTGTGATTTTGTCATGGATCGTATGCCTGTGAATTTGATTGTGTGTGGGTATGCCTGCATGTGCCTGTGTGATTAGATTGTTTGTGTGATGTAGGACATGTGTAAGCGAGAAATATAAACAGTATATTGTGTATGAAATGAAGGTATAGCTGTGGTATTTAGTGCACTGAGAAGTTTGTAAGTAGATTGTTTGGCTGCCATGTGCTTGAATGGGGGAAGGGCTTGCCCACTGTTTTGTGTTGCAGGGGCTGTGCCCTGAGGGAAAGACACTCTAAGCAAATGTTACAAGCAACAATATACTGTATGTGTGTGGTGTTTGTGATTTCTATGAAAAATAGAAATGGATAAATTGTGATTTTTGCCTTTATAGGGGACAAAGACACATGTCCCCATAAGTGTAAAAATATTTTAACAAAAGTGTTTGGTTTTAAAGTTGAAAATTCCTGCCGCATATTCAAGTGGCCAGGCATTGTTGGAAGCCAGACAATAGTAGCTGTTTGTTGAAAGGAATACGCCCTTTGAATGGTTGCAGGCTGTTTTGGATGCTAGCATTGAGGAGGTATGTCTCTGCAATGGCTTTGTTATGGAAGCTGAGGCCACTGTGTGTGAACTTTAGGTAGAGAAAAGTGGTGAATATCTCAGAGTATATGAACTTAGAGAAATTAATATGTTTTTAATATTGTCATGTAACTCACATTTATTGAATGTGCTGTTTAGTTGGCAAAAGGGAGGCTAAACTTGTAAGTGTACATGTGGTCCTTGTAGAGTGTAGCTGACACCTTTTTCAGTGGATTTTGATGATAATTTAGAAAAGTTTCAATGGTGTAGTCAGTCTTTGTGGAGAAAAACATTTTTGATTTTCTTTTAAAGAGATGCTGGTTTTGGCGGGAAAAAGTAATGGCGCCATTCTTGGCTTTTGTTAGCCTTGCAGGTTTGTCTGCCATTTTGAGGCACAGTTTTTCCTTAGCCTGTGGGTATCCTATAAGGGAAGGTGCAGCCACCTTTCTTTTGGGCACTATACCATGTGGCATTCGTCTGCTATTTCGCTGGTGGAATTTCTCAGCCTTTGGGGCAGATTTTGATGTTTGGTGCGAATATAGTGCGATCTTTTCTGCGTTGGAACCTGTTAGAGGCAATTTGTGTTTTTCTTTGTGTAGGGGAACCAATGTGGTGTTCATTGTGACGTCCCATGCTGGTTTTGGCGGGAAAAATTGCATGCGTCAATGGCGCAATTTTTGTTGTCCATGAGGTGCTGTGGTGGGTCATCCACCATTTTGTAGTCCTGGATTGTCGGCCATTTTGAGAGACGTTTACAGTTTGAGATAGGAAGTTCCAGTTTAGCAAACACGGCCCCTGAATATGCTGTATTGGCATTTGTTGATTGGCGCAGTTTTGTCTCTGGTTTAAATTGCTTTTCTAAGCATCACCTTTTGAGGTGAGTTGAGAGGTATCTTGAAATAGCGCGGTCTTACCCCGAGGGGCCACAACGTGCTTGCGGACACACGCACATGCTGGGGCCTATTTATGGATGGGATCTGGCTGATCTACCAGCAGTTGGAGTGTGGGAGGAGGCCAACGCAGAGACAGGGACAACATGCAAACTCCATGCAGATGGTGTTAGGAGAAAGGTTTCTCTGTTTTCATTTAAGTGAATGTAAGCTATTGCAGGGTCAGCTGACTTTGCAGTATATGCGCGGCGGTTTTTTGCATTGGATTTTGGTTTTAAGAAAAACTTCACTTTACACTGAATTTTGATAGATTGTAAGACTAACAGAGTTTTTTGTACAATGATGTGTTTTTATGTTTAAATATTTGGGAGTTTCCCAGAGAGCAATTCATTTTTTTGGAACTTGTACTGTATAGCCATCTTTTGGCAGGAGTTTGTATTTTGAGTCCCAACTTATGGTCTGACTTCCAGGGAATGTGGGTCAGGGGGGATTCCCTCCCATTTGCAAAGGGGGGTTTATTCCATCATTTCCTTGACAAGGTTTTAAATGGTTGAAATATATATAATGTGTAGCCATGGATTTTTTTTGAAGTCTTGATAGACAAGGCGATTATGGCTAACGCCTCCCCTCCCCCTCCCTCTTCCTGAACAATTGATATGTAAATAAACCAGTTTGGTTTTTTTAAGAGCTGAGCATAACCGGAAGTTTCTTTTCAGCATTTATATATCAGCAGAAAGTTCGTGGGAGGAGCTTGGGGTTTTTAAAGGTGAGCAATGAGATTTGTGTCTGGAAGGAAAATGGAAAGCATTTTGGCGTTTAAAAGTGTTTTATATTTTGTTCCAGTTTTGTGAAGTTTTGTACTGTAATACAGTTTTGAGTAGAGAGCAAACAGGGGGGTATCACCATTATTTTATCATCTAGATATAGAGAGAAGCCACATTGTTCTGCAGGTGGTAAACTGGCGTAAGTGTTCTGTGAGGTTTAGTCTGACAACGCAGTGTATGGGTGTATAGCAGAAAATGCTTGTGTATGCATACACTGTGAGGGGTAGAGGCCTAATTCGGGGGTTGATCTGTGGTTGTTGCTGTAGTTCCAAAAGTGTTGGGACAACAAGCCATAAAGTTGACGCCTCGGTTAGGGTTTCTAGTTGGAGGACTTGACCATATAGTGGTTGTAGTTCTTCAATCCACCGTATAAGAAGACACCGGGCGGTGCTCTCCGAAAATGGGTGCAACAGTTTAACCTGGACGCAGGTTTAAGACGATAAGCCGATTCGAATCGCCATGGACACAAGGAGGTCTGTGAAAAGGGAAGGAATGGAGGCTTCCCATAGTCAGACGGTCACACAGTGCACGAAGCCTAGTTTTGGGGCAAAGGCCTTTGAACCCCAAAAAGATTAACATAGGTGGTCCAAGGATACTATTTTGGGTATCCCTCTGGAATGGATGTAGTTGAGCTGCGGCTTCAGAAATCTGTAATGATGAGGAACGGTGGCTCATGCCCGTTTGTTTGAACCTTGTATGGCTGGTACATGGAAGGTTCTCGAGCTGCTCTCATGGTTGTCCCATTGTATTTTTTCCTATTGCTGAAAGAGTGAAGGTAGAATTCTGGCTGTTTTTGTTTTTTTTCATTTGTGGTTTTGGAAACTGGGAAGTATTTCCCCCACGTTTGTATCGGAATGTTTGTATGTAGTAACGTGAATATGTTCGAACTTACCGCGGCGATCCTCCGATGCGTCGCGGCTATTTTTGTAGGAACGGGAAAAGTAAGGGTTACAGAGGGTTTTGTTTGAATCGGTTTTGAAAGAATGTCATTGACAATTTACCAATGTACAGGAATGTCATTATTATTTTACCATTCTTTGCAGGTTAAATATGAAGAATAGAGTAATGATTTTGCTTATAAGTATTTTTCAGGTCCAAGGAGTTTGTACACAGAGAACAGGTGTATGTAGACAGCTGTACATATGGATAAATCTAAGGGAGGTAAAAGTATCACAGGCTATTTCATTGTTTCTTTTTTCCTGCACCACGCATTTCTTCCTTCAGTCTGTAATGAGGAAGAAAAGGGGGGAGAAGTGATAAATGTAAGAGTGACAGTTTTTTTTTTGTCAAACTAATAATAACCTCTGTAATTCTAACCAAGTTTGTGCCAAGACTGTCTTTCTTTAATAGAATTTGAATCGGCAAGCAGCAGTCTGGTGAAGTAGGTTCCCATCCCAGAGGCTAAGAACCTTTTGTCAATGGTTTCAGGTATTGTAAGCCACGCACAGGTTATGCAGTGACCACAGTCCCGATGTCTGGGTTATTGTCATATGAGGGTTGTTTGGAGGTCAATCAAAACCAGGGTCGTACTCTCCTCATTAGCTGTCACTTATATTCTCGGCTGATGGGGGAGGTGCGATCGTTGTGACATGAACTTCAAAATGTCCACCAAAAGGTTTTCACGAGTCCTTCCTGGACCCGACTCAATAATCAGTTTACATTCTTTCCAACCAGGTGACTGGGTCGTTGTAAAGAAGCTTGAGGGATGAGACCACGCCAGCCACTGCAAGAAGCGGCTCAACCACACCAAAGAATGAGGAGTATCTTTGTTTATTTATATTTTTGTTGTTTAGTAAATTTTAGCGAGGGTAATGGTGAAAAGCATCCCAAGTTATTATTTAAAGTGTATGTCCTGACTAGCTCAGAACAGACCATCGGTCCTGTTCGCTTTCTGAGTCTTCACCGAGTTTTAGTCCCCAGCGATGACAGCGGTACATGCCATTTATGATGTTATTATGGGTATGAGGAGTTTTAGTCCCCAGCGATGACAGCGGTACATGTCATTTATGATGTTATTATGGGTATGAGGAGTTTTTGACAAACTAGTGAAGACTCCAGACAGACACTTGTCAATGGAACCTAACGATGTATTTTTAGAGGGTAAAATTGGTTTTAGTTTTAATGGCTCTGTCTCTTGTCGGTTTGGGTATCTAGGCAGCCCACAAGTGTGTTTGAACTTTAGTTTGGTGTTTATGTGGATCTGCAGCTTATAAAGGTAATTCCCCCAAAGCAAGAGGTTCATGCGCGATGGTGAAGCTGTCCCAACATTTTAGGTCGCGGCCGATCGCGAGGATCTGATGGCGCAGGAAATTAAGAATGGCAGGGACAGCTAGAAGGGATTTGTTCACCAATCCCGACAAGGTCTGGGCATGGGGTCCTGCATGTACAAGGTGGGGGGGGCTCGGGCTTGGGATACGATTGAACAATTCTCATCCGTTAAGGATAGGGTTCTTCATGTAATTGTTGAAGCCAGAGCTGTAGCTAAGTGAAGGTTGGGAGTCCTTTTTAAAGGGTCTGGGAATCTTTGGGGATCTAATTTTTTATTTTACAGCGGATCGTGGTTAAAGGAAGTGGGAATATATATACTCATGTCGTTTTTATTTCTATTCTTTCTATGTCGTGACGAGAGGCTCCTGTTGCCTGATTTGACGCGTGACCAGAGTTTCCTTGATGAGACGTCCCGAAGCCGGACCCACATACAAGACAGAGAATCACAGACGGATCGGCGATTACTACAGCTCACCATGTCGTGTCCTCCTTTATAAGTCATGCCCCTGAAGAGTAGAGTCTATATGTCAAGCCGTGTTTTCCTTTTTATGGACTAAGAACTGATTCATTTCCAGGTGTAAGAAGCATATCAACTCTCATCGAGGGACACATGGGGTGCATATGACAAAAAAGGGAGGACTGTTGTGGAGATTTTTATGGAGATGTATTTAATATGTATTGTCATAGTGTCACCCAGTGTTAGTACTTCCGCAACCCGCTCTAAAAGAGCTGATTGGGGTAGTCTGAGGCTGGTTGAATCCCGTCTGATAGGGGAAAACGTTTTGAGGTTGGAGTGTGATGTTTGCAGGGTGCGGATATGTCCGCCAACGGGGGCCCTCTGTGCATTAGCATGGACGATCGTTAAGGAGGGGATATGCTCGCTCTGCAACAACATCATTGGTTATGAGCAAATGCGTACTCTTGTCTCTGCTGTGTCTGATCAACATTGGTTGGAGTTCGTAGTGCGCATCTGCAGATAGCCTCCCTCCCCCATTCAATAATAGTATAATCTTAATATGCGTTATTCTATGGAATAGCGCAGAATAAGAATTCCTATCAACGGTAACTTTAGCCATCCTACGTTATTGTATTCATGTATGACATCTCCTGCTGGAAGGAATGTCCAGGTATTGTCATTCTCATGTGGAAGGAACATCCTGTGATGTTCCCGCCCATGGGGGGAGGTGACTGGTTGCTGCAACCAATCACCTCCTGTCTTGAGATCTTTTGAGTTTAATAAAAGCCTATGATTAGGCGTCGGCTGAACAGTCTTTGCTGGAATGGCCTGATGAGAAGATAAGCTTTTGTGGTGCTGCCTTTCTTGGATGAATGATGGAATGAACGGTGAGTGGATCTTTAGCAAACTTAGGCTAAAGATAGCATTATTGCAAAAAGATGAAATCTGATGCGTGCTTAGATAGCACAGGAATTATAGGCTGTGTGCTCTGTAAACAGCAGCCTGGAATTCCACAACAGTAGTAGTAGTAATATTAACCTAATATTAATTATCTTTCAGCACACAATCTGTAGATCAATGCCCTATGCAGAGGATAGATAATGTATGTTCAAAGTTTGCAGATGCATCCCCCCCCATGATCATCACTCTGATCTTCATAGGAAAGTTTAATACTGTTGTGGGGGCCCTGGAAACTTGATCGGTAACCCTTTTTAGTGTGCACTGATTAAATCACGGCTGTGAATACCCCTTTACTGCCATGTCAATAGCTCTTACGGTGAGGTGAGAGGATGAAGACAAACCCTTGTTTGCAGGTTTGTTTTCTTCTACTTATGCTCATGGGTGACTGTAGAGCTGCTCCTATATGTGAATAAGTAGCCATCTGGTTCCTAGTCTTATCTTGCTCCTTCATGAGCCTGGGACTGCTGTGGTGGCATGATCGAGATGACTGATGGTAGATGCCCTGTTGACCTCCTGCTCTAGGACTGTAAAAAAACAAAAGTACTCAGCTCTGAGCTCTTCCAGGTTCAGAGCTGTCAAAATGACAGGCAAATTGTGACTGTCCAAAATCTTTTTATACTAATGACAGGAGGGACAGCAAGGGTTTAGTGGACCTTGATGTCTCCAAATAGGATGGACTGGCACAGTTATTGCCATCACAAGAGCAAACAAAAAAAAAAAAATTGTAAAAAAAAAAAAAAACCTGCCTTGCCCCTCACCAACTACACGATTCAAGGCATTACCCAATCTAATCCTGAACATGGCAGCACCCCCCCCCCCCCCCCAAAAGGAGTGAGGGTTAGAAATCTTAGTTTTACTACTAGAAACATTCACCTGATAAAGAAAGAAGAAATAAACCAAGGTGACTTCTTCAGAAGACTGCAGCTCAGCCGCAGAAGGATGACCTATTTCATATAGCCTGGTCCCACAAAGACCTCAGGACGTACAGTATCCCCGATAGGGGACATTTGCAGCTCCATTATGTCCTGTCTGCTGACTGTTCAGTGGACTACAGGACCTTCTGACGATAAATACTTCTCTCTGGGCAGAAAAGGAGGGGCACTCAAAAACACAGACATGGTGGGTAGAGGGGGGGGGGTTATAATACAACTTTTTTTTCGGTTTGCAGTGTCCCAACCTCCTGTCGGCCGCAGTATAACCCAAATGTTTTAGAATTTTTTTATTTCTTTGTCCCTCGAAGGATGATAAAGAAATATACTCAATCATCCAGACTCTGCCTATAATAAAATTATCAAGTTTGGGTGGACCAACCCATTAAAGTTCAGCAACATCACACTTCAATTTTCACTATATTCAGTGTCAAGAGATCGGTATTGAGAACCATCAGTACCTCGCACCAAAAAACATGTAAAGCTTATGTACTTAACGTGAGAAAATACCTTTTCCTGAACAGTACTCAGACTATGAGATATTCCTGAATTGTACATTGGGTGCTGCCACTGAGTGGTTCCTGTTGGCACATGCCAGTAATAGGTGCCAGAGGAATCACGGATTGTTCTCCATCCTGGAGGAAGATCAGGATCAGCCTCAAGATTCTGGTCACTCCAAAGGTTATCTGCAGAAAAGCATACAATGCAATTTACAATGTACATCTAGAAACACTGGACTGCACTATTAGGGCACATTATATAAATGTGACAAAATACCAAAGAGGTTTGGTAAAATGACTGCCAATTCTACAAATATAATATAAATCAAGTTAGGGACAGATTTAATATCTACACACAAATTGCATTATAATTTACACGTAATGATTATATCTGCACTTGTTTAAGGGTCCATTCAGACCAGATACATTTTTGCACGCACAGTGATGCCCATTTGACACACATTTTTACATGCATTTGCAGCAAATTTTTCCTAAACTTGCATTTTCTTTGAGGTCACTTCCATCTTCTTTTGGCTTTTATGTGCACTGCATTTGCTTGTGTTTCTGTGCATGTGCAGTGTAGAAAAAGGCAGCTTGCTGTACAGTTTTCACTGCACTGCACTGCTATAGTGTGAATTATGCCCATAGGATAAACTGGATTATGGACCATCTATGCCAAGGATCTTCAAACTACGGCCCTCCAGCTGTTGCAGAACTACACATCACCATGAGGCATTGTAAAACTGACATTCACAGGCATGATGGGAATTTTAGTTCCTGAACAACTGGAGGGCCATAGTTTGAAGACCCCTGATCTATGCAGTTGGAGTGCAGTGAAAAATGCATCCCACTGCATCTGGTGTGAATAGGCCCTAAATGTGCAGCACTTCTTAGTTCCTTTTTATTCCCTCTTTATTGATTTTCTTAAATTATAAAACATACATAATATTTAGTTCTTAGTTCTGTGACAGATGTGAGGTTCAATTCACTCGCAAAGGAGGTGCCGGCAGTTGTGGCGCAAGAGAAAATAGGCAGGCAGATGCAATTTAGCTGCACATTAAAAAGGAGAAGTCCAGCCTGAGCTTTTTCGGCTGGGCTTCTCTTCTGGGTCACAGGAGTGCAATTCGTTTTGCACTCCTGTGACCCGTTTTCAGCGGAGACCGGTCTGAAGTCCGCTCTCCGCTGACGTCACTGCCATCAGTCAGGGCAGTGCGTCATCATGACTTCCCAAGTCGGGATCTGCCAGCTGCCCTGATTGATGGCAGTCTCAGCGAGCCGCTGAGACAGCCTCTCCCCGCCCCTCCACTTCTTAGCGCTCCAATGAGCTTGGAGAAGCAGAGAGGAAAGAGGCTGACTGACAGTCAGCCTCTTTCCTCGCGGGGATCTGTGAGAACCGAGCCACCGGCGATGTTCGGTGGCTCGGTTCTCAGTGCACAGACGGTGGGGGACAGCTGGAGCATCGGTCCAATGCTCTATCCACCGAGGTAAGTATAAATCGCCCAAAAACGGAAAACCCATACTTCTCCTTTAATGTTAAACTAATGCTGGCCATAACAATTTTATTGTACAATTTTCCTTTAAAATTGAGCAAAACCATATAATATGAGGTCAACCCTAAACACTTTCAATTCATATGCAATCAGGCTGGCCCTTGCACTAAATAGTTGATGGGGGAAAGGGAGTTACCGCTCCAGGTGGATCTGCTTACGAAATCAGTGTCTTCTCAGGAAATCATGGGTGCCGGCAATGCACAAGGCAATTGTAGAAAAGATGAATGGACAGCCGCACTCCAAAACCATAGATGGTTGTCTTTATTGTAAAAAAGGATTAAAAAAAAAAAAAAAGCACTACAAATAACAGCAAAAAGATGTGGATAGTCAGCCTACGCGTTTCACACTATTGCTAAGTGCTTAATCATGGTTCTTTTTACTTTAAATTGAGCAAAGCCATATAATATGAGGTCAAACCTAAACACTTTCAATTTGTATCCAATCAGGCTGGCCCTTGCACTTAATAGTTGATGGTAAATCTAAAAAGAAATTGAACAAGAAAATTGTTTAATGTATAGCCAGCTTTAATCTGTTGCTTTGGTTGCAAAACAGACAGGAAGTTTTATGCCAATATTTCAGAATGAAAAATTGCACCATAATATATATATATGTAAACTGATTTACAAAATGTGTGCCAAAACTGTATCTTCAGGGTCTTTTTGCCCTTAATCTGTACATACATGGGTCCTGTATGTGAACGCACTCCTTCAGTTTTCAGTTCCCATGTGTCGGTGTCAGAATCTGAGTAGTTATTTAGAAGAACAAAGGCTGCAGCAGCAACAACATGGACTCTATAGCTACATTTGTTTAACAGAGTGCAATGCAATCATTTTGATGGCTGTTTGTGATTGTGTGACAGCGACTGGGTGACAGGGAGCACTTTTTTTTAAAGCTCATGTATGCAAGTCCATAAGGTTGCTATAAACAGAAACAGTCACTCACCAGAAACACTATTGTTATGCATCATATGAAAATCCCCCTGCATTAAATTATATAATTAAAAATAAAATGAGTTTATGAGCAGATCACTCAACCAGGGGGATCTGAATTTAACTGAATACAATGTCAGATCTCCTTTTTATTACATATAAGGAAACTGATCCACATAAATCATGATCTAGCTAAATGAGATATGCAAAATAGTTAGAGATCCTGCTGGTTTATGTAGCTGTAAATAATGGCATCCCTTGTACAAATTCTTTAGTCACCCACCCTGCTGCTTGATAATAATTGTCACAATCAGAATGTGGTATTGCCCTAGAAATTCGCCCTCAAGTACTGTAAGATATACAGTATATGGCCCCGGTAAAGATCAGTGAAAAATTAGATACAATAAAAATGATGGTGCTTCTCTTTGTTATATTATTAAGTCAAGCTGTATTTTCTATAAGATATGTTCCTATTTCTTTCCATCTACTGAAGAAATCTAAAAATACACTAAGGTTAGCCCGCTTTCCCTTGTAAACTCAATCATGTTGACACACTGCAGCTTAAACCCCAATTAGAAAATTGGAAACCAGTCTCCTAGCTACAAGATACGTCATGTCAAAATCACACTGTGCAGGGACTTGCCATGTTATATTAGATGTAAATAACACAGGGCTTTATAAGCAGATAGTTGTGTGAAAAAGCCAACCTTGCAGAAGATAACGTAATGATATGCAATAAATGTAAGCTGCCTGATTTAAGCAGTGTGACTTTCATTTCTACAAATGTGGTCATGAATCTGTGCTGCAAGTGCAATACGTTTTATCTGCAGTGTTAGATCTAAGGTACTGCTGCCTCTGACTGCTCGTCTCAGATTTTAAGTGAGATTTTGTGATGTCACAACTGTGCTGCTCACAGTTTGTCTTGCTGGAGGGTCTGACAAGAAGAAGCAAAGTCCTGTCTCTACCAAAATGGCCACGTCCGCAGAGAGACACACATTGTAGAACAAGGCATGGTAAGTCAGTAATGGGAGAAAGATCAGGCTATACTCAGGACTAGGCTCACCGATAGAGCAGTACTGGCATTTCCTCCCTTCCGAACCTGGGCTCCATTGTCAAAATAACACGTCTCAATTATTCAATCCAGACTCACCTCCAGTCATGCCAAGTACCAGTCAATCAATTCCCAACTACTGAAAAGACCCCATGGTTTCTAGTGCTACCTTGGAGAATGCAGCGGTAAAGCCATTGCCAAAGAGACATGACCTGCAGCCACTTGTGTATTTATGTTTAAATGTGGCACTCCTCCCGTGCAGTCAACTACTAAATGGAACCAGAGGCCTACTGCAGCAAGCACCTAGTCAGCTGATCCTAAGCAGATGCGAGATAAATGAGTAATAGTGATGCTGCGTTTTGAGCTCTCTGTTATTAACTAATAAACTACAGTAAAGGCGCAAAATGCAAAAAACATGGAATATTGAAATAACAGTGTAGAATACAAATAAGTAAACAAAATACTCTGATAAAGTGCATAAAAAAATATCATAAAAAACAGTGACACATAAAAAAGTGCAAGGTGCAAGGTGCAAAAGTGACTGTGAAATCCTAAAATAGATGCATGACAATGGTGATATAATAGATGTAACAAATAAACGTCCAAAGAACCACCCCGTCCTTAGGTGGCCAACAAACAAATTATATATAACAGTCTCAGGAGAGACTGATGCAACAACACAAAAGAATGAATAAAAAACGTCCAGGATTGAAAATTGGTGAGGATTCCCTTCATCGTGAATAGTGAGATAAACGGCCGATGCCCAGCCAATCCAGTTGTTGCCTACTTTAAGCACACATTTCTGCTAAATTTATGGAGAGGACTAAAAGGATAGAACCATGCCAGTGGTGCAGCAGAAAACATAGCACAGTGATGAAGGTATGTGGTCCAGGCATTGAGCAAACAGATCCCCCCCCCAATCACAGGACCCCCCAAATCCCCCCCATCAAAGTACCCCTGCCCATCAAAGTACCCCTCCCCATCACAGATCCCCTCCCCATCACAGATCCCCCCCATCACAGACCCCCCCCATCACAGACCATCCTATCACAGATCCCCCCACATTATAGACCCCCCCCATCACAGACCCCTCCCTATCAATGATCCCCCCCATCACAGATCCCCACCATTGATAAAAATACATTATTAACACTTCTGTTTC
This sequence comes from Rana muscosa, assembly GCA_029206835.1. NCBI lineage: Eukaryota > Metazoa > Chordata > Amphibia > Anura > Ranidae > Rana > Rana muscosa. The sequence continues at coordinate 48,976,760 of CM055118.1, forward strand.
TGAAAGGATTCTTAGTTTACATTTTTTTTCACACCTACTAAAAACTTGCACAGTACCGTATGTAGCACACAGACCCATTTGCAGTAAGGCACACCTGCTACTTGCCCGGTATCAAACTCCATGTATAGAGAGGCGAGCGGTGTTAGATTTTGGGCCTTGCAGCGAGCTACCTCTAACGAGTGGATCCTTGTGCTCCGCCATCCGGGGTAGAAAGTCTCTCACTTGAAAAAAAGTCAATGTCCACACAGGAGTAAAACCTGAACAGCAAGGCTTTATTCTTTTGCTTGGGGTATAACTTGAGATAAAGAGAGAAGACTGACAGAGTAGGGGAAGGTTCAGGCACGCAACACTCAAAGAACACTTTTGTCGCCACTCAAGCCCGAGTTGGTATAGCTCACCCGGATAGTCCCTTTAAGAGTGGTCTTAAGCCTCGTACACACGGACGAAAATCTCGTCAAGAAAAAACACGTTGTTTTTCTTGACGGGATTCTTGGACAAGAAACTTATCCCGGCCGAGTGTACACACGCTCGATTAAAAGAACCCGCGGTTCTTTGAATGGAGCGAACGCGGTGACGTCATCGACTACGACGAGCGAGCGCTCGTCACAATCTATGCCGTCGCCGCCATCTTGCTACACCCTATCTATGCCTAGGAAGCTACCGCGCATGCGTCAAAGTCATTTCGAGCATGCGCGGGTTTCCCGGAGGACAGGTAAGTGTACACACACACACACAATTTTCTCGTCGAGAAACAGGCTGACGAGAAAATAGAGAGCAGGTTCTCTATATTTCTCGCCGAGATTCTTGTCGGTTTTCTTGACGAGAAACCATACACACGAACGATTTTCTCGGCAAGAAAGCTATCTCGGCAGTTTTCTTGTCGTTTCTTGCCGAGAAACTCGTTCGTGTGTACGAGGCTAAAGCAGCAGGAGTGGAGCACGGATTAAAGCTTTCCTTTCCTTTTAATAGGATGCGATCAGGAGAATTCCTCTGCCACAGGATTGATTACTGCCATGAACCTTCACAAATAAAGATGGCGGATCCCTCTTTAGGCGAGTTTCCAGGCCACTCCCTGAGACAGCAGTACCGTTGCTGATCTCCTCTTGGGACCGATCCTCCCCTGGACCCCTTTCCTAAAGTTGGGCAGCCTGGGATCCCTCCGTGAGGTGTAGGCCCCAGCCAGCCGAGCCTACCAAACAGCGATGCAGCCTCGGGCTGAAGCTTCCCGAGACTGAAGCACATGCACGCACACCCTGGCCATGAGGGCCACAAAAGGTGGGGTACGCGCCACATGTCCTCCAGGACCAAGGGGTCCCCTGAAGTCCAACTCCCCCGCCAGATGGAGTCTGCCTCTTAAGTACCCCCTCCCAGCAGGCACAGCGGATCGACCACGCCCACCGCTGCCGAGAGAGGACACCCAATAGTACCTCCTGTGGTTCAACCTGAGCCCGAAGTGACAGCGCCACCCCCAGGCAACAGGGAACTGTACTGCCAGGCAGCATCGCACCCAGAGCAGAAGCACAATTTGTTCCAATCAACAGGTCCGAGCCAAACTATTAGCTCGGACCACCCCTAAATTTACACATATTAGCATCCCATAAATTGGGATGGGCGCTACACGTATATCATTTAATTACCTATTCAATTGTAGCGATACCTTCAACTAAGAGGGCCGCAGATTTAGTTTGGGCCCTGAAGACAGCTCCGCCAACCCCTACTGGCACAGTTAGTCTAGGGTAATATGTGTGAATCTTATGCTCTATGATCAAATGCAAACACCAAGACAGTGATAGGAGAATAACGAATTTACTTTCTATGGCAATGGAAATCAACAGTGATAACAGATCATAAGAATCTATCTGCAGAGCCCTGCAGCAATAGTCACACTATAACCATTAAGATATGGCGCACACGCGCCACGTGTAACAGTACTTCACTGTGCACCCTATGGCGCAGCAACTAAATAAACTACCTAGATGGCCAGGCCTGACCATATAACTCAGTCTCTAGGAAGGGCAAAATTCTTCGCATGCAAGTCTTTAAACGGTGGTGCACATTTCAGGAACACATTTGTAATCCAAAGGGGGAGGGGTAAAAACGCCAACACAGTACACTCCACTAAAGATCCGTTCAACTTAGTTCTGCTTTGGATCTCAAATGGGAAACAGAACTCAAATAGGAACTGGTGGGCCACGGCAGTCTGTAGGCCTAACAATGATATAAAGTATTTGTGGATTGAGCAAGTGCTCGCTCACCCCTCCGGACGCGATCCCAGTCCGGGAACTTCCACCTGCTGTGTCTCCTCACACAGCTCTGCAGCAGTCTGGTCTCCGGCTCAGCAGCGGTTGAAGAAAACTGAGTCAGATGCCACCCAGGCTCGCGATGGGGTGGAAGGCTCTTTGGGTAACAGCGCAAGGCCCCAGGCTTCAGGCCTTGCACCACAGAGGATCCGCACAGGAAGGTCTCTCTCCCTTGAAGTCTCGTGTCCCAAAGAGGCCGAGCCCAGCCTCGCCTCCTCCTTTTATAACCCCTCCCATGAGTCTCTGGGGTGGAAACATTGCCGAAAGGGGTTCTGGGTAAGGTAGTCCTGGGAGTCTTAAAGGGGACCCCGCTACACAATCATTTGTTAATAATGTAATTATCATTTGTTAATAATGTAATTATCTATTCAGTTACTTTATTATTAATTTTGCTACTTATTTTATGCTATTAATTCTGCACTTTTTTATATTACATATGATATACAGAATGAAGAAACTACATTCATTGTTCTAAGTTGCAGAGGGAACATCTTTTACTGAGGAGATTTACAGAGACATGCAGAATAAGAGCAAAGTGTAATTAGTTTAATCTGGGACATAATTTACTGTTAGCTTGAAGCCTCTTGTCATTTCTCCCTCTAGTGGAGGAACAAAATGCTGCTCCAGTTTAAAGCAGGCTTATTTGCAATCTAACTATGGACTCACAACTGTCTGTCAGTTATTGTAGAGCTATGCCTTCTTATTAGAAAAATATTTGTTCCAGAACGTAAAAGAAATCTATAGTCACAGCATACACTTTCATTTTGTAACACCAACATTGTAATAATACAAACAAAATGTATTATTTTACAATCCAATTTAGGCTTACTTGAAAAATCTCCTTTTATGTTGCGAGTTCTGCCTGTCCGCTGGCTGTCTCATCCCACAACTATATATCCCATGATACCTTTCTGCCTGCAAGCAGAGATTATTGTACTGATTCCACCTCTATAAACTCTTCCACTCAGCACTTTTGTTGTTCAGAAGGCAGGCTCTATGAAATGTATGACACAGTAATGCCTATTCAAAAGGGCATAGAGTATATGTGTCACAAAATTCGAGGAAGTAAATGTATGCGATTCTTCACAAAGTAAGTTTACTGACTTCTACATTGTTCAGATTAATAGGAATAGGCTAGAAATAATTGAAATACAATATGGAAATTATTCAAAAGTTTGACCATGGATACGCTTTAACCACTCAAGGACCATCACACACAGATGTACGTCGACAGAATGGCACAGACAGGCAAATGGGCGTACAGGTATGTCCCCTTTAATTTGCCGCCGTGTGCCGCGAGCTCCGTGACCTTGCCCGCGGGACCCGTAGATTAAAGCGACGCAGTGCAAATCACAAAAAGTGCTCTGGTCTTTAGCCAGCCAAATGGTTCGGGGCTTAAGTGGTTAATTATAAATGCATCTGCACTTTTTTTCCAAGGACAACTTTAGGCTGGGTTCACATCTAAGCAGCATGCGGATCGCAGCAGGGGTCCAGTGCGTCCGTTCTCCGTTTCCGGGACGAATCAGGGCCGAATTCTTAACCTAAATTCGGCCCTGAAACTGAGCCAAAGGCGCACAGGACCTCGGAGATATGTGAACTTACTCCAAAGAGAGCCGGTCACAATTTCCTGTCATGCAAATTGGATGCGGGGGAAAGCCGCATCCAATTCACACTAGTGTGAACCCAGCCTCAAAGTCCCACAAATACTTGTTGATCCTGCTAGCGAAGTCCATCTAATGCAGCTTCTGGCATGGAGGCGGCAACAATGCTGCACTGCTCCTGAATTCAGAGCAGAGTTGCCACTCTTATGGAGGCTGTGTTTACTTCAGCGGAATGATAGGTTACAGGGAATGTTGCAGTCAGCATTGCCACTGCTGATTTGCAAACCTGCAGCTCGTCAATCAGCACCTGGCTACACCTAGTCCTCTCCACAGTTTTTTTTAATTGATAGCACTGCCTCTGTTTCTAAACTATTAACTCCCCCCACCCCATCCCACTATGAGCTGTAGTATCCAAAAGGTGCAGAAAGTTAGACACAAATATGCCCTGTATATGGACTCAGCGAATCCCTCATTGAGAGTGACCAGCAGGGGGGTGAGAGCAAAAAAGAGTAGGGTCATTTGCCTGCTGGAGAGTAACCCAGCATGGAAATGCTGTTAAACCTTCCAAGGCTTAGGAGAAGCTTTATGAACTTCTGGATGAGATTCTAGCTTACTCAATGAACTGAAGAATCACCCCAAGGTCGCAGGAACACCTAAGACAACACCCAAAGAGGATCCTCCTGGGAGTCTTTGTGCCAGTGCCAACCGAAGCGGGAGGAAGGCCTTTAGATTGCCTAGATCAAGATCAGTAGGCTTTAGAAAACTCTCAGAAGAGAGACTGTTGCCTTTACACCCCTTTTTGCTAGAGGGAGTTCAGCATCCTGCAGGGGGTGGCACCCCTGTGCCCCTAATGGACCGGCCACTCCTGGCAAGACCCCTTTCACATGGAGCGAACTCTGTCAAGCAGCTCTGCCTGCTCAGCGGGTGATCTATCTGCTGATCCCCACTGAGCAGGCGGATGACAGGTTCGCGTCCGCTCCACTGATGCAGAGCAGACACGGACACAACAGCTGTTCTCTATGGGGTGGTCAGATGGAAACAGACCATCTGTCCATTTCCATCTAATACCATCCGATCCGCTAGATGGATGGGGATTGGGATACCCATCCGTCTGTTTTTAGCAGACTGGACAGGATCGGATGCAGGCGGGTGTAAACGGACACATGACCATTTACATCAGCCTCTCTATAGCAAACAATGGGTGATCAGATTGGGCCCACCTGGAAAAACAGACAGGCAGACCTGATCGTTCTGCTTGTGTGAAAGGGGCCTAAGGCCTTGTTCACACAGGGCATACACAGCGTACCTTTACAGGGATGCACAGGTGTTCCGTGCATCACTGTGCAGGCAGTCCCATTGATGTCCTTTGGGATGTAGCACCTGCACGGACAGAGCAGTTGCTCCCAATTTTACAGGTCCGCATGCATGTCCCTGAGCTAACACTGCCTGTGTTCGGGGTCATGTATCTACACGGATGTCAGATTGGAAGCAGCAGCTATATGTCTGTGCATCCTTTGAATCCAAAATTGACATAAATGGGAATGCCTGTACGGGGATGCACGGAACAACTGTGCATTCCAGTGCAGATAAACATTGCCCTTCATGGGTGTACGCTTTAGTATGCCACATGTGAACGATGCTTTAGCAGTAATTTAGTAGGAATTTTTGTAAGTTATGTTGTGTTTATGTGCACTATTAATGATTTTAGTGTATTTTTAGCAAAATATTGTTTTGATAAACATTTGCGCAAATATCACGCAGTCTTAAAAATCAATAGCACCTTCTTTTTATTCTACTGGCCATGCGCTTTCAGAAAATGTATGGTTTGCGGGGTCTTTCACAAATTCTGAAAGCTGTAAGGGAAAAATTAAAACCTTCAGATTTTTAGAGAAATTTGGATTTATACATATGTTCGATTTTCACCATTTTTCGAAAAGGCACAATGGAAAAATTTAAATTTGTTGTTATTTATTAATTCCATAATTGTTAAGCTTTTATATTTAGTAGGGATTTAGCAGGAATTTTGTAGAATTAGCTGGGTTTTTATCTTCCAATAATGGTTTTAATGTATTTTTTTGCAAATATACTAGTTTGATAAACATTTGCGCAAATACCACAGGGTCTAAAAAAAAAACCAGTAGCACCTGCTTTTTATTCTAGAGGTCATATCCTTTTAGAAAATATGGTTTTGGGGTCTTTCACAAATTCTGAAAACTGTAAGGGAAAAATTAAAACCTTCCGATTTTTTGAGAAATTTGGATATTTACATTTTTGCATCTGTTCAATTTCCACCATTTGGCAAAAAGGCACAATTCAGAAGTTACAATTATCTGTTATTTATTAACTCAATACAGGTTAAGCTTTTCCATTTAGTAGGAATTTTATAATATTTGCTGTGTATTTATCTGCTAATCGATACTTTAGTGGATTTTTAGCAAAAATATTGTTTTCATAAACATTTGCGCAAATATCAAATTTGAAAATCGCCTTTTTCTATTGGTCATGTGCTTTCAGAAAATACAGTGCCTTGCGAAAGTATTCGGCCCCCTTGAACTTTTTATCCTTTTGCCACATTTCAGGCTTCAAACATAAAGATATAAAATTTTAATTTTTTGTGAAGAATCACCAACAAGTGGGACACAATTGTGAAGTGGAACGAAATATATTGGATATTTGAAACTTTTTTAGCAAATAAAAAACTGAAAAGTGGTGCGTGCAAAATTATTCGGCCCCCTTGCGTTAATACTTTTCATTTTTTTCTTAGTTAAAAAAGATTAAAAAATCCAATAGATTTCGTTCCACTTCACAATTGTGTCCCACTTGTTGGTGATTCTTCACAAAAAATTAAAATTTTATATCTTTATGTTTGAAGCCTGAAATGTGGCAAAAGGATGAAAAGTTCAAGGGGGCCGAATACTTTCGCAAGGCACTGTATATGGTTTGGGGGGAGGGGGGTGTATTTTGCAAACTCTGAAAGCTAGAAGTGAAAAATAAATAAGCAAAGCAAAAATTGCAAAAATGGTCTGACCACCTGAGTGTACAAAATGTAGCACAGGGCCTGGCAGTGAAAGGGTTAAACAGTAATATCATTGGTACATCTAACAGTACATCTAATGAACAGCTAACAGTAAGCTAATCAACAGCTGATCTAATTAACAGTAAGCTAATTAACAACAAGTGACCGAGACAAGCCTAAGTAACTCAGGTCAGTGCCCACCCACACAGTTCGGCACCAGTTCCCCAGAAAGAAGACCCAGGGATGTCCAAATCTCATTAACCAGTTTTCACTTGTGTAATCTGTCCACTAGACAAGTCATCATAAAACCTGGTACACAGGGGCTGAATGTCAGGAGACATCAGCCAGTTCAAATATAACCGGCCAACATTCGGCCCGTGTGAATGACTGTCTGTCCGACAGAAGCCGGCCGTTTGGTGGAGAGGAGGGGGAGAGGAGCGAGGCTTCGTGTGCCCGCATCGCTGGACCGTAGGACAGGCGAGTGTCTGATTATTAAAAGTCAGCAGCTACCCTTTTTGTAGCTGCTGACTTTTAAATGGGTGGAACTCCGGTTTAACTCCATTTTCTTATAAACGTATAAAATAAACTCTTTATTCTCACTTTATAAGCCAAGTGCAGACACAATTTACAGTATACAACAATACACAAGTATACACAATTTACAGTATATATTCCTCCAAAGAAAAATAACAGTTTATCCAATATATTCAATATCTATTGGAAAAATGCCTCAGCTTTGTATAGGTTATTAGAGTAATCTGCAGATACTCAGGTGAAAGAATTGCAGCAATTTGTATACTCCACTATTGGAGAACAAAGATGCATCTGATTGTTCTCCACAGAGTCACCAACAGATAATCATTTTAGGGCAACATCTATGAAAACCACCAATTACAGATCACAGACAAAGTTTGCCAATATGAAAAATAATCCATAAAACATACTTCACAAAAAGGAGTGAGAACCTATAAATGGATGATATTATACAATATCACCACAATTGGTAGTCCAAGTCCCAAAAGACATAATACATATACATCAATAGACAAAGTCCATGACAAGTTACAAAAGGGATTGCCCTTTATAGTGCTGCTAAATGTTTTAATTCTGAATTATATGTGTAGCGCCCCTAACCCTCTCCTTCACCTGGTTTTGGCTTCTCGCAGGCAGAGAGGGCGCACCCCGCCACAAGCCCGTACCCTCCCGTATGAGGAGGTTGAGCGGTGTTATTGATGGGTCTCCACAGTCAGAAAGTCAGAGAATGTTTCTCACCTCTATGTATGTCCTTGTTCTCCCCAGTAACTTGAATGTCCACACCAGCTGCAACTCCAACGCAGGAGTTTATTTTCTCTTTTGGTAAAATAACAGTCTCTGATAGAAAAAGGTTGGAATAAAGACAGGACAGCTCAAGATGTGGGAGAGGTCCAGGCACAAACGTAATCACTTCACTGCTCAGCTTCTCAAGCAGACTCAGCCCAAATGGATAGTCTCCCTAGGTAGGGACTAGCAGCCAAATGGTACTCCAACTTAAACTCACAGTCTGGGCCACAGACTTGGTTGAATTTGGTCTCTGCCACAGACCCGATGAACTTAGTGCTTCAAAACTTGGCCTCTATGTAAGGAGAAGACATCCCTCCAGAGAGTTACCAGGACCCTTCCTTCACGGTGACTTCTCACCGGTCCCTCGGAACAGTTCCTCCCCCGGCCTCCTCATCTAAGATACGGGTCCCCTTGCATGGCGGCACCCTGGGATTCCTTGATCCTTGATGGGCCCCAGCCGAAGGTGCTGGGCCCAAGGCCTTTGCTGCAGTCCCAGGGCTAAAAGGTGCCTGGGACTGATTCACCGACCTCCGCCCCTCGGCCAAAAGGTGCCCAGGGCGGACAGGAACACACTCCTGGTGTAGGACCCCCGACCACGACAGAACCCCGAACAGGCAGCGTCTGCCCCTTTTATATCCTCTCCCAGCATGCACAGCAGGCCTGCCACACCCACGGTACGGCTGCTGAAAGGGGACACACAAGGCACAGCACTGCATCAGCGGTTCAACCCTGGCCTACTATGGCAGCGCTACCTGCAGGCCCCCAGGGAACTACACACCAATACTCTCCCTGTGGATAAAATGGTTGACAGAATCCTGACAATTGGGGTGTTTGAGCACAACTACCACTCAAACACTTCCCTTAAATTTAGGACCCTGCTACATATGCACCTATTTGGAGCTCTAATATAGCCTCTCCTTATATCTGTAATAAAGAAAATATGCAATCCATAGGAGGATAAGGATAAATGCATATACAGATAAGTGTGTTCTTGAAATTGGTGTACAGCCTTCATATGGTCCAAATGAGCCCAAAGTTGTCGTGTGGGTCCAAGATGTATTGCAGTTGCTTTCCTATGAGCTACATCCACGCAGAATAAATTGTATCAAAGCAGAAAACAAACCAGAGCCTCTGTACACATATGGGATATATAATGATGCTCATATCTTTGTCTTAATCAATACAGAGCAAAAGGGTTTAAGGAAATTCTTCCCCCCTAGACTGACTGTCTTGTGCCACACTCCTGTTACTCCAGTTAAGTCTAGTCTTAAAGGAGCACTAAAGCTTTTTTTTTTTTTGCTTAAAAATAACAAACATGTTATACTTACCTCCACTGTGCAGCTCGTTTTGCACACAGTGGCCCCGATCCTGGTCTTCTGGGGTCCCTCGGCGGCTGTCTTGGCTCCTCCCCGCAAGGACTCCACACCTTAATGCGAGTGAGCTCGCATGGTGTGGAGTGATTGCGGGCGCGCTCCCGTGATACAGCGGCGGCCATAGCCGCCGACTGTATCACTCGGCCCCGCCCCCCGGTGTGCCGCGTCATTGGATGTGATTGACAGCAGCGCCAGCCAATGGCTGCGCTGCTTTCAATCTATCCAGTGTAGCCAATCGGTGGCCAGGCAGAAAAACAAAGAGGATGACGGGGACGAGCATGGGACTTTCGAGGGGCCAGGTAAGAAAAACGGGGGCTCGGGGGGGGGGCGGTATTGTCGAATGTTTTTTCACCTTAATGCATAGGATGCATTAAGGTGAAAAAACATGTAACTTTACTACTCCTTTAAGCTGGCCCTACACTATGTAAATTTTGTCCGATTCCTGATGAACCAGACAAAATTTGCTTTGCTGGTAGTCCTGTCGGCCTCCCCCTCCTGACATTCTTTGATTGAAAAAAAACTCAGCTGTAATCCATAACAAACTGTCACATGACTAAGAGTGGTGATGCTGGTGACATCATTGACCTAATATGGTCACAGTCATATTTGGTCAATGACATTGTCCAACTACAGCCATCTGGCTATATTAGGTTAAGGATGTTAACAGCTTTCATGCCCCTTTGCTACATAAGGCTGTGGTGGATTCACTCTGCATGAGATTAGGGATTCAAGGAACAAGTAGCGTGAAAGGTCTATATAAACTTTTATCTTTCAGGATTGTTTTTTTTAATAAGTGATGGAGTTCCAATAAGGGGTTAATTAGGTGCTAAGTTAGGAGTTAAAGCTAAACAACTGGCAGATATAAAACATCAAATAATGCAATGATGAATTTCATTAAAAATAAATGTATTTGTAAATGCAATACACTGGAATTTGCATTATACCAGTTTATTGTAATTCCCTGCACATCAATACTCAGTCTACAATAGAAAAGGAGAACATTGCATGTCAGTGAGGCTCTACTGCATGCACAGGAGCTTACAGTGAACTCTGACTGGAGGAGGGGACAAAGTGAACAGAAGGATGACCTGCTGCAGGGGAACCTGTCAGGATGGAGAGCGGGGAAGGGGCTGGTAAATGTGTCACTTACTGGCCTCTTCCTCGTCTATATGAATAGAGTCAGTGATCTGTACCGATCACTGACATTGTTTTTATTCATAGCGGAGGCATAGTAAACTGTTTATGAATGAATGGGAAGCTCTGTGTAGAGCCATTCCTGTTCATTCTTTGTGCTGCTGAGGCTGCAGAGAAAAAAGGGACTGATGAATCTGTCCTCAGTCCCTTTCTCTGTCTGTCTAGACACCTGATATTTCACCACAGGGGTCCTAAAAATGTGTAAAAAATAAATAAAAAAATTACACTATTATGCTGCGGGACCATAATAAAGGATTCCATATTGGGAGTAAAGGGCCCCTGAGTTCAGTGGGAAGGGCCCTGGCAGGTTGCCAGGGGGGCCATTCATGGTTACTTGCACCGGGGCCCTGAAGGTTCTAGTTGCGCCTCTGTGCTGAAGTAGAGGTCCTAGTTGTGTTGTGCAACGGGACCTAGGTCACAAAGCTCCATAGAAATACAATTATTTTTTAAATGCTTACTTGCTGTGATTTTCCTTTACATAAATCATTTTAATTCACTTACAATGTACCTCTGAATTTGCTATTAAATTTGATTTCTTCAGGAAGAGTAAATTCCCTAGCACAATTCCCTCCATCCCTACATGTCAGTCATCTCTTCTTCTGAGAATGTCTAATTACTGTCTCTGCTGGCCCAGCTCCTCTGGCCCTCCCCTCACCTTTTCACTTGTCTAAAATATGTTAGATGCCAAAAAAGTCTTATGGGATGATTGTTGTAGAAATAAATGGTCTGGCAACAAAGTGGGCGATTTGTGGATGTTACTAATCAAGCTTTGGTTGGATGATGGAATAAGGCCTACACTGTCATAGAATTTGATCTTGGAATGAATACGCAGTGGCCCCATACTCCTGAATTTACTGTTATGACTAGTTTGACATTGACCATATGGTCATGCTTCATACTCATTAAATAAAAGCTATTTGATCCCAACAGTTTTATGACTAAGCAAAGCTCAGAGCAGATAATGCTGTTAAGGCATTTTTTCCCCGCTTTACATATTGACTTCCTCTCTGTATGGTCAGCAATGCTATACAGAATACGCAAAACCCACAAATACCTTTGGACTACCAAATAAGACCAGTTTTACATTTCATCTCACTTCTCCAAATCTGACCAGTATCAACTTACAAATCAATACATTGCCAATAAAAATCATGAACCGTAAACTCCGTTACCAGAAGAAAATTTCTGTTGTTTCCACATCAAGCTATAAATGAAGACAATCAGATTAACTGGGTCAAGCTACTGTAGCAATCTGGCAAAATAAAAGCACACAATATAGCTATGATTTAAGAATAACACTTAGAGGAAGGTATTGTTTCGAGCCACACCGCTAACAGCACAGAGGATTTAATCAAGAAAATGAAGGCTCTTATCTGGTGGATTATAGTGTAGAAATGCAATTTTTCAGGGTTTAGTGGAGTGCCTGTGTGTTTGCCCACACATTTTCCAGAGTAAGCTGATTGGCGAGTCAAAAAGCTTTTCAGCTGTGCAGCGGGAAACTGTAGCTTACTGTAAAAATAACTCTTGATGTTAACTCTTCTCTGTCCAAAAATCCATACGTTATGATTGTAGTAAAAAGGCCTAAACCTTTTGGTAAATGCAAAATACCTCCTAAATGCCTTATAAAATAAGCTTCTAAGAAATGTTAGCCATACAACTATCAGCAGATCCAAAATTTCTCGTGCTATTTGTATCTCAATATGAATGTAGCAGTTATGCAGGTGCTCTCTGGATTTGGATTTTTCTTCTGTTAAATTTTTTTTACTCATTTTGTAAATTGATAAAAATAAACTACCGTATATACTTGAGTGAGTATAAGCCGATTTTTTCAGCACATTTTTTTGTGCTGAAAATGCCCCCCTCGGCTTATACTCGAGTCACCTTCTTGCGCCTGATCTCCCGGAATTTGGGGACCCGGTATCGGCCGGCCGTACTTGGCACACATGTAGCCACACTCTTCCTCTACGAGTGTGCAAAGTTTGTCGTCTGGAGGACCTACGGCCGGGGAGCACCGATTTTTCAAAGCCGGGCACCCCTTCCATAGACTCCCATGTTAAACGGTAATTTCTCAGGTGACATTGAGGACCCGGTACCGGCCGGTCGTAGGTCCCCCGGACCCCAAACTTGGCACACATATAGCCCAATTTCTTCTCTACAAGTATGCAAAGTTTGTTGTCTGGGGGACCTACGACCAGTGAGCACCCATTTTTCAAATCCGGACACCCCTTCCATTGACTCCCATGTTAAACGTCAGTCTAGTCATGGACACAGTGAGGCATGGACACAGTGAGGCATGCACATGGACACAGTGAGGCATGCACATGGACACAGTGAGGCATGCACATGGACACCCTAGGCTTATACTCAAGTCAATACGTTTTCCCAGTTTTTTGTGGTAAAATTTAGATGCCTCGGCTTATATTCGGGTCGGCTTATACTCGAGTATATACGGTATTAAACACTTCTATTTCTGAAAGCCTACAGAATTTTTTACACCTGCCTAAAACTTTTGCACAGTACTGTATAACAAATATATTTTTCTATAAAAGGTCATAGGGACAAACAATAGTCAAATATTGCATAATCTTGTATCAGTATATTTTATGTGAGACTAAAAAAAGGTCTGAGACGTTTTTTGGTGACTTGGCTTGCATTGAAGTGTATGTAACCCATAACAATTAACTTTTGCTACCTTTAGGTCTGTTGAATAAAGCATTAAAAGTGTTTTGTTATTTTTGTTCAATAAGCGCAAAAAATACCTTTTAATCTTGTCGGAAATTTAGAGTTGTCCTGTAATTAGCCCTTCTAGTTGTTATTTTTAGACTACAGAATGATTAGCATTTATGAAATGTTATAGTAAGGGAAGAGTGTCACAGTTTGGAGTAGTTTGGAGTAGTTTGCAAAAGAAAACATGGGTCGCTGGACTCAAGCAGCTCTGCTGCAGCATCGGAGGTCGCTCACCTCCTAAGGGGGGCAGAAAGGAGCATACCAGGCCTGTCGGCCGTATACATTCCGGCTGTGGGAAACTGGCAGGCGAACTACCCGAGTTGCCAGATGCTGGACCAATGAGAATGGTCTCTACACCCGGAGGCGTTTCAGCTCCTTTACCAGAGGGGAGGCACGCCAGTTGTATATCTCCTGGCTTCTCGACTCAGTCGGAAGGTATTGAGGTTTGTGGCCAGGTCAAGAAACCCATGGGCAAACACGACAGATGCGTTGATGGCACCATGGAGACAGTATCGGCTAATCTATGCCTTTTCCTCCTCTGAAGCTCCTTCCTCAGCTGCTTCGTAGACTCCAATGGTCCCAATTGCTCTGGATTGGCCTCAGCGTCCTTGGTACGCCGATCTAGTGCGTCTGGTAGCAGACGCCTCTTGGCGTCTACCGCTAAGAAAGGACCTGCTGTAGCAAGGTCCCATACGCCATCCTGTTTTTACAGTCACTGGCTTAACGGCATGGCTATTGAGAGCCAGGTGCTAAGAGACGGGGGCCTGTCAGACTCAGTGATTTCTACCATGAGGAGTGCTCAGAAATCTTCCCCTAGGAAGATTTACCATCGCACTTGGAAGACCTACATATCCATTTGTGAGGAAATGAGGTGGCATCCGCGTACTTATTTGGTTCCAGAGTCCTACTGTTCTTCAGCAGGGAACGGGCCAAAAATTTTACTTTAAGTACAAGACAGCCATCTGCCCTGGCTGTCTTTTTCAACGACCCCTGGTGGCTCACTCTCTAGTGAGAACGTTTTGTACAGTGGGTTTGGCAGGCGGCCCCTCCGGTCCACCCTCCACTACCTCCGTGGGGCTTGTGTAGCAGACGTCCTTTTTGGCGTCTACCACTACGAGAGGACATGCTGTCGCAGGGTCCCATATGCCACCCTGCTTGCAGTCAATGGCTTTAACGGCATGGCCTCTAAGTGCCTCAGAAACCACCGTTTGAGAACATCAGGGACATTCCCTTGTTGACACTTTCTCAGAAAGTGGTCCTTTTGGTGGCTGTTATGCCAGTTAAGATGGGTTTCTGAGCGGGCAGCCTTGTCATGCAAGCCTCCTTATCTGATCTTCCACAAGGATAAGGTGGTGCTGCGTCCACAGCCTTCTTTTCTTCCCAAGGTCATGTTTTGACCTTCCATCTCAAGGAAGACATTGTTCTGCCATTCTTGTGTCCTCATCCGTCGAAACCTAAGGAGACGACGTTGCATTCCTTGGACGTTGTTCAAACTCTGAGAGAATGCTTGTCTGGTACTGCTCCATTCCGGAGTCCAGACTCGCTGTTTTTTTCGGTGACTGGTCCCAAGTAGGGCCCAGCGGTCTCGTCAAGCCACCATATCTAGGTGGATCCGACAGATCGTGATCAGGCTTACGCCATGAAGGGTCGAGCGCCTCCCTGTCCCGGCGCATTCGACCAGGGCAAGAGGTGCCTCTTGGTGTTGCATCAGTTAAGACAGGTTTCTGAGCTGGCAGCCTTGTCATGCAAGGCTCCTTCTCTATCTGATCTTCCACAAGGATAGGTGGTGCTGCGTCCGCCGCCGCCGCCTTTTCTTCCTAAGGTCGTTTCGACCTTCCATCTCAAGGAAGACATTGTTCTGCCATCCTTGTGTCCTCATCCGTCGGATCCTAGGAGATGACATTGTATTTATTGGATGCTGTCCAAGCTCTGAGAGCATCAAGCGTCTGTTTCACCAGGTGTGTAAGGCGGCGACCTGATCGCCCGTTCGCACTTTCACTAAACTTTACAAGTGTGTGTGTGTGTGTGTGTGTGTGTGTGTGTGTATATCTTCGGATGCTTCTTTCGGCCGCAAGGTATTGCAGGCGGCTGTTTAGAGTTGCAACTCCTCCGTTGAGGAGCTCTGTCTTGTTTAGGGTGAAATTGTTTTTAATGCTGTTCCCACCCCTCGATTTTGACACTGCTTTGGGACGTCCCACTTGTCAATAGGAAGATGTGTCCGTCCATGAACGAAAGAGTAAATATGATTTTTGTACTCACCGTAAAATCCTTTTCTCTGAGTTCATGGACGGACACAGCACCCACCCCTCGTTTTTAAGTTTGTACTGCTTTTTGACAAACTGATCTGCGAGGTGCAGAGAGAGGGATTATACCCAGAGGGTCCGCCCCCTGGGCGGTGCTGTATAAGGTGTGGTGTGAACACTTTCTACAAGTTTTCTGCCTAGTCACTCGTAAATGAAGGATAATACCCACTTGTCAATAGGAAGCTGTGTCCGTCCATGAACTCAGAGAAAAGGATTTTACGGTGAGTACAAAAATCCTTTTTTTTATACTTTGCAAACTACAAAGTTTGGTCATATAATTTATACAGCTGTTGTCTAGTGTGCTTTATAACTACAGATTTATTTACTACTTGTCTGCTTCAGATTATGAACCGTTACAAATTTGTCACCAAGAAATCTCTTTTCAGATTTGCAGCTTGTCTCACTAATTCAAAGAGGCAGTTCAACCAGAATAAATGTATATATCAAAAAGGTTAAAAAAAATAAAAAAATAAAAAAATATGCAGTACATCTCTTCAATACTTGCACATTTCCCCATGTTTAATTCTTTATAGGTATTCCATGAAAAATGGAAAGTCTTCTTTCCTGCCAGTAACGCAGCACCCAAATTAAAATAAAAAAAAAAAAAACTTTCAAAATATTTTTTTTATAAAATAAGATTGAAAAAAATACTCGCCCCTGGCTTTTGATGTTCGCAGGAGGCCACTACTGCTACTTCCTGGGAAAGCTGGGCTCTCACCATCCTATGAGTATGTGCCCCAGCCCTTTACAAAATTTTGAGTGCTCAGGAGTCCGCAATGAGGCTACCCGCAGCTCCTGGAAGTGTTTTTATCTTTGTTTATAACATCTTTTGTTTTTAAATGTCTTTTTTTGCAGCTTATTTTGTTTGTGCTACAGGTGGGCTGTCAGGAAAGTGGGCTTTCTATTTACATGGAAGGTCCACTTTGAAAACCCTGCAAGTAAAGAAAAGTACCTATTGATCTGTAAGGAATGCATTCAACTCCTAAATCCTGTTTTAGGCTGACAACACACAGAATTTTTGTGAGTGGGGTCAGCCTTGCCAACTTTTAAGTGGTATCAGCCCTTCCAGGTTGACTGAGCTCCCCAGACTCCTGTCCAACCGGGAAGACAGGCGTCCGCTGTGACCACCATACAGTAAAAAGGAAGGACTTCCAGGACAGAAATGCCAGTGATGTCAGCCACCAACTAGGGAGGTCCTGACTAGGTGGCTCATCTGGATTTTGACAATCCGGGGATGAAGGGCACTTGACCCTTCTGGACAGAATTACCTTCTGTAAAACTCGCGTGTGAAATAGTGCATATGGTACTGCCTCGAAGGAGACCACCATGAGGCCTAGAACTCGCCTGAAAAAGTGGCGTGACAATCCTCTTGGGATGTCAACTGCGGCACCGCAGCCCGAAGGGTCTGCAACCTTCCCATAGGGAGAAAAAAAAAAAAACTTTCGCCAGACTCAACCCTAGATACACTAGGAGTTGAGACAGTACCGATACTGACTTCTGAGTGTTCAGCACCCAACCAAGAAACGGAGGGTCTGACAGGTTATAGACACGCTCACCTCTAATTTTGAGTTTGAGGTGGCCCTCAGAAGAACGTCCAAGTTGCCCATGATAGCGATGCCACGCTGTCTTCGTACTAGGGCCAGAATCGGGGCAAGCACCTTGAAGAACACCCTTGGTGCCGATGTCAGGCCAAAAGGGGAGAGCCACCATTGGTAGTGGTCTTCCCCGGCCGCCAAAACGCAGACATCTGATGCCTGGTGCATATGGGAGCATGCAAGCATGCGTCCTTGACGACCAAGGATGCCGGAAAATCCCCCGGATGGAAGGCAGCGACAACAGAGCATCTTCAGCACTACGAACAGATTAGAGAAGAACCCCTGAATCCTTTCCTGTACTGAGACAGGAAGGACCAACCTGCGTATCAGCAGGTCTTGAACCGCCCCATATAGGACTTCCCGACGAGTCGGCTGAAGACTGCGGTTTTGAGGGGAAAAAAAAAATCTGTTCGGTAGGCAAGCAAGGTTGGCTTGCGAAATCAGGGACGCTTCTGTTCCTCAGCAGGCGCTTTATCGGCCTGCGGTCATTTACTTGCCACACTAGGTGGACGAAAGACCACTTGTGCGCGGTGAAGGAGAGCCCTCACCTATGGCGTGGCTCCTTACCCCTTTTTGGATTGCGGGAGCAGCAAACTCTTACCTCCTGTGGCATCCTTAACGATGTCATCCAGAGAGGCTCCAAAAAGACTGGCACCGCTAAAGGGCAGGTCCAATAAGGCCTTCTTGGAAGTTTTTTGGTCCATAGGCCAGCACTTAGCCAAACCAGGTGGCATAACACCATCGCATAACCCGAGGCTCTAGACAGCAAGGGGATAGTATCCATGTCTGATTCGCAGACAAACTTAAGGCCCTGTACCAACTGGTCGGCCAAAGCTACCTCATTCGGAGGAGCCTCCTGCGCCTTTAACCCCTTGAGTAGCATCTTTGCTACTCAAGGGTAAGTGTGAGACATCAAAGCTCCAGCCAATGCTGGACGCACCGCTAAGCCCACCACAGTGTATAGGTAGCGAGCGAGTGCCTCAGCCTTCTTGTCCACAGGGTCCTTGAGGACAGGAGCCCCCTTGTTAAGTCTGGACACAGGGGGGTCCACTATCGGGGGAGAGGACCATTTTTTCAGAAAACTCTCCTCAAAGGGGTACCGGGGCTGCAAAAAAACGTTCAGTGGGTTTTCCCACTCCTTGTATAAAAGCTTATCAAGATAAGACACACAAGGAAACACCTTAGCAGTGCGGGCCGGCTAACGGAACCCAAAGGGGACCGCCGTCTCTGCTGCTTCTGCAGCATTCTCCAACTTCAGCGTATCCCGCACTGCAGTGATAAGGTCAGATACCAAAGCCTTTTCGTGTGTTGACCTGGACCTGGAGTCATTCTCACTGTCCGACCGGTCACGGTCCGCAGTCTCTAAAGCATCAGAATCAGGGCCATGAGCCACAGCCGGGCCTGGTTCTGCATCAGAATTATCCCCAGAAGATGGCGGGGGAAGGGAGCGTTTCCTACCCCCTGTGTTCCCATGCGCCGCTTCCACCTTGGCAACAAAGCCTTCAGGATTGCCGACATAGCGCCCACAGATACATCAGGGGCACCAGCTACCAACTCAGGTGTTTCAGGGAAAAAGATGTCTGCTTCTGACGTCATGCTGACCCACGCACCTGACACCCACAGGGACTCCAGCAAGGTATCAATAGGCCACCCTCCTAGCTGCTACAGAGGTCTCCCAGAGGACTCACCACCCTTAGAACGGTACCACTACTGCTGCCGTCTGCTCCCGCCTGAGATGCTCTCCCACCACTGCCTGTGTCAGTCTGATCTCGTCAGCGTGTGTCTGTATACTTTCGTGCCTGTAGACTGCCCCTAGAGGCCGAAGACTTCCACAAAATTGCCGCCGAGCGGCCGTGCTGAAGAACAGTGTGGACCATAATAAAATGGCCGAACAGTCGACAGAGGCCAAAGCGAGCGCGGACCACAAGAAAATGGCCGCCGAGCAGCACGAACCACAAGAAAATGGCCGCCGAGCGTTAGAGGCAAAAACAGGCGTGGACCACAAGAAAATGGCCGCCGACAGCATAGAGGGAGAAAACACACACAGGTAAGCAGCACATTGACATATTAATGACAGTCTACAGCGCAGCCCCGCTCCAGATGGAGCCCCCCAGGTGACCCCCCAGCACCCAGCCTTAGCTTCAGAGCCCAGGGAGGAGGGAAGGCAGGGAGAGAGGAAAGAAGGGGTAAAACCACTTACTTGATCTCTCCAGGTATGTCCAGCCAAGTCTTCCTGCCGAAGCAGGGGAGCTACTTACCTTTCCTGCGTGGATTGTGCTGGAAGACATTCCGGACAGCTCATCATCCGCGCACGGAGGTGACTGTCAGCCCGGCATGCTGTGATTGTGCCATAGAGACCGATCATATGCATGCCCTGGAGCGCGAAGCTCACCGGCCACCCGTGGAGCGACGGGCATGTCGTGGAAAACCCAGCACGTAGCTAGGGTCGGCACACGCTCGATGGCCGAAACTGGGGAGACTACAAGGATCTGGGATACAGCCTGTCACCCAGTCGGCAGTTGATCGAAGCTCGCAGGTCGCAGGAACAAAAAACGTAGAAAAAAAACCCCCGGACCAATGGGCCCGAAGGGAGCCATGTCCTTCTCCTGTGCTAGGCAGAAAAAAAAAATGATCTGCGAGGTGCAGAGAGAGGGATTATACCCAGAGGGTCTGCCCCCTGGCCGGTGCTGTATAAGGTGTGGTGTGAACACTTTCTACAAGTTTTCTGCCTAGTCACTCCTAAATGAAGGATAATACCCACTTGTCAATAGGAAGCTGTGTCCGTCCATGAACGAAAGAGTAATATAATTTATATATTGGCTCCAGAGCCAACTCTGCTCTGTTCTAGCGCATAACCTAAAATAATTTACAGGCTAAAGCAAGTTTGTGATTTCTGCAGGCTACAGCGAGCTTTGCTATTTCAGTAAAGTAGAGCTGAAAGGGCCCGCACAACACACAGGAATATCAGCGAAAAAGACAAAATTATTAGACTATTTGTTTACTGGGAATTCGGCATTTAACAGCCATTGGTTTATGGAAAGGCAACACAATACGTACAAGAGAAGCTAAAATTACATGCCAACTGTGTTGGCCGAGGGTGTCAAACAACTTAGAAAGTTGGTACAAGCATCCTGGTGCTCACTGACTCCTTTCTAGGCCCTGTTCTACTTGTTTACTTTTGAACCATTTTTTTTTAAGAACTGTATATTGTCATTTTCAATTCCATCTTTGGCCAAATGTTGTGGCTCCTGACATTGTTAAATGCATTCTCCACTAAAATATAAATAAATAAAAAGTTGACAAGAAAAAAGTATTCCATTGGAAGCATTGGACAAAGTGTTGATTTCAGTCATGAACATTATATGGGCATTGTATCCTATTGTGGGCATCTTACTATTTTTTTCCCTAGTTATAAAACTACAAGATGCTTCTTAGAATACACCTTTTTAATAAATACAATTAAAAAAAACAATTTACAACGTGGTTAATATAACAATTCTATCATGGAATTTTCTTCAGGAAAATCTTGGGACTATATCAAATTCTCCTGAAAACCCAGGGAGGGACAGTGGGGGTGGCCTTTGCACTTTCTTTGAATGTTCATTAAATTCTCACATTAGAGCACTTTTTGGAGTATCCAACTGAGGGGAAGTCTGTGGAAAGGTCCATAAAACACTGGGAGGCACAATATATCCCAAACAGCCTGGCATTGCTTTGCAAGCCAACAGAAAGAGCTGACTGAACATTAGTCTTCTCTAACTCACAAGTAAAAATCAGTATTCTATGCTCAGTAGTGCCTCCGACTCATGGAGAGGCATTTAGAAGCATTGATGTCAGCATTGCTTTAGAACCCGAACAGTAGTGGACCTATACATGTCCTAAGCAATCAATAGAAAACAACTTTTTCTTGCTACAGTGGGTATAGAAAAGAATCATCCCCTTTTAAAATAATCATGTTTTATTGCTTTGCAGCTTGAAATGAAGACAGTTTTTGTTTTATCCAGCTAGATTTACTCAGTGCACGTTATAACATCCAAGTGAAAGATATAACACCAACATTTCGGAAAAAAAACTAAATAAATAACTGAATCACCGAGTTGGAAAAAAGGATCACCTCCCTCCTGAAATATGACTTGTAAAGTCAATCAAGCCTAGCTAATCACCTTCTCTATGGCACACAGAGCCATTTGACTTTAAACTGTGATCAGCTGTGGTAATTTTGATTAGCTCATAATGAACAGAGCTTTCCTGGAGCATTTCAGTCCCTGGTAGTGCAACTGAAGCAAAACAAACTATGGGTGGCAGGTCACTGTCAAAAGAACACATTTGTGGACAGGCGCAAGTCAGGAGATAGATACAAAAAAAATTCAAAGACTTTATCAATGCTTAGAAGCACAGTGAAGTATATTATTAAAAAGTGGAAGGTATTAGGTAAAACTAGGGCTGCAACTAACGATTATTTTCATAACCGATTAGTTGGCCGATTGTTTCGATTAATCTAATAAAATCCTAAAAAAAAAAAAAAAATGTGTTTTTTTATTTATTTCAAATAATAATGAAAAAACTGAGTGTTACACTCAAACTGCATCACAACAGACCATACTGGAGGGTGGGAGGTAGTTAGCTAGTTTGGAGACCAGGCGTTAGAGGGAGTAGGTTGGGAGGGAGGGAGTTTGGAAGAGAGGCATGTGGGAGAGGAACCGGACCACAGGGGGTTGCGATAGAAAGGGAGTTTGGTTGGACAAAGAACCAGACCCAAAGGGGGGGGGAGTGGGCTGGGGCAAAGGACCGGACCAAAGTGGGCTGGAGGAATCAGACCGGAGTGTGGGAAGGAGAGGTCTGTGTATTCCTCAACCTGACACCAATGATGGGGCACTATCCCCCCCCCAGGAACATCAATGACGGGGCAATATCCCCCCCCAGGAACACCAATGACGAGGCACTATCCCCCCCCCAGGAACACCAATGACGGGGCAGCATTCCCCCCCCCAGGAACACCAATGATGGGGCACCATTTCCCCCCCCCAGGAACACCAATGATGGGGCACTATTTCACCCCTCCACCCCAAGGAACACCCAATGATGGGGCACTATTCCCCCCCCCAGGAACACCAATGATGGGGCACTTGTCCTCTCATAAATACCAAAATGAATACTTTGCCAAGTTCACTGCATTTTAAAAGCAAGCTGCCTCCTTATCGCAGCTCAGCGCGATAAAATCGTTGTCAATGATTTTCATTATCGATTAATCGTTTCAGCCCTAGGCACAACGCTCCAAACTGCATGAAAGAGCCAGGAGGAAACTGGTCAGAGAGCCTGCCAAGAGGTCTACAGCAACTCTGAAGCAGTTGCAGGAATTTATGACAAAGAGTGGTCATTGTGTATAGTGGAATATCTGCGCTACCCCTAAAGAAAAGTATGACACACTGGTACTGCAACTTAAATAGCCTGAATATTCAGCAAATAACGTGTATAAAAAGAAAAAGTGTGCAACCAAACAATATAACTCCCTATAAAAGGGAAGGGTGATAATGATACGTGATAGCAATGTACTTTTAAAACACAAAAAGTCCAAAACAAGGTGCTTCAATAGTGAACTGTATTGCAGGACACTGAAGAAATCACTTGATGCTTCTATCCAGAAAGTAAAACAAACAACGCCACTTACCAGATTCAATGGATCTCAAATAATAGAGATCAAACAAGCTCATCACAGGCAAAATACTGGAGTGAGTACAAAGAAGGGTAACAAAGCTAAAAGGGTCTGGAGGATATTAGTTATGAGGAAAGGTGGCGAGCACTGAACTTATTCTATCTGGAGAAGAGACGCTTGAGAGGGGATAGGATTTCAATTTACAAATACCATACTGGTGACCCCACAATAGGGATAAAACTTTTTTGCGGAAGGGAGTTTAACAAGACACGTGGCCACTCATTAAAATTAGAGGAAATTTTTTTAAATCAGTGGGGGGCATCGATAGTTTCAAAAAACGATTAGAGAAGAACCTGAACGACCACAACATAATGCAATACTGACATATAATCACACACATAGGTTGGACTTGATCGACTTGTGTCTTTTTCAATCTCACCTACTATGTAACTGTAAAATTCTTAACCACTTAAGCCCCGGACCATTTCGCTGGCCAAAGACCAGGCCACTTTTTGCGATTCGGCACTGCGTCGCTTTAACTGACAATTGTCCGGTCGTGCGACGTGGCTCCCAAACAACATTGACGTCCTTTTTTTCCCCCCACAAATAGAGCTTTCTTTTGGTGGTATTTGATCATCTCTGCGGTTTTTATTGTTTGCGCTATAAAACAAAAATAGAGCGACAATTTTGAAAAAAAAATGCTATATTTTTTACTATTTGCTATAATAAATATCCCCAAAAAATACATTAAAAAAAGAAATTTCCCCAGTTTAGGCCGATACGTATTCTTCTACATATTTAAAAAAAAATAAAAAAATCGCAATAAAAGTTTATTGATCGGTTTGCGCAAAAGTTATAGCTTCTACAAAATGGGGGATAGTTTTATGGCATTTTTATTAATATTTATTTTTTTACTAGTAATGGCAGAGATCAGTGATTTTTATCGTGACTGCCACCATTGTCATTTTTACAGCGATCAGTGCTATAAAAATGCACCGATTACTGTAAAAATGACACTGGTAGTGAAGGGGTTAACCTGTAGGGGCGCTTAAGGGGTTAAGTGTGACCTAGGGAGTGCTTCTAACTGTTAGGGGGCGTGGCTTGCCATGACACATCACTGATCACTGTTCCCGATGACCAGCGACATGTCACTAGGCGGAACGGTGAGATGTTGTGTTTACACCAACATCTCCCTGTTCAACTCTGTGACACGATCACGGGACACCGGCGGACATAGAGTCCGCGGGTCACGGAGCTCACGCTCGCAACCACACGGCAGCAATTTAAAGGGTCCGTATATATACCAGCCCATTTGCCTGTCCGTGCCATTCTGCCGACGTAAATGTTCGCGCGGCGGTCGGCACCTGGTTTAAGAAAATCTGCTGCCTTCTGCCAGAAAGTTGTCAATGGGAAGGTTTACCTTCCAGCATGACAATGAACTAAAGCACAGTGGTTAACCACCTCAATACTGGGCACTTTCACCCCCTTCCTTCCCAGACCAATTTTCAGCTTTCAGCGCTCTCACACTTTCAATGACGACAATTACGCGGTCATGCTACACTGTACCCAAATTAAATTTCTATCATTTTGTTCACACAAATAGAGCTTTCTTTTGGTGGTATTTATTCATGACTCAGTTTTTTATTTTTTGCGATACAAGCGAAAAAGAGCGGAAATTGTATTTTAAAAGAAATCCAATAAAATTTAATTTTGTCATAAATTTAAGCCAAAATGTATTCTGCTACATGTCTTTGGTAAAAAAAAATCCTGTAAAAAGTGTATAATAACTAGTTTGTGTGATCACGGACAGATGTACGCAGATGATCATGTACAAATGTGCGCAGGTGATCACGGACATGTGTGCAGATGATCATTGGAATATATGCTTTTACTGTTACATATGTGGGGGGCAGGTGTTTTTACTGTGTGGGGAAATGTGTGTGGACACTAGCCTGGTGATCAGTGTGTAAAAAACAGCTCATACACACTGATCACTGGCTGGCTGCAGCGATCTGCTCTCCTTACGAACAACTTCTGTGTGAGGAGAGGAGAGCCGATCGCCTAGCAACCAGCTCTCTATTTACATCACATGAAGGCTGTGAGTGGACACAGCCGTCATGTGATCAGGAGGGCCAATCACAGCGCCCTCCTGCCGATTGGAGATGTGTCCTGTCCGGGTGACACGAGCGCATAGGGATTGCGCCTCTGCGCTGGCACGATCCCCCTTCTTCTGAGGGACTTTTCTGAAAGTCCACTCAGAAGGAGGAAGGGCCCACCCGGCCGTATATGTACAGTGGCCAAGTGGGAAGTAGTTAAAGGAGAAAAAAGGTGAATGTCCTTGCATGGCCTAGAGACCAAACTTAAAGGAGGTACTAAAGGTTTGATTTAAAAATAAAAAAATAAAAATGAATCATGTCATACTTGCCGGAGACTGTGCAGCTCATTTTGCACAGAGTGGCCCCGATCCTCATCTTCTGGGGTCACTCGGCGGCTGTCTCTGCTCCTCACCGCATCAGCCTTGCGGGCACGCTCCCGAGTCCAGCATTTGTGTCCATAGAAACGAATGCCGGATGCATCAAGGTGAAAAAACATGAACCTTTACAACCCCTTTAAACCCTATAGAAAATCTGTGGAATGACATAAAGACTGCAGTCCACAAACGACCACCATCAAATTTAACTGAACTTGTGCAACTCTGCAAAGAAGAGTGCATATATTGCAAAGTCTAGATGTGCAAAGTTAGTAGAGACATATGCCAACAGACTAAAGGCTGTAATTAAAGCAAAAGGTGGTTCAACAAAATACTGACACAAGTGGGTGATCCTTTTTCCAGAATTCAGTGATTGTTTAAATTTTTGTTTGCCTTTTCTGACATGTTGGTGTTATAATCTTTCATTTGGATGCTATAAGTTGCACTGAGTAAATACAGCTGGTTAAAACAAAAATGGTGTCTGTCTTCATTTCAGGCTGAAAAGCAACAACAACAAAAAAATCACATTAAGGGGGTGATTCTTTTCCCACTGTATATCCATGCTATTTTATTGCTGGTCCTGCTTAAAGCTGAACTACAGCCGTACAGCTAAATGCACAGAATAGATACATATAAGGGCTTGTTTATGTGCAATCCCATTCATGTCAACTGGGATGCAGCAGCTGCATGGATACCACCACTCCTCCCAAATTTGACATTCTTGTGGGTGCGGGTGCATGTCCTCAAACACATCCAGTCCTGAGATTTACACAGTGCTTCTTACACAGAACATCCCTGCTTGTTTTTTTCTGCTGAAGTTTAGTAACACCTACAGGTCTTGTCCCTCCCCAGCCTGCGACTGGGCAGTGTCAGGAAAAGCAACAGAATGATGAGCTCATCTCTCTGTCATTTTGCTCTCCTATCTGCGCACTCCTTGCATTTTAGAACAATTGACTGGATGCTGTGCTGCTTCTCCCACCCCAAGACTGAGCATTGCTTTACAGGGGCTGCAAGGGGCTGATACTAAGTCACATTTAGGTACTTTTTGTATTTAAAAAATGCATTTAAAGAGGTATTGATGAATACAGAGCTGCATTAATGTTTGTCTTTTACATCCAATTGGAATTCAGCAGTAAATTTTATATTTTGCAGCTTACCAGTCCTTAGATGTGGTAGCTGTATTTGTTTTTCAGGCTCATTTTCACCTGGTAATCCCGTGAATTCCACATTTCTTTCAGTGGGTCACTTCAGCACGATGTCTAAAAACGGAGCTGTGGTTGCCACCCAGCACTCTACATTAGAAACACCATAGATAGAATTGCAAATACTAGTGCCAATGCTAGAGAATGTGTACGTGTACATTGGCATTGGCACTAGTATTTGCAATTCTATCTATGATGTTTCCAATGTAGAGTGCTGTGATGAGGAAAGACTATTCCAACAGCGAAGGAGGAACATCCCCCAAGGCTATACCACCCATCCAGTCCCCTACATTTTAATATGCAGACCAAACCTGGTTCTATAAGCCTCTGAGGCCTCTGAGGAAATATCCTCAAAACGCTTTAGCCCATCACCTACCTTTGCATCCCATGATATATGCAAATCTTTGCATTATCATCTAATCAAGTGATGTGATTTTATTCCAGTAACATATGTGAGTACAGTAAAACCTTGGATTGCGAGCATAATTCGTTCCGGAAGCATGCTTGTAATCCAAAGCACTTGTATATCAAAGCAAATTTTCCTATAAGAAATAATAGAAACTCAAATGATTTGTTCCACAACAATTTATTCATAAGTCCTTCAGTTTATTGTCCATATAAAAAGATTATAGCAATGTGATAAGTTGTGCATCCATAAAATGTCCATCCACAAATGGCAGCCTCCACAAGGGGATTAGAAGCAAAATCAAGCAGGCACATCTAAGTATGCAGGGATATGGGGTAAAGCGATCCAGATAGACCGTCCTCCTCACCGCCGGCTCTCACAGCTTTCAGTCTGCAATCGTGACCGGGAAGACTACCCTGCAGTAGAGCGATCTGAAAGCGAGGCTTGAACTACTCGTGGAAGGGACAACATCAATGGTGGTGCGGAGGATGGTCTATGTTGACACCTTTACCCCAGATGCCTGCATAATTAGATGTGCCTCTTTTAATCATCAACTATGGAGTTTCTAAATGTTGTACCTTCATTAAATGTAACCATATTGCTACACTTAGAGGCGCCTCTCCTATTTTATACTCAGTTGTGACATGACGCTACTCTTATATCAAGACATCGCTTGTATATCAAGTCAAAATGTATTTAAAAAAAATTTGCATGTCTCAAACCAAGTTACTCTCAAACCAAGGTTTTACTGTACGTAGCAAATCTGTGTACAAGAAACGTAAGAAAAATGCACTAGGCCACGCACCTTCTCTCTCTTTTCTTGTTTTAGCACTTTGGACTCCCCCCAGTTGGCTTAGGCAGCAGGGCATGCATCATCCACATTACAGTACCACTACGGAAGTACTAACACTTTACCTAGGCCCTCCGCACAGCGCAGGAGAGATTTTTTTTCTGTTGATATTTATCCATATTATGATACCCTGTCTCAACTTTCTAAGTGGCAACATGACTCATTTTAAATACGTCAGGAAAGATGTTGACCTATAAAAAAGTGTTGTGACTACACTGATAATTGCATTCCGAGAGATGATGTTCTGCAGAATTTTGATAAAGCTAAATTATGCATTTGTGAAATTATCACATTTTTCATAAAAAAGCCGCCCACATAAAATGACACACTGGTAATATGTTCTTGGAGATTCGAAAAATCTAACTATTGACCAACATATATGCCAGTAAAATATTGCATGAGTTTATAGGATTAGAAGGCTTTTTTAAGCCTATTAAACCTTCACAGATGCATATCTGATTATTTATGTGTTTCTTTAAAATAAATAAAAGACTTAAGCCCCGTACACACGGTCGGACTTTTGGCCAACAAACTTCATTTTGAGCAAGTTGGACCAACAATCCGACCGTGTGTACGCGCCATCGGACAAACTTTTTTTGCTTTTTTCTTGTTTTCATCGGACAAAAGTTGGGTCTGCAAACGGACAAACTTTTGCCCAACAAAAGTCCGATGGAGCAAAGTCCGACCGTGTGTACAGAAAACCATTGGACTTTTGTCCGATGGACAAAACAACTAATGTTAAAATCAACCAACAATAGCAGAAGTTGACCAAAGGGTGGCGGTAAAGAGCAGAAAAGAGCAGAAAAAACACTTGATGTTGCAAAAAGTTTGGGGAAAGTTTGCAGAAAAAAGTCAGAGCGTGTGTATGCTATGGGTGTTCCCGACCAACTCTGTTCGGACAAAAAAAACACGGAAAAGTCAGACCGTGTGTACGAGGCTTTAGAAATAAATAGTTGATTTTAATTTCGATAGTCTATGGTACCAACATGATTTCAGGTTACTCTTGTCCATTTAGTTAAAATAATGTGGTTAACCGCATTTAACCACTGCCTTATTCAGGTAATGTGTAACATGCAGAAATTCATTAGTAGCCTTCAGATTTCTGTTTATTGTTGTAAGGCCATTAATAGATGGATGCCGTTTGGTTGTGTGATGCCATGTCATCCTAAATCAGAATCTCGCAGGTTAAATTTTTTTTTATCTGGCTGGGGCCATAATTATATTATGCAGATAGCATTTAGCAGCAGTATGGCAAAGAAAGGGGAATGTGTCTAATAAGGATGTATGCACAGCAGGAGACGGTTAGCTGAAACCTCCTCCTGGATGACTGCTTACATGGACAGAAGTATCGTCTCTTTCAGCCTTTTAATAATTGATATGCCTTTATTTATCACAACCCCAGCGTCTGGGAGCTAACAACTTTACTTTAAAAACAGTAATCACTCTGGTGTCTGAAATTCTATAAAATTGCCGGTATTCTTGGGCTCCAGTTGCTGACTGGGAGTACGTTTTCCATTGCTACTAGCTTTTGTAGTAGAACGGTACTTAGGTAATCCATTTTATTTTAAACAAGTTTTTTTGTAACCACATTATATATATATATATATATATATATATATAAATATATATAATTTATATTGGGAGCGGAAAGTATTCAGACCCCCTTAAATTTTTCACTCTGTTATATTGCAGCCATTTGCTAAAATCATTTAAAGTTAATTTTTTTCCTCATTAATGTACACACAGCACCCCATATTGACAGAAAAACACAGAATTGTTGAAATTTTTGCAGATTTATTAAAAAAGAAAAAACTGAAATATCACATGGTCCTAAGTATTCAGACCCTTTGCTCAGTATTTAGTAGAAGCACCCTTTTGAGCTAATACAGCCATGAGTCCTTTTGGGAAAGATGCAACAAGTTTTTCACACCTGGATTTGGGGATCCTCTGCCATTCCTCCTTGCAGATCCTTTCCAGTTCTGTCAGGTTGAATGGTAAACGTTGGTGGACAGACATTTTTAGGTCTCTTCAGAGATGCTCAATTGGGTTTAAGTCAGGGCTCTGGCTGGGCCATGCAAGAACAATCACGGATGTTGTTGTGAAGCCACTCCTTCATTTTAGCTGTGTGCTTAGGGTCATTGTCTTGTTGGAAGGTAAACCTTCAGCCCAGTCTGAGGTCCTGAGCACTTTGGAGAAGGTTTTCATCCAGAATATCCCTGTACTTAGCCGCATTCATCTTTCCCTCGATTGCAACCAGTCGTCCTGTCCCTACAGCTGAAAACACCCCCACAGCAAGATACTGCCACCACCATGCTTCACTGTTGGGACTGTATTGGACAGGTGATGAGCAGTGCCTGGTTTTCTCCACACATACCGCTTAGAATTAAGGCCAAAAAGTTCTATCTTGGTCTCATCAGACCAGAGAATCTTATTTCTCACCATCTTGGAGTCCTTCAGGTGTTTTTTAGCAAACTCCATGCAGGCTTTCATGTGTCTTGCACTGAGGAGAG
This sequence comes from Rana muscosa, assembly GCA_029206835.1. NCBI lineage: Eukaryota > Metazoa > Chordata > Amphibia > Anura > Ranidae > Rana > Rana muscosa. The sequence goes on from CM055118.1 coordinate 49,007,280, forward strand.
GCTTCCGTCGGGCCACTCTGCCATAAAGCCCCGACTGGTGGAGGGCTGCAGTGATGGTTGACTTTCTGCAACTTTCTCCCATCTCTCGACTGCATCTCTATAGCTCAGCCACAGTAATCTTTGGGTTCTTCTTTACCTCTCTCACGAAGGCTCTTCTCCCCCGATAGCTCAGTTTGGCCAGACGGGCAGCTCTAGGAAGGGTTCTGGTCGTCACAAATGTCTTCCATTTAAGGATTATGGAGGCCACTGTGCTCTTAGGAGCCTTAAGTGCAGCAGAAAGTTTTTTGTAACCTTGGCCAGATCTGTGCCTTGCCACAATTCTGTCTGAGCTCTTCGGGCAGTTCCTTTGACCTTATGATTCTCATTTGCTCTGAACTGCACCGTGAGTTGTAAGGTCTTATATAGACAGGTGTGTGGCTTTCCTAATCAAGTTCAATCAGTATAATTAAACACAGCTGGACTCAAATGAAGGCGTAGAACCATCTCAAGGATAATCAGAAGAAATGGACAGCACCTGGGTTAAATATATGAGTGTCACAGAAAAGGGTCTGAATACTTAGGACCATGTGATATTTCAGTTTTTCTTTTTAATAAATCTGCAAAAATTTCAACAATTCTGTGTTTTTATGTCAATATGGGGTGCTGCGTGTACATTAACGAGGAAAAAAATAAAAAAACTTAAATGATTTTAGCAAATGGCTGCAATATAACAGAGTGAAAAATTTAAGGGGGTCTGAATACTTTCCGTACCCACTGTGTATATATATTGTACAGGACGCCGTGGCTGGAAGGACGTGGCTGGAAGGACGCTATATTTCCCCTCGGTTTGGACTGTGGTCCCTGTAAGAGAACAGAAAGGGTTAACACACCTGTCCAAGGAAGTGGTTTAAGACAGACAGGAAGTTGTAGGAGAGAGTAAAAGGAGATAGTGGAGATGGTGGCTGGTAAATGGTGGACAGTGCAAAGCTGTAGAGGCTGTGTTACAGCCATGAAAGCACATGGCAGTGGCCTGCCTGGAAGCCTGCTAGCTGGGGAAGTTACCTGCACCCTAAAGGAAGGACTGTTAAACTGCGATAGCAGTTCTAAGCTCTACAAGTCGGTAAAACTGTTATTTCTTTTGTTTTTGCTGCTGTGAAGCCATTTAAGTTTAATAAACCTCCTTTTTTTGATTGAAAAGCCAGTGTCCTGCGATGTAGCCAGTTCCCCGAACATTACACTGGTGCTCGAATGCGGGCAGGACAGAATAACAGGCATAAGAAGAAAAAAAAAACCAACGTTTTTTTCTTTGCATTTGACTTGACATTGAACTGACATTTAAAAAAGGGACAGTACATTGGATATATGTCCTGGGTTAAAGCTGCACAAACATTGAAAGCTGAAGCAATGGAGGAGCTAATTAAAACAGCTGTCCCTGGCTAATATGCAAGCGCAGACTCGCCATGAGGAAGCTAATCAGCTGCAGCAAGAAAATACTCGCCTGTTGGTGGCCCAGTTGGCAGCCCAGCAAGGGGATATGCAGGCTCAGGTGACTGCCTTAAAAGGAAGCCGTGCAGCAGCTGTCTCAGGGTCGGGAGCAAGCGGATGTTGCCCCTGGCAACCAGGTGACTGAGGGCAAGCCATTTTCTGCAGAAATTGTCCCTGAGCGATGATGTAGAGGCATTTCTTGCTACATTTGAGACGACGGCAGAGAGAGAGAGAAGGGTGGCCTCAGGACCAGTGGGCCAGCCCCATTGCTCCTTTTCTCACCGGAGATCCTCAATCAAAAGTTAAAGGCAGAAATTCTGGCTCGTCTGGGGGTGACTACAGCCGTTCGGGCCCAACGAGTACACCAATGGAAATATCGTCCAGATCGGCCACCCCGGTCTCAAATGCATGACCTGGTGCAACTGGTAAAAAAATAGCTGCAGCCTGAGGTGTTGTCTGGCCCCCCAAATCGTGGAACGGGTCGTGCTGGACCGATACCTGAGATCCCTGCCAGACAACCTTCAATAGTGGGTCAGTCATGGAGACCCCAAAACAGTAAACCTTGTCGAGATGGTGGAATGATATACAGTGGTGGAGGACCTGCTCGGACCTACCAGGCGCATGGGGCCCAGTCTGCCACGGCCTGTTCGACCAACTGCTGCCCTTCGAAAGGATGTTTCCAAGGAGCCCTGGGGCAAACACCCCGGAAGGCCAAGAGTCACTCCCGGTACCTCCTCAGCATTCTGTTCCTGTTCGGAGAGGAGGGGGATGTACAATGTTGGCGATGTCATTCCTGGGGTCATACCCGGGCACACTGCCCACTGCAAGAGGAGTCCATGGAATGCATGGTTCTTCGGAGGGGGTCTTTTTATGCCCATAAAGTATGCACCACACATCTCAACCTGGATGAGGAAAAATTTGAGTGTGAAGTCCAAGTGAACCACCTCCCTGCCCGGGCTTTGTTGGACTCCGGAAGCATGGTAACCCTGGTTCATCCTAGAGTAATTGGGTAGATCAGTCCGGTAAGCAAAACTTTACGGGTGGTGTGTATTCACGGGGACACTAGAGGAGTACCCTCTCATCTCGGTGTCCATCTCCTCAGCATGTGGCACTGGTACTCAAGAGGTGGGGGTGGTAAAGAACTTGGTACATGATGTTAAAATAGAACGAGACTGTCCGTTGTTTACAAAACTGTGGGAACAAGGAGACCGGTTCAGAGACTGGGGAGAAACTATCCCCCCTGTTCCTGCTGCTGAAAGGAATAACCCTGAACTGCCAAATGTTCTTAATGTGGATCCAGATGATGAAAATGCTAATGATTTGTTTAATGATGAGGAAAGTAGTGCTGATACTGTTGAGAATGTCAAGATATGTGGTCCACAGACCTACCAGAACACTGAGGGGAGGGGACCTTCCCCACTTCAGGTAATGCTGGGGGAAGAGGATGAGGAAGTGGCCTCTACCCCTGCCAGATTTGGGTGTTCCCCAGGGGGCATTTGGTACTGCTCAGATGCATGACCCCACTTTGGCCCGTGCACAGGAACAAGTTGTAGTAGTAAATGGGGTTCCCCAAGAGCCAGGTGCGAATGAGCGGTGGCCACACTTTGCAATATATAAAGAATTGCTGTATCGGGTTACCAAGGTGAGAGAAAATGTGGTAGAACAATTGTTGGTACCCCAACATTATAGACGAAAGGTTCTGGACCTGGCCCATGACGATGTGTCAGGGGCGACCGGTTTTACTGGCAAGGTCTGAAATAAGAGGTAAAGAAATACTGTACCTCTTGTCCCACCTGTCAGTTGACCGCTCCGGTGACTCACTTCCGGTGCCCTTTGGTCTCTTTGCCCATAATTGAGGTCCCGTTCGAGAGGATAGCCATGGATATAGTGGGTCCCTTGGTCACTCCTACATATTGGCGATTCTTGACTATGCCACCTGATATCCTGAGGCGCTACCCCTGCGGAATACCTCCTCTAAGGCCATTGCCCGGGAAATACTCACAGACCAGGGCACCCCGTTTATGTCGAGGGTTATGGCCGATGTGTGCAAGCTGTTCCGGATTAAACAGCTGCGCACATCGGTCTACCATCCCCAAACGGACGGGTTGGTGGAACGCTTTAATAAGACCCTTAAGTCTATGCTCAAGAGAGTGGTACAAAAGGGATGGGAAAGATTGTGACTGCCTGTTACAAGCTCTCCTGTTTGCTATCCGGGAAGTGGCCCAGGCCTCCACGGGGTTTTTGCCCTTTGAGTTGGTATATGAGCGGAGACCTCGCGGACTACTTGACTTTATTAAAGAGGAATGGGAAAGTGAACCTGTTCAGCATAAGAGTGTTCTTGAATATGTCTCCCAAATGCAGGAAAGGATCCAAACCGTGATGCCACTAGTCAAAGAGCATTTGCAAAAAGCCCAGGAGGCTCAACGACGGGTCTATAAAATAAGGCATTTCCAAGTGGGGGATCGAGTAGCGGTGCTAATTCCCACTGTGGAAAGTAAATTCTTGGCCAGATGGCAAGGTCCCTTTGAAGTTGTGGAAAAAGTGGGAGAGGTAAATTATAGAGTCCACCAGCCAGGCAAGAGGAAACCGTATCAGATATATCATGTCAACTTGTTAAAGCCCTGGACAGACGGGGAACCGGTCAAGACTTGAGCCTCAGGTTGGGGTGGAGAGTGTCCAAGTAGCAAGTACGCTGTCTAAAATCCAAAGTCAGCAGGCAAAGGAGTTCTTGCAGAGAAACAAAGAAAAGTTTTCCGACTTGCCAGGACTAACTAGTGTCATAGAGCATGAAATTATCACGGAACCTGGAGTCAAAGTTTTTGTCCCGCCCTACCGCATCCCAGAGGCTCAAAGGAAGGCAGTTTCAGAGGAAGTGAAGAAGATGCTAGACCTGGAGATCATTGAAGAAATCGCAGAGTGAGTGGTCGAGCCCGATTGTGTTGGTACCAAAGCCCAACGGGACTCTGCGATTCTGCAATGATTTCCAGAAACTTCATGAGGTTTCACGGTTTGATGCCTACCCCATGCCCCGGGTAGATGAACTTATTGAGAGACTAGGTCCAGCCAGGTATATCACAACATTAGACCTTACCAAGGGGTATTGGCAAATCCCGTTGACTAAGGCTGCTAGAGAGAACTGCTTTTTCTACCCCAGAGGGGAGTTTTAAGTACAAACGAATGTCTTTTGGACTGCAAACTGCTCCCAGCCACATTCCAGCGAGCAATGGATAGGATTTTATGACCTCACCGGGAGTATGCCTCAGTGTACTTGGACGACATAGTAATTTTTAGCAGAGACTGGGAATCACACTTGCCCAAAGTCCAGGCAATACTGGACTCTTTGGAAGGAGGGGTTTACAATAAACCCTGAAAAATGTGCTTTGGGAATGGAGGAGGAGAAATACCTGGGCTATATCGTGGGTAGAGGGGTGGTGAAACCTCAGGTCAGCAAGGTGGAGGCTATAAAGAATTGGCCCCGCCCCCTCACAAAAAAGCAGGTACGTGCATTCCTGGGCATGGTGGGATACTACAGGAGGTTCGTACCCAACTTTGCCACATTGGCGGCACCATTGACCGATCTAACGGTCGGAAATCGGTCATGGTGGAGTGGAATGCAGACGCTGAAAAGGTTGTTTTTTTTAGCTCAAGTCAGCACTGTGCCAACACCCTGTCCTGATAGCACTAAATTTTTCAAAAGAGTTCATTGTCCAGACTGATGCTTCAGATGTAGGATTGAGAGCTGTGTTGTCACAGGTTGTTCATGGTGAGGAGCACCCAGTAGTCTTCCTCAGTAGGAAGTCGACGCCAGCGGAGAAAAACTACGCTATAATTGAACAAGAGTGTCTGGCCATTAGGTGGGCTCTGGAGTCCCTCAGATATTACCTCTTGGGGAGGAAGTTTAGGCTGATTTCTGATCATGCCCCTTTAACATGGATGAGGCAAGGTAAAGGGAATAATGCCAGGATTACTTGTTGGTTCCTGGCGCTCCAGGAATTTAAATTTGTAGTGGAGCATAGGCCCGGTAAACTGCATCAAAATGCAGATGCCCTCTCCGGTGTCCATTGTTTTAGCTCCACTGTTGCCTCCACATCCTTGGTGTTGGGGCACAGGGGGGGGGATATGTACAGGACGCCGTGGCTGGGTCCTGGAAGGACGCTATATTTCCCCTCTGTTTGGACTGTGGTCCCTTTAAGGGAACAGACAGGGTTAACACACCTGTCCAAGGAAGTAGTTTAAGACAGACAGGAAGTTGAAGGAGAGAGTAAAAGGAGATAGTGGAGATGGTGGCTGGTAAATAGTGGACAGTGCAAAGCTGTGGAGGCTGTGAAAAGCTGTGAAAGCACATGGCAGTGGCCTGCCTGGAAGCCTGCTAGCTGGGGAAGTTACCTGCAACCTAAAGGAAGGGCTGTTAAACTGCGATAGCAGTTCTAAGCTCTACAAGTCAGTGAGACTTATTTCTTTTGTTTTGCTGCTGTGAAGCCATTTAAGTTTAATAAATCTCCTTTTTGATTGAAAAGCCTGTGTCCTGCGAACCAGCTGGTTCCCCGAACATTACACTTAGACATCCCATAATAGGCAGCCAGACGTTCTACCAGCTCCAATCCACATCATCACAAACAATGAACAGGTCTTTTAGAAGCTGGGATTCATTAGCATTACACTAGGCAGACAGGTGATTGAAGCTGAACACATCAGTATCGCTCAATTAACCTGTTGAGTTCAGAATCAGTAAATAGTCCTTTACAGACATCCTTGGGAATATGGTGGACAAATATCACAGACCATGGTGGGGTTCTCATTCACCCTGTGCCCCAAGTGACCCCTGTCACACATCTCCCCTTTCGGCAGGAGACTAACACAGGAGGAGACCCCAGACGGGTTGACTCCGAGGTTAGTCAATAGTTCCATTCCTCTAGTGCCTGGACAACCCATCAGCATTGTCATTTTGCTTACCGGGTCAGTAGCTGATGGTGAAGTTGTAAGGTTGCAGGACGAATAATGGAATTCAGTTCTGGGACAGTCACTTGCTCCCAAAACTTGTTGCTGGTGCTCTTGGGAAAGGTAAGGCAAAACCTGGGCGCAAATCCCATTTAACCTTTTGACAATTTCAGCCTGTTTGTGCATTTCAATGTTCAAGCCATGGGACATCTCATAATACATGACGTAGTGTCGTTGCATCTCTGATTTCTCACTGGCCAACTTGTCACATTCCAATTTTAGACTGTGATATTGTGCCTGATCTAAGGTACATGTCGGGGAAGATAGTCTTACCCAGTTCTCAGCCGCAATCAGGCCGGTTCCAGCAGCATGGGTCTGGGCACAGGTAGTCACTGGGTTGGCTTCAGCGGGGCCCATCGGGGCGTAAGCAGAAACGAGGGGGGCCAAATCATTCCCCAGTAGTACATTCGCGGGCAAGTCCTTCATCACCCCCACATTCACGTGTCCCGAACCAACCCCCCCAATCCAGGTGAACACGGGCAACGGGTAGCCGGAAGATGGTACCTCCCGCTACCCTTACGGCTACAGTGTCTCCGGTATGTTGGCTCTCTGGGATGAGGTTCTTCTGTAGTAGGGTCATGGTGGCACCAGAATCACGTAGGCCATTGGCTACCTTTCCATTGACCCAGTCTGCCTGTGTTGCTGCCGGTTGTCCCGGTTAGCTGCTTGTATGGGATCAGCCTCGTGCAAGACGCCCCAATGTTCTTCCTCCTCAACGCAGTGGGCCGCAGGCATGGATGTGTGGGGGTTCCCCCTTGCTGGCTGTCTCCATGACTGGGACTGCCTAGCTGGATTCAACGGACAGTCTGGCTTTTTGTGCCCTAGCTGTTTACACCCGAAACACCTGATGGGTTGTGAGTAGCCCTGGGAGTTGGACCTGGGCTGCTGAGAATAAGTGGCCGCTGGAGGTGGTGCTGTAGGGTGGCACGACTGGGGTTGGTAGGCGATAGCCGGAGGGGGTGCCACTGATCGATAATCCACCCGAGCTGTTGTCTTGACCACAGGGTTATCCAGTTTGCGGGCGTCTGTGTATTCGTCAGCCAAGCGAGCTGCTTCTGGCAAGGTGAAAGGTTTTCGGTCCCGGACCCACTCTCTAACTTCCAGGGACAGTTTGTCAAAGAAGTGCTCCAGCAGGAACACCTGCAGCACCTCTTCCCCGGATTCTGCTTGGCATCCAGCGACCCAGTGGGATGCAGTGCGGTGTAGGCGGCATGCCCACTCGGTATACGAGTCTCCAGTCTGCTTGGTCGTCTCTCGGAACCGCCTCCGGTATGCCTCCGGTGTGACGGCATACCTGCCCAAAAGTGCTTCTTTTACCAGTCCATAGTTCATAATATCCTCGTCTGGGATGGCCCTGAATGCTTCACTGGCCTGGCCGGACAATTTCCCAGACAAATGGTAACCCATTCCTCTGTGGGCACCCGGTGTAGGGCACATTGCCGTTCAAAATCAGCAAGGTACCCATCAATCTCCCCTTCAGTTTCAATGAAATTTTTAAAAGCAGCAATATGTATCTTTCTCCATTCAGTTGGTGCTGCTCTGACTTCTGCTGCTGCAGCACCTCTTTTCTGTAGCCAATTTGCATCCACAGCCGCTATAACTCGGTCTATGATCTCCGCTGTAGGGTTAGGACCATAATGTGCCAGTCTTATGTTAACAGCCCGATCAAAACTTGCCTCTTCGGGTGTCCTGTCTGTTACGCTGGGCCTTTCGGTTCCATCCATTTCGACTAGTTCTCTGATAATGTCACTCTTCTTACGGTTGCTGGCCGGTCTGCCCCGGTTCTCCAGTAAGTCCTTGAGGGTAGAGTGCTTTAGCCTTTCATACTGTGCCTCCATTGGCCTGTGTCCTCTTGTAGCTGTCCTTCCGGCTGTGGGAATCAATCCCACCGCTGCCACCAATGTAACGACAGGGGTTAACGTCGTTTAAGTATATTCCATTTCCGAACACACATCAGCTACCAGACACTTCACAGTTAGGCGACCGCTTCCCATAGGAATATTTCTTCCAGAACAAAACGAGACAACGCTCCGTGTTCAAGTTCCAAAACAGGGAATGACTTTATTACAAGCACATGGTAACACATTTCTCTTCAAAACCCTTCCCTCCCATCCTTGGGGAACAGGGCGGGTTAAACTGTCCAATGACAATGGTCATACAGGTCAGGTGTGTTCAAACTTCTCTTTCAGTAAACAGTCTTAGCAGGAGGGGCGATTCCCCCCCTCCTCACAGAAAGACACTTAGACATCCCATAATAGGCAGCCAGACGTTCTACCAGCTCCAATCCACATCATCACAAACAATGAACAGGTCTTTTAGAAGCTGGGATTCATTAGCTTTACACTAGGCAGACAGGTGATTGAAGCTGAACACATCAGTATCTCTCAATTAACCTGTTGAGTTCAGAATCAGTAAATAGTCCTTTACAGACATCCTTGGGAATATGGTGGACAAATATCACAGACCATGGTGGAGTTCTCATTCACCCTGTGCCCCAAGTGACCCCTGTCACACATACATACATATATACACAAACATACGTATACACATTGGTCTCAGCCACCATGACATAATGACTACTGACAGGTAAAGTGAATAATATTGAATATCTCATTACAATGGCACCTGAAAATGGGTGGGATATATTAGGCAGCAAGTGAACATGTAGTCCCTGAAATTGATGCGTTGAAACCAGAAGAAATGGGTAAGGTTGAGCAAGGGTTAAATTGTAATGGCTAGATGACTGGGTCCGAGCATCTCCAAAACTGCAGCTCTTCTGGGGGGTTCACGGTCAGCAAAACTGGCAAACCGGCAACATGGTCATGCTCGGCCAAGGCTTACTGATGCACATAATTCGAGTGCACGTAGGCTGTGAGTGCACGTGGGCATCGAGTACTTGTGTATTGTCTTGTTGAGTACCTGTGTATTGAATTGTTGAGTATTAGTGTCAAGAAGCTAGTTAGGTAATTTGTACAGGGTAAAATCCCCAATCCTAATTAAATTAGTAGGTATGATGCCCCGGCTGGTGTGGAGATGCAACTTGGTGTACATCTTGCGGCATGTATGCGTTCTTTGATCTGAACGAGGGCGAACACTGCTGTGCAAATGTAAGCACATAGTTTCCCTGGAAGCCCAGGTTCTGAATCTAGGGAAGCAACTGTCAGCACTGAGAAGACGCTCCATACTAAAGGAGAGCCGGGAATGTACCCGGCAGAGGCCGGTGGAGACAAAGTTTCTCCAAGGAGATGGGTGACAGTCAGGAAGGATAGAGGGGGAAGTGCCAGGGAGGCTGATTCTGGGCTGGAGTATCCCAATAAGTACGCTCCATTGAGTGACACTGGGGAAACTGGCCAGGGAGCTGGGGGACTCTCCTAGCTGCCAGGGGAAGAACTCCTCCAGTGAGAGTGGGGGGGGGGAGCGGAGGGAAAGGATAGACAGAATCTGGTGGTAGGGGACTCAATTCTTAGAAGGACAGAGAGGGCAATCTGTGACAAAGACCTGAAGCGCCGAAACTGTATGCTGTCCATCAGGCGCTCAGGGATCGAGACATCACGAATCTGGTGGACAGATTACTGGGAGGTGTTGGGGAAGACCCAGGGAAAGATAATGATTGTTGCGCTATGAGTGTCAGCTGTGGGCAAAGCTGTGTTAACAGGGTGGGAGGGAAGGGGTTAACTGTGTCCAGGGATGAGACAATTAAAATTAGCAGCAGAGAGTCAGTGAACAGTTACGGTAATTGAAAAGTGACTCTTGGTGAGAATTCAGTTCCTTGAAAAAAGGGAGAGTCTGTAGCCTGGGTATATTACCACAGGGAAATGTAACCGACACAAAACAGGATGCAGCACGCTGAAGGGTAGAAAAACCTTTAGGAGAAATACAAAAGAGAAAGCAAGCAGCGCTAACCTAAGTGCAGTAGTGTTATCACACGTTTTTTAATTTTAGTAGAAATGCACTCACTCTGAGTAGAATAAAAGCAGGCACATCATGATAATGTCCAATGGATAGCAGGATGGACAGCAGGGCTCCAAGAGGCGATCTTCTAGCACTGCAAGTTCTTGTCTGGCGGCGCCGGTGGCTTCCAGTGTCCCAGGCTAGCGCAAACAAGAGGCAGGGGGAAATAGTCAGTCCAAGAGTCCCTGGTCGCAGTCAGATGATGCTAGTAACGTGCACGCGTTCGGAACATGTATGCTCCTTCGTCAGGCATAGCATTTTGCCATCTTGGATGTGGTAAAAAAAAAAGGAAGGGCAGGTGGGCCAATCGGATCGTAGCACCGCCCTATCAGTAATTCACTAGGATTGACCAACTCTAAGGGGCCAAGAGGCGGGGATTGGACATGGATAGGTTATAGAGTCTGTCAGTCATTTTATTTAAAATCAAATATCATGATAGAAAAGGAATGAGAGAGAGAGGCTGGAAATAGGAGAGAACATAGATACAGAAATACAAGGAGACAAGTGGGATGGACAAGGGATACATGGATATGTGATACTACAATAAATTTCATAGATGTATTAGGATACTTACAGTATATACTAATATTCACACTAGTCATAGATGGGCAAAGAGACAAATGAATGGGAGATCTGTGTGTGCGCGCATGTGCACAAAGCATATTAATAGATGATTTGGATGAAAAAACTATACATGACTATATTGGGTGGAATGAAGATGGATCGGAAATAATTGTAAAGAATTCATTTGAATTAAGAGATTAAAATTAAAAATAATTATATTATAAAATAATTTAAATCAATCGATTGGAAATATAAGGTTACCAGTGGAAAAATATTTATACACATTGTGACAGCAGGAAGGTAAAGTCACCTGGTTGCATCCAGGGGGGTAGATATATTTCGCCCAGATTCAGGCTTTACGCCGACTTATACAACTAGGTGGAGAGTTGTATAAGGCTAGTGGGCTCATGGATGACTCATACCTCTAGGGAGAGTGTGGGGCGTCGTGCAGACAGAGATGAGGAGACCAGCTGAACCTTGTCAGCTCATTTAGGCCTCTATAAGAACTCCCAGCTTCATTAGATGTTAGCTCATGCCTGGACCCAGACCTGTGTGGACTGTCTAGGGAGAGTGAACCCCTGTGCGGTGAGGCAAAGCCTGTGTGGCTATTTGCTTGGACATTTAAAACCAGGGACTTAGGGACTAGGACAGCACTAGGCTGATCCCAGTTGTTAGTTAGGAAACCTGTATGTTTAGTCAGAGGTCAAGTTGACCAGGATTTATTTTGTTTATATGTTTCTTTTGGCTTTGCTGTGTTTTGTCACTGTAAATAGAAAATAAACCGCACCTTTTTTTTTGATTTTGAAAACCACAACCTCCGTTTGCTGGGCCTGGTTTTGTGTGGGGAGCCCATCCCGGGGGTCACACACACCAGCTGCCGAGCTAACCCCCTCACAGTTGGTGGAGAATGCGGGCAGTTTTTTTTAAGCCAGCATGGAGGAGATACTGAAGCAGCTGGCTCTAGCAAATGCCAATCAACAGCAGACAAATGCAGGTTTGCAAAAGAGCCTTGCAGCTCAACAACAGAACTTCGCAGCCCAGCAGCAAGCTCATCAACAGAGCCTTGCAGCCCAGCAGCAAGCTCACCAACAGAGTCTGGAAGCTCAGCAACAAGCCCAGCAGCAATCTGAGGCCCGCTTCATAGACCTGTTACAGAAGCAAGAGCAGAGACTACAACAAATGGAAGCAGTAATGCAGCAACGTCCGCAGACCAGTGAGGAAAGCCGTCCCACTAATACCGCGTCCTTTGGGGTGAGTCGTTTATTGACAAAAATGACTGGAGAGGATGATCCAGAGGTATTTTTGACCACATTTGAAAGGACTGCTGAAAGAGAAAAGTGGCCTGAGGAGCAGTGGGCTGGACTGGTGGCTCCTCTGTTAACTGGTGAATGGCAGAAGGCTTACTATGACCTAGAGCCTGACCAAGCAAAAGACTATGTGATGCTAAAAGCTGAGATATTGGCAAGGCTGGGTGTCACCCAGGCTGTCCGGGCTCAGCGTGTGCATAACTGGACTTTCCAGCTTGGAAAACCCCCCAGGTCTCAAATGTATGATCTCATTCACCTGAGCAGAAAGTGGCTACAGCCAGAGACTTTGTCCGCACCAAAGATTGTGGAACGTGTTGTAATGGATCGGTTTTTGAGAGCTCTTCCTACTGCCATCCAAAAGTGGGTAAGCCATGGAGACCCAGAGACGGCCGATGGTCTTGTGGATCGTGTGGAGAAATACTTGGCTACAGAGAACCTGACGGCCTCTTCCAGAGACACTCGGACTTTCCACCCTAAGACCAGACCATCCCCAGGGGCGGATAAGAGGATTCCAAGGGGTAAGGGTGGAGAGAGTGAGAGGGTGGGAGCTCTACCCCAAGTTTGGCGAGAACAGCCTGGGAAATCAGCGGCTCAAGAGGCGGCAAGAAGGATCGTTTGCTACCGCTGCCGGCAAGCGGGACATATTGCAGCCAATTGCCCGGTTGTGGAGGAACCCATGCAGTGTGACTTTCTGACGGGCAGACGTCAGTCGCTGTGTGCGACAGTCGCATGCACTGCCATTCGAGGAATTGATAAACATTTATGCAAAATGTGTGTTAATGGTAGAAATGTTGTGGTATTGCTGGATTCAGGTAGCCTTGTGACCCTGATAAAGGCTGAGTTAGTTAAAACAGAGGTCTCTGGGAATAGCAAGGTAGCTGTTATTTGTGTGCATGGGGACACCCGAGAGTATCCAGTGACTACAGTGTGTTTCGAGACCCCCAAAGGTACCCTCTCTCATCCAGTGGGCTTAGTATCTCAGTTACCGTATGACGCCATTGTGGGAAGGGATTTTCCGAAGTTCTGGGAACTGTGGGATGATCCTGAGCCCCCCACTGGTGCCCCTATGTACCAGGAATGTGATAGCCAGAACTCCCCTGAGAGTGGTGAGGACTCTCCGGAATTTCCCTTATCAGTATTGGCAGGGGAGACTCAAGAAACTGGAGAGGAGCCCACCTCCTCAGACGAAAACCTACCGTCTGTGGAGTTTTCTGATCTTGAGGTTCACAGGGAAAACTTTGCCACAGAACAGTTGAAAGACCCCGCCCTAATAAAGGCACGCGAAAACGTAGTGAAAATAGATGGCGAGTTAGTGAACCCAGATAATACCTGCACTTACCCATACTTCAGCGTAGAGAAGGACCTACTGTATCGGGTGGCAAAAAGGGCAGAAGAAACCGTTGAGCAGCTTGTGGTGCCCAAACCTTACAGGAAGTTGGTGTTGGAGTTGGCCCATGGGCACATTCTTGGAGGTCATCTGGGGACAGAGAAAACCCGAGAGAGGGTATTACAGAGATTCTATTGGCCGGGGGTGATGAAGGACATAGAAAATTATTGTTCCTCCTGCCCTGTGTGTCAGAGGTCGGCCCCGATGCCACATTTCCGTAGCCCGCTGGTCCCTCTACCCATCATTGAGGTCCCGTTTGAGAGGATCGCCATGGATTTGGTAGGTCCTATAATCAAGTCCGCTAGGGGGCACCAGTACATATTAGTTATAATGGACTATGCCACCCGTTATCCAGAAGCGATCCCTCTCCGAAATACCTCGGCCAAAACCATAGCCAAAGAGCTATCTCTTGTGTTTAGCCGGGTGGGTATTTGTAAAGAACTGCTTACGGACCAAGGTACACCCTTTATGTCCCGGGTTATGAAGGAGCTGTGTAAATTGTTCAAAGTGACGCAATTACGTACATCTGTGTATCACCCCCAAACCGATGGGCTGGTTGAAAGATTCAACAAAACCCTAAAACAAATGTTGAAGAAAGTGGTGGATAGAGATGGAAAGGATTGGGACTGTCTACTTCCTTATCTGATGTTTGCTATTAGGGAGGTGCCCCAATCCTCTACGGGATTCTCCCCCTTTGAGTTACTGTATGGGAGACACCCAAGAGGGCTGTTGGATATTGCCAAGGAAACTTGGGAAAGTGAGAGTTCTCCCCACAGGAGTGTGATTGAGCATGTCGCCCTGATGCAAGACCGAATTGCACAGGTAATGCCCATCGTGAAGGAACATTTGGCCCAAGCGCAGTTAGCACAGCAGAGAGTGTACAACCGTGGAGCCAAGACCCGTACCTTTTCCCCGGGGGATAGGATACTGGTACTTGTCCCTACGGTTGAAAGTAAATTCCTTGCCAAATGGCAAGGCCCCTACGAGATAATGGAAAAAGTGAGCGAAGTGAATTACAAGGTCAGACAACCAGGAAGGCGAAAGCCCGAACAGATCTATCACGTTAATCTGTTGAAAGCCTGGAGGGATAGAGAGTCCCTAGTCGCAGACACTTGGTCACCAGCTCAAACTGGTTGCGTGATTCCTGAGGTTGGAATAGCAGCCACCTTGTCACAACCCCAACAACAGGAGGTTAAGGAGTTTGTGCTTCGCAACAAGGAGGTATTCTCTGAGCTGCCGGGACAAACATTTGGGGTAGAGCATGACATCATTACCCCGCCCGGTGAAAGGGTGAAGTTAAAACCCTATCGGATCCCAGAGGCCCGACGGGAGGCAATACGGGAGGAAGTACAGAAAATGCTGAACTTAGGGGTGATAGAGGAGTCCCAAAGTGATTGGTCTAGTCCCATTGTGTTGGTGCCTAAACCGGATGGGAGCTGGCGATTTTGTAACGATTTTCGTCAGTTGAACAAAGTTACAAAATTTGACACCTACCCCATGCCACGTATAGATGAGTTGATCGACCGGCTGGGAAC
The DNA here is from genome assembly GCA_029206835.1 of Rana muscosa. Lineage (NCBI taxonomy): Eukaryota > Metazoa > Chordata > Amphibia > Anura > Ranidae > Rana > Rana muscosa. The sequence continues at coordinate 49,022,486 of CM055118.1, forward strand.
AGCCCGATACATGACGACTCTTGACCTCACAAAAGGGTATTGGCAAATCCCCCTGGCCAAATTGGCCAAAGAGAAAACCGCATTTGTAACCCCAGACGGGGCGTTCCAATATAAAAGAATGCCGTTCGGGTTACAGAATGCGCCGGCCACATTCCAGCGGAAAATGGACCAGATGCTGAGGCCCCATCGGAAGTATGCTGCGGCTTACCTGGATGACGTAATTGTCCATAGCACAGATTGGGCCTCACATCTGCCAAAAGTGCAAGCAGTCCTGGACTCTGTTCGGGAAGCGGGGTTTACGGCTAACCCCAAGAAGTGTACCATTGGGCAGGAGGAGGCCAAATATCTTGGGTACACCATTGGGAGGGGAGTAATAAAACCCCAACTCAACAAAGTCGAGGCCATCCAGAGTTGGCCACGTCCCAACAGCAAGAAGCAGGTACGAGCCTTTCTGGGAATCGCTGGGTATTATCGGCGATTCATTCCCCACTTTGCTTCTAAGGCTGTGCCCCTAACCAACCTAACGAAGGGGAAAGGGTCGGTCATGATTAAATGGACCCCCGAGGCTGAGGCAGCATTCCAATTCTTGAAACAAGCCTTATGTAGCCAGCCAGTGTTGTACTCACCCGACTTCTCTAAAGACTTTGTCGTACAAAGTGATGCGTCAGATGTGGGGTTAGGAGCAGTATTGTCCCAGGTCTGGAACGGGGAAGAGCACCCAGTCATTTACCTCAGCAGGAAGTTGAAGTCCCATGAGGTAAATTACGCCACCGTTGAAAAGGAGTGTTTAGCGGTGAAGTGGGCTCTAGATTCCCTTCGGTACTACCTGCTAGGTAGGCACTTTGACATGGTTACGGATCACGCTCCGTTAAAGTGGATGGCTCAAAACAAGGAAACAAATAGAAGAGTGAATAGGTGGTTCCTGGCCCTCCAGGAATTCAACTTCACAGTAAAGCATCGCCCTGGCGTTCAAATGGGGAACGTGGATGCTTTGTCTCGAGTACATGAATGCCTGATTGCTGGTGTTCCAACCCCGAGGTTAAAACAAGAGGGGGGGGGTATGTGACAGCAGGAAGGTAAAGTCACCTGGTTGCATCCAGGGGGGTAGATATATTTCGCCCAGATTCAGGCTTTACGCCGACTTATACAACTAGGTGGAGAGTTGTATAAGGCTAGTGGGCTCATGGATGACTCATACCTCTAGGGAGAGTGTGGGGCGTCGTGCAGACAGAGATGAGGAGACCAGCTGAACCTTGTCAGCTCATTTAGGCCTCTATAAGAACTCCCAGCTTCATTAGATGTTAGCTCATGCCTGGACCCAGACCTGTGTGGACTGTCTAGGGAGAGTGAACCCCTGTGCGGTGAGGCAAAGCCTGTGTGGCTATTTGCTTGGACATTTAAAACCAGGGACTTAGGGACTAGGACAGCACTAGGCTGATCCCAGTTGTTAGTTAGGAAACCTGTATGTTTAGTCAGAGGTCAAGTTGACCAGGATTTATTTTGTTTATATGTTTCTTTTGGCTTTGCTGTGTTTTGTCACTGTAAATAGAAAATAAACCGCACCTTTTTTTTTGATTTTGAAAACCACAACCTCCGTTTGCTGGGCCTGGTTTTGTGTGGGGAGCCCATCCCGGGGGTCACACACACCCGCTGCCGAGCTAACCCCCTCACAACATACACATGTGTATATATAGCAGGGAGAGGTATGGAAAAAATTGTGCAAAAATTATATATATGTAGCAAGGTCATATTTCAAGCTATTTTTTTTTACAGACTGAAATTTGTGCTTAATTAAGGAACCTAGCCCCCGGGTGCTCATGTTACATGATATTATAGTTTGTTTCAGTGATAGAGAACAAGGCATGGTGGACATTGTAGTGCAAGAGACAGAGAATCTATTGCCGTGGGTTGGATAAAGACTACAATACCCACAATGCCACTGTGCTACGTGAAGACGGTGCGCCACCGCACAGCCTGTGAACGTCTGCGCGGAGGACCTGGCCTCGTGTTACGGAGAGACTGAGAACAAGGAGAGGTTTCAGATGGAGTGTACCAGCGAGGAGAGCCCTCATCTGATGAGAAGGCACTTGCCTATTGACATAGTTAACAGGGCCGCAGGAAGGTGGTTTTCATAGTTCCATGTGTACTTGCTGGCATCTGCAGTGTCGCAAGTAGGGATACGTTACACCTGATTCAACGGCTGGAGGGAATTAGTGTTTGTTCTACCAACACGTCATATACAACCAGTTGATATAATTTCTTTTCACCCGGTTATCGGATTACAAATAGATAAGTGCACCAACGAAGCTAACGGAAGACTACCTGACATTTAAAGGAACAGTCATCAGCCTACGTTGTTGCAGAGGTTTCCACAACAGGACACCCATAACTTGAACTGTCCACTAGGGGGAGACCTATGGTTGGGAACCTATGTGTTTAGTCGAACGTTTTATTGCATTGCACTGTTCTTGCTGTTTGGGTGAGTTGTGTGTGTGTGTGACTTGGTGGAGAGGTGTCCCAGTGTTATCCTCGCATTGGGAGATTTCTCCACCCTGCACTCACCCATACCTGGCCCCGGGTTGTGTTATGTGGGTCTAGTAAAAGAGAGTCTGTGCCAGTGGGATTGTATTGACTATTGCAGGGAACTCTGGGTGGTCAATCTTGCCTGTATGAAGAAGGAAAGGTACCCCTAGGGGCTTTGTGTTGCAACGTTAGGTAAGGATGATCATAGAGTGAGGTTCATAAAAAAGTACAAATTTTATTGAACTGATACAAAAAAGTATATAAAGTGTAAGCAGCCATCTGATAGGAATCAAGACATGAGCTCAGTAGGACATCAATAAAAGCAAAAACATATACATAAAAACAACCAATGAAGATGGTACGGCATTATACATGGCTACCAGGGACGCAAAACCCCAACGCGTTTCGACCTTTAGTAGTAGCGGTCTTCTTCAGGGTGAGACAAAATTTGCGAGCATAGGATCTATAATGGAGTATATACATATCAGTGAGAAATTGTTGCTAAAAAACAATCAATCAACAGAAATAAAAAATAAAACCTACATATACACCTATTGGGTATACATGTGTGTTCACGTGTATATGATTCATACATGTAGAAGCAGTAATCATAAGTACAAATATGAAATACATACCAAGGTGAATGCCAGGAGCCATGAACCAAGGTCAGCTGGCGGCCCCACTGCCAGGAGCAAATTCTCCCAAAATTCCAGACAGGAAAGGGAGAGGGTCAGGTGGTGCCATGGACCAAGCTGCAGAGCGAGGAAGAACCACCCTCAGGCCTACGGGAGGTCGCAACCTGCGACCCCACATTGTGGGAGGAGTGGAGGCCGGCAGAGGGCGGGGCGGCAAGGGCGGCCGTGAGTGCAGGGAAAGAAAGAGGGAGGCCGGACAGGCCAAGGCACACACCACCAAACGGAAAAATGAATATCCCTGTAGAGAATATATGGAAAATAAAAAATATGTGATATATAGTATTTTAAAAAGAATGTACAGATAAATAATGCTCTAAAAAGTGCGGTACCCCACTAAGAGTGGGGAAGATATAGAGTGAGACGAGATGGTGGGAAAATCGAAGTATGAAGTGAAACAACAATGTGTAAAGAGAAAATTGAGTGAACATGGTCGTCAATAAGAAGGAACCTGTGTTGGACTAATAATATATGTTGTTGTTGTTATAGTGAAGTGCAAAGGAGAATATGCAGAAACGGTGTAATGAGAAGACATGAGATCGAAGCAAAAAGTCAAGAAATAGTGAAAAACAGTGTGAAAGTGAAACGGATCTGAAGGGATGGGGATGGGAGTGTGTATGTGAGTGTGTTGGGGTTGGGCATGTCTAGTGTGAAGTGAAAAATAAAGAAAAAAAGAAAGAAAGAGGAGGGGAAAGACACTAAAATGGTGTGCGAGTGAAAATGAAATGGATATAAAAATCAAAAAATGTGAATGTGGGTGTATAACAGTGAGTGGGAAAAAGAAAAGGGGGGGGGGGGGAGAGAAAAATACAAATGGAAATAGAAAAAAAAAAAAAAAAAAATTTTTATTTTTTATGTTTTTGCATGTAGATTTCCATCCATGCAGGCATCCCCAAACGTTCTCCACTTATAAGGAATCTCTTCTGAATTTCCTTTACACTCCAAAACCACTCTATTGAGTTGTGTATGTCTACTCCGCTGAAAGTTCAGGTACCTCCTCATTCATTTTATCTCTTGGTTTTCTTTTTCTTTATATTCGTTCACATTCCAACATTTTTTCTATTTCCATTCGTATTTTTCTCTCTCCCCCCCCCCCCTTTCTTTTTCCCACTCACTGTTATACACCCACATTCACATTTTTTGATTTTTATATCCATTTCATTTTCACTTACACACCATTTTAGTGTCTTTCCCCTCCTCTTTCTTTCTTTCTTTCTTTCTTTCTTTTTCACTTCACCCTAGACATGCCCAACCCCAGCACACTCACATACACACTCCCATCCCTATCCCTTCAGATCCGTTTCACTTTCACACCGTTTTTCACTATTTCTTGACTTTTTGCTTCGATCTCATGTCTTCTCATTACACCGTTTCTGCATATTCTCCTTTGCAATTCACTATAACAACAACAACATATATTATTAGTCCACCACAGGTTCCTTCTTATTGATGACCATGTTCACTCAATTTTCTCTTTACACATTGTTGTTTCACTTCATACTTCGATTTTCCCACTATCTCGTCTCACTCTATATCTTCCCCACTCTTAGTGGAGTACCACACTTTTTAGAGCATTATTTATCTGTACATTCTTTTTAAAATACTATATATCACATATTTTTTATTTTCCATATATTCTCTACAGGGATATTCATTTTTCCATTTGGTGGTGTGTGCCTTGGCCTGTCCGGCCTCCCTCTTTCTTTCCCTGCACTCGCGGCCGCCCTCGCCGCCCCGCCCTCTGCCGGCCTCCACTCCTCCCACAATGTGGGGTCGCAGGTTGCGACCTCCCGTAGGCCTGAGGGTGGTTCTTCCTCGCTCTGCAGCTTGGTCCATGGCACCACCTGACCCTCTCCATTTCCTGTCTGGAATTTTGGGAGAATTTGCTCCCGGCAGTGGGGCCGCCAGCTGACCTTGGTTCATGGCTCCTGGCATTCACCTTGGTATGTATTTGATATTTGTACTTATGATTACTGCTTCTACATGTATGAATCATATACACGTGAACACACATGTATACCCAATAGGTGTATATGTATGTTTTATTTTTTATTTCTGTTGATTGATTGTTTTTTAGCAACAATTTCTCACTGATATGTATATACTCCATTATAGATCCTATGCTCGCAAATCTTGTCTCACCCTGAAGAAGACCGCTACTACTAAAGGTCGAAACGCGTTGGAGTTTTGCGTCCCTAGTAACCATGTATAATGCCGTACCATCTTCATTGGTTGTTTTTATGTATATGTTTTTGCTTTTATTGATGTCCTATTGAGCTCATGTCTTGATTCCTATCAGATGGCTGCTTACACTTTATATACTTTTTTGTATCAGTTCAATAAAATTTGTACTTTTTTTATGAACCTCACTCTATGATCATCCTTACCTAACGTTGCAACACAAAGCCCCTAGGGGTACCTTTCCTTCTTCCAAAGTTCTATCAGGGGTGTGCAGCATTTATCCACAGTCGGTATCGCCTTCCCTTTGCTAAAAATCTTGCCTGTATAATCTTTGTTTATTCTTTTGCCAAGTAAGCACACCAAGGTTATATATATATATATATATATATATATATATATATATATATTGTGACAGCAGGAAGGTAAAGTCACCTGGTTGCATCCAGGGGGGTAGATATATTTCGCCCAGATTCAGGCTTTACGCCGACTTATACAACTAGGTGGAGAGTTGTATAAGCCCAGCTGAGGCTAGTGGGCTCATGGATGACTCATACCTCTAGGGAGAGTGTGGGGCGTCGTGCAGACAGGGAGTTGATGAGACCAGCTGAAGCTTGTCAGCTCATTTAGGCCTCTATAAGAACTCCCAGATTCATTAGGTGTTTGCTCATGCCTGGACCCAGACCTGTGTGGACTGTCTAGGGAGAGTGAACCCCTGTGCGGTGAGACAAAGCCTGTGTGGCTATTTGCTTGGACATTTAAAACCAGGGACTTAGGGACTAGGACAGCACTAGGCTGATCCCAGTTGTTAGTTAGGAAACCTGTATGTTTACTCAGAGGTCAAGTTGACCAGGATTTATTTTATTTATGTTTCTTTTGCTTTGCTGTGTTTTGTCACTGTAAATAGAAAATAAACCGCACCTTTTTGATTTTGAAAACCACAACCTCCGTTTGCTGGGCCTGTTTTTGTGTGGGGAGCCCATCCCGGGGGTCACACACACCCGCTGCCGAGCTAACCCCCTCACAGTTGGTGGAGAACCAGTGGCAGTTTTTTTTTAAGCCAGCATGGAGGAGATACTGAAACAGCTGGCTCTAGCAAATGCCAATCAACAGCAGACAAATGCAGGTTTGCAAAGGAGCCTTGCAGCCCAGCAGCAAGCTCATCAACAGAGCCTTGCAGCTCAGCAACAAGCCCAGCAGCAATCTGAGGCCCGCTTCATAGACCTGTTACAGAAGCAAGAGCAGAGACTACAACAAATGGAAGCAGTAATGCAGCAACGTCCGCAGACCAGTGAGGAAAGCCGTCCCACTAATACCGCGTCCTTTGGGGTGAGTCGTTTATTGACAAAAATGACTGGAGAGGATGATCCAGAGGTATTTTTGACCACATTTGAAAGGACCGCTGAAAGAGAAAAGTGGCCTGAGGAGCAGTGGGCTGGACTGGTGGCTCCTCTGTTAACTGGTGAATCGCAGAAAGCTTACTATGACCTAGAGCCTAACCAAGCAAAAGACTATGTGATGCTAAAAGCTGAAATTTTGGCAAGGCTGGGTGTCACCCAGGCTGTCCGGGCTCAGCGTGTGCATAACTGGACTTTCCAGCTTGGAAAACCCCCCAGGTCTCAAATGTATGATCTCATTCACCTGAGCAGAAAGTGGCTACAGCCAGAGACTTTGTCCGCACCAAAGATTGTGGAACGTGTTGTAATGGATCGGTTTTTGAGAGCTCTTCCTACTGCCATCCAAAAATGGGTAAGCCATGGAGACCCAGAGACGGCCGATGGTCTTGTGGATCGTGTGGAGAAATACTTGGCTACAGAGAACCTGACGGCCTCTTCCAGAGACACTCGGACTTTCCACCCTAAGACCAGACCATCCCCAGGGGCGGATAAGAGGATTCCAAGGGGTGAGGGTGGAGAGAGTGAGAGGGTGGGAGCTCTACCCCAAGTTTGGCGAGAACAGCCTGGGAAATCAGCGGCTCAAGAGGCCGCAAGAAGGATCGTTTGCTACCGCTGCCGGCAAGCGGGACATATTGCAGCCAATTGCCCGGTTATGGAGGAACCCATGCAGTGTGACTTTGACGGGCAGACGTCAGTCGCTGTGTGCGACAGTCGCATGCACTGCCATTCGAGGAACTGAGAAACATTTATGCAAAATGTGTGTTAATGGTAGAAATGTTGTGATATTGCTGGATTCAGGTAGCCTTGTGACCCTGATAAAGGCTGAGTTAGTTAAAACAGAGGTCTCTGGGAATAGCAAGGTAGCTGTTATTTGTGTGCATGGGGACACCCGAGAGTATCCAGTGACTACAGTGTGTTTCGAGACCCCCAAAGGTACCCTCTCTCATCCAGTGGGCTTAGTATCTCAGTTACCGCATGACGCCATTGTGGGAAGGGATTTTCCGAAGTTCTGGGAACTGTGGGATGATCCTGAGCCCCCCACTGGTGCCCCTATGTACCAGGAATGTGATAGCCAGAACTCCCCTGAGAGTGGTGAGGACTCTCCGGAATTTCCCTTATCAGTATTGGCAGGGGAGACTCAAGAAACTGGAGAGGAGCCCACCTCCTCAGACGAAAACCTACCGTCTGTGGAGTTTTCTGATCTTGAGGTTCACAGGGAAAACTTTGCCACAGAACAGTTGAAAGACCCCGCCCTAATAAAGGCACGGGAAAACGTAGTGAAAATAGATGGCGAGTTAGTGAACCCAGATAATACCTGCACTTACCCATACTTCAGCGTAGAGAAGGACCTACTGTATCGGGTGGCAAAAAGGGCAGAAGAAACCGTTGAGCAGCTTGTGGTGCCCAAACCTTACAGGAAGTTGGTGTTGGAGTTGGCCCATGGGCACATTCTTGGAGGTCATCTGGGGACAGAGAAAACCCGAGAGAGGGTATTACAGAGATTCTATTGGCCGGGGGTGATGAAGGACATAGAAAATTATTGTTCCTCCTGCCCTGTGTGTCAGAGGTCGGCCCCGATGCCACATTTCCGTAGCCCGCTGGCCATCATTGAGGTCCCGTTTGAGAGGATCGCCATGGATTTGGTAGGGCCTATAATCAAGTCCGCTAGGGGGCACCAGTACATATTAGTTATAATGGACTATGCCACCCGTTATCCAGAAGCGATCCCTCTCCGAAATACCTCGGCCAAAACCATAGCCAAAGAGCTATCTCTTGTGTTTAGCCGGGTGGGTATTTGTAAAGAACTGCTTACGGACCAAGGTACACCCTTTATGTCCCGGGTTATGAAGGAGCTGTGTAAATTGTTCAAAGTGACGCAATTACGTACATCTGTGTATCACCCCCAAACCGATGGGCTGGTTGAAAGATTCAACAAAACCCTAAAACAAATGTTGAAGAAAGTGGTGGATAGAGATGGAAAGGATTGGGACTGTCTACTTCCTTATCTGATGTTTGCTATTAGGGAGGTGCCCCAATCCTCTACGGGATTCTCCCCCTTTGAGTTACTGTATGGGAGACACCCAAGAGGGCTGTTGGATATTGCCAAGGAAACTTGGGAAAGTGAGAGTTCTCCCCACAGGAGTGTGATTGAGCATGTCGCCCTGATGCAAGACCGAATTGCACAGGTAATGCCCATCGTGAAGGAACATTTGGCCCAAGCGCAGTTAGCACAGCAGAGAGCGTACAACCGTGGAGCCAAGACCCGTACCTTTTCCCCGGGGGATAGGATACTGGTACTTGTCCCTACGGTTGAAAGTAAATTCCTTGCCAAATGGCAAGGCCCCTACGAGATAATGGAAAAAGTGAGCGAAGTGAATTACAAGGTCAGACAACCAGGAAGGCGAAAGCCCGAACAGATCTATCACGTTAATCTGTTGAAAGCCTGGAGGGATAGAGAGTCCCTAGTCGCAGACACTTGGTCACCAGCTCAAACTGGTTGCGTGATTCCTGAGGTTGGAATAGCAGCCACCTTGTCACAACCCCAACAACAGGAGGTTAAGGAGTTTGTGCTTCGCAACAAGGAGGTATTCTCTGAGCTGCCGGGACAAACATCTGGGGTAGAGCATGACATCATTACCCCGCCCGGTGAAAGGGTGAAGTTAAAACCCTATCGGATCCCAGAGGCCCGACGGGAGGCAATACGGGAGGAAGTACAGAAAATGCTGAACTTAGGGGTGATAGAGGAGTCCCAAAGTGATTGGTCTAGTCCCATTGTGTTGGTGCCTAAACCGGATGGGAGCTGGCGATTTTGTAACGATTTTCGTCAGTTGAACAAAGTTACAAAATTTGACACCTACCCCATGCCACGTATAGATGAGTTGATCGACCGGCTGGGAACAGCCCGATACATGATGACTCTTGACCTCACAAAAGGGTATTGGCAAATCCCCCTGGCCAAGTCGGCCAAAGAGAAAACCGCATTTGTAACCCCAGACGGGGCGTTCCAATATAAAAGAATGCCGTTCGGGTTACAGAATGCACCGGCCACATTCCAGCGGAAAATGGACCAGATGCTGAGGCCCCATCGGAAGTATGCTGCGGCTTACCTGGATGACGTAATTGTCCATAGCACAGATTGGGCCTCACATCTGCCAAAAGTGCAAGCAGTCCTGGACTCTGTTCGGGAAGCGGGGTTTACGGCTAACCCCAAGAAGTGTACCATTGGGCAGGAAGAGGCCAAATATCTTGGGTACACCATTGGGAGGGGAGTAATAAAACCCCAACTCAACAAAAGTCGAGGCCATCCAGAGTTGGCCACGTCCCAACAGCAAGAAGCAGGTACGAGCCTTTCTGGGAATCGCTGGGTATTATCGGCGATTCATTCCCCACTTTGCTTCTAAGGCTGTGCCCCTAACCAACCTGACGAAGGGGAAAGGGTCGGTCATGATTAAATGAGAAAAAAGAAAAAAGAAGGGTCTGGTGTCACCAGTGACACACCTCCATCCCTGAATTTCATGAAAAAAAGGAGAGATTCGCCCTTGGGACTTTGAGTGAGGTGAGCACTGTTAGGCCAATAAAAATCGCAAGAATAATTGCAGTGTATATTTATTCAAGTAAAGAGCAGTACATACATTGATGTCATGAACATGGGCCAATTCATACAAAATACAAGACCAATATAAATTAGGTAAAATGATATTACGAGTATCTGACAGTAATTATGTAAACACATAGGCATCAAAAGTAACCCGACGCGTTTCGCGAGGCTTGGCTCGCTCTTCAGGGGTAGATGCACGTAGTGTACCTAAAATGAGAGTGATATAGTATAAAGCATGATATGAAGGCACAGGGGGGGGCCTTGAATATGGAAAACCCCATACTCACCACTGGACATTGCCAAAAGACAGCGGGGGTGAAGCTCAAACGGCGGCAGCGACTGTCTCACCAGGGAGCTGAGGAGGCGGAGCCAAACAAAGCTCCAAATCGGAGTCAAACGGAAGGAAGGCCCAGCATGGATGGAATAGGTGTAACCCCAAGAGTGTCAGTGAATCCAAGAGGAATGTTGGCTCTAAATATAAATATGTATATTGAATAATTAAAATATGGGAGTATACGAGTATATGGTAACATATATGTCTTTGCATGTATAAAAGACATGAGCCAAGAATGGTTAGAGTATGGAGACTGAGGGGGAGAGTGAAAAAATACCAGATTGACTAGTATGATTAAGGAAAGATCAGAGAGGAAAGTAATGAGTGAAAGAGAGTGTGAATGGAATGAAATACAGGTGTGTGGTGAGGACTGTGATGAGAAAACAAGTTGCATGTAAATGCTTGCAGCGAGTAATATATAAACATATAAAAGTATACCTTGGTGAAGTAGGTCTAAGAGTAGTGAATTCCAAGGGAAGGACCTGCACTTGTGTGTCTGTCCTCAGTGAAAGAAAGCAAACAATGAGATCCATGCTGTGCAAACCTCCAATATATACCCCCGAAGGGGCCCGAGAGGCTCCGCCCCCAACACCATGTGCAAATGACCAGCAAACGAGTGCCTAAACCCACCAACCATCAAAAAGGCGGTGTGTGAGCCAAGACACTCCCAGGACCATCTTGATGGTAGTAATGCCTGCAGCCACAGCGATGCTGCAAAATCACAGACATCGCGCGGCCGACGCATTAACATGGTGCCGATGTGCAAGTGGCCCCGCCCGCTCAAAAAGGGCAGGCGGGGACAGCAGGGGACAAGGATCCCCCTTGTGATGCACATCGCAGCTCCCAGGGAGAAATAAAGTAGCACCGCCGCCAACAGAGAACACCACACCAGCTGGATTGGGATAAAAGTCCAATGCGAGATGTTATTGGATATGTTGGAATAACAAATGGCTAGTGCATGATAAAAATGTAAAATCCATACATATATGTATGTTTTTGTTTTTATTGGCGAGTGTGACCGCAGACCAGTTTTGGGCTATTGGGTGTCTTCCACCCGGGTATCTTTGAGAAAAAAGAAAAAAGAAGGGTCTGGTGTCACCAGTGACACACCTCCATCCCTGAATTTCATGAAAAAAAGGAGAGATTCGCCCTTGGGACTTTGAGTGAGGTGAGCACTGTTAGGCCAATAAAAATCGCAAGAATAATTGCAGTGTATATTTATTCAAGTAAAGAGCAGTACATACATTGATGTCATGAACATGGGCCAATTCATACAAAATACAAGACCAATATAAATTAGGTAAAATGATATTACGAGTATCTGACAGTAATTATGTAAACACATAGGCATCAAAAGTAACCCGACGCGTTTCGCGAGGCTTGGCTCGCTCTTCAGGGGTAGATGCACGTAGTGTACCTAAAATGAGAGTGATATAGTATAAAGCATGATATGAAGGCACAGGGGGGGGCCTTGAATATGGAAAACCCCATACTCACCACTGGACATTGCCAAAAGACAGCGGGGGTGAAGCTCAAACGGCGGCAGCGACTGTCTCACCAGGGAGCTGAGGAGGCGGAGCCAAACAAAGCTCCAAATCGGAGTCAAACGGAAGGAAGGCCCAGCATGGATGGAATAGGTGTAACCCCAAGAGTGTCAGTGAATCCAAGAGGAATGTTGGCTCTAAATATAAATATGTATATTGAATAATTAAAATATGGGAGTATACGAGTATATGGTAACATATATGTCTTTGCATGTATAAAAGACATGAGCCAAGAATGGTTAGAGTATGGAGACTGAGGGGGAGAGTGAAAAAATACCAGATTGACTAGTATGATTAAGGAAAGATCAGAGAGGAAAGTAATGAGTGAAAGAGAGTGTGAATGGAATGAAATACAGGTGTGTGGTGAGGACTGTGATGAGAAAACAAGTTGCATGTAAATGCTTGCAGCGAGTAATATATAAACATATAAAAGTATACCTTGGTGAAGTAGGTCTAAGAGTAGTGAATTCCAAGGGAAGGACCTGCACTTGTGTCCCCGCCTGCCCTTTTTGAGCGGGCGGGGCCACTTGCACATCGGCACCATGTTAATGCGTCGGCCGCGCGATGTCTGTGATTTTGCAGCATCGCTGTGGCTGCAGGCATTACTACCATCAAGATGGTCCTGGGAGTGTCTTGGCTCACACACCGCCTTTTTGATGGTTGGTGGGTTTAGGCACTCGTTTGCTGGTCATTTGCACATGGTGTTGGGGGCGGAGCCTCTCGGGCCCCTTCGGGGGTATATATTGGAGGTTTGCACAGCATGGATCTCATTGTTTGCTTTCTTTCACTGAGGACAGACACACAAGTGCAGGTCCTTCCCTTGGAATTCACTACTCTTAGACCTACTTCACCAAGGTATACTTTTATATGTTTATATATTACTCGCTGCAAGCATTTACATGCAACTTGTTTTCTCATCACAGTCCTCACCACACACCTGTATTTCATTCCATTCACACTCTCTTTCACTCATTACTTTCCTCTCTGATCTTTCCTTAATCATACTAGTCAATCTGGTATTTTTTCACTCTCCCCCTCAGTCTCCATACTCTAACCATTCTTGGCTCATGTCTTTTATACATGCAAAGACATATATGTTACCATATACTCGTATACTCCCATATTTTAATTATTCAATATACATATTTATATTTAGAGCCAACATTCCTCTTGGATTCACTGACACTCTTGGGGTTACACCTATTCCATCCATGCTGGGCCTTCCTTCCGTTTGACTCCGATTTGGAGCTTTGTTTGGCTCCGCCTCCTCAGCTCCCTGGTGAGACAGTCGCTGCCGCCGTTTGAGCTTCACCCCCGCTGTCTTTTGGCAATGTCCAGTGGTGAGTATGGGGTTTTCCATATTCAAGGCCCCCCCCTGTGCCTTCATATCATGCTTTATACTATATCACTCTCATTTTAGGTACACTACGTGCATCTACCCCTGAAGAGCGAGCCAAGCCTCGCGAAACGCGTCGGGTTACTTTTGATGCCTATGTGTTTACATAATTACTGTCAGATACTCGTAATATCATTTTACCTAATTTATATTGGTCTTGTATTTTGTATGAATTGGCCCATGTTCATGACATCAATGTATGTACTGCTCTTTACTTGAATAAATATACACTGCAATTATTCTTGCGATTTTTATTGGCCTAACAGTGCTCACCTCACTCAAAGTCCCAAGGGCGAATCTCTCCTTTTTTTCATGAAATTCAGGGATGGAGGTGTGTCACTGGTGACACCAGACCCTTCTTTTTTCTTTTTTCTCAAAGATACCCGGGTGGAAGACACCCAATAGCCCAAAACTGGTCTGCGGTCACACTCGCCAATAAAAACAAAAACATACATATATGTATGGATTTTACATTTTTATCATGCACTAGCCATTTGTTATTCCAACATATCCAATAACATCTCGCATTGGACTTTTATCCCAATCCAGCTGGTGTGGTGTTCTCTGTTGGCGGCGGTGCTACTTTATTTCTCCCTGGGAGCTGCGATGTGCATCACAAGGGGGATCCTTGTCCCCTGCTGTCCCCGCCTGCCCTTTTTGAGCGGGCGGGGCCACTTGCACATCGGCACCATGTTAATGCGTCGGCCGCGCGATGTCTGTGATTTTGCAGCATCGCTGTGGCTGCAGGCATTACTACCATCAAGATGGTCCTGGGAGTGTCTTGGCTCACACACCGCCTTTTTGATGGTTGGTGGGTTTAGGCACTCGTTTGCTGGTCATTTGCACATGGTGTTGGGGGCGGAGCCTCTCGGGCCCCTTCGGGGGTATATATTGGAGGTTTGCACAGCATGGATCTCATTGTTTGCTTTCTTTCACTGAGGACAGACACACAAGTGCAGGTCCTTCCCTTGGAATTCACTACTCTTAGACCTACTTCACCAAGGTATACTTTTATATGTTTATATATTACTCGCTGCAAGCATTTACATGCAACTTGTTTTCTCATCACAGTCCTCACCACACACCTGTATTTCATTCCATTCACACTCTCTTTCACTCATTACTTTCCTCTCTGATCTTTCCTTAATCATACTAGTCAATCTGGTATTTTTTCACTCTCCCCCTCAGTCTCCATACTCTAACCATTCTTGGCTCATGTCTTTTATACATGCAAAGACATATATGTTACCATATACTCGTATACTCCCATATTTTAATTATTCAATATACATATTTATATTTAGAGCCAACATTCCTCTTGGATTCACTGACACTCTTGGGGTTACACCTATTCCATCCATGCTGGGCCTTCCTTCCGTTTGACTCCGATTTGGAGCTTTGTTTGGCTCCGCCTCCTCAGCTCCCTGGTGAGACAGTCGCTGCCGCCGTTTGAGCTTCACCCCCGCTGTCTTTTGGCAATGTCCAGTGGTGAGTATGGGGTTTTCCATATTCAAGGCCCCCCCCTGTGCCTTCATATCATGCTTTATACTATATCACTCTCATTTTAGGTACACTACGTGCATCTACCCCTGAAGAGCGAGCCAAGCCTCGCGAAACGCGTCGGGTTACTTTTGATGCCTATGTGTTTACATAATTACTGTCAGATACTCGTAATATCATTTTACCTAATTTATATTGGTCTTGTATTTTGTATGAATTGGCCCATGTTCATGACATCAATGTATGTACTGCTCTTTACTTGAATAAATATACACTGCAATTATTCTTGCGATTTTTATTGGCCTAACAGTGCTCACCTCACTCAAAGTCCCAAGGGCGAATCTCTCCTTTTTTTCGGTCATGATTAAATGGACCCCCGAGGCTGAGGCAGCATTCCAATTCTTGAAACAAGCCTTATGTAGCCAGCCAGTGTTGTACTCACCCGACTTCTCTAAAGACTTTGTCGTACAAAGTGATGCGTCAGATGTGGGGTTAGGAGCAGTATTGTCCCAGGTCTGGAACGGGGAAGAGCACCCAGTCATTTACCTCAGCAGGAAGTTGAAGTCCCATGAGGTAAATTACGCCACCGTTGAAAAGGAGTGTTTAGCGGTGAAGTGGGCTCTAGATTCCCTTCGGTACTACCTGCTAGGTAGGCACTTTGACTTGGTTACGGATCACGCTCCGTTAAAGTGGATGGCTCAAAACAAGGAAACAAATAGAAGAGTGAATAGGTGGTTCCTGGCCCTCCAGGAATTCAACTTCACAGTAAAGCATCGCCCTGGCGTTCAAATGGGGAATGTGGATGCTTTGTCTCGAGTACATGAATGCCTGATTGCTGGTGTTCCAACCCCGAGGTTAAAACAAGAGGGGGGGGGTATGTGACAGCAGGAAGGTAAAGTCACCTGGTTGCATCCAGGGGGGTAGATATATTTCGCCCAGATTCAGGCTTTATGCCGACTTATACAACTAGGTGGAGAGTTGTATAAGCCCAGCTGGGGCTAGTGGGCTCATGGATGACTCATACCTCTAGGGAGAGTGTGGGGCGTCGTGCAGACAGGGAGTTGATGAGACCAGCTGAAGCTTGTCAGCTCGTTTAAGGCCTCTATAAGAACTCCCAGATTCATTAGGTGTAAGCTCATGCCTGGACCCAGACCTGTGTGGACTGTCTAGGGAGAGTGAACCCCTGTGCGGTGAGACAAAGCCTGTGTGGCTATTTGCTTGGATATTTAAAACCAGGGACTTAGGGACTAGGACAGCACTAGGCTGATCCCAGTTGTTAGTTAGGAAACCTGTATGTTTAGTCAGAGGTCAAGTTGACCAGGATTTATTTTGTTTATGTTTCTTTTGCTTTGCTGTGTTTTGTCACTGTAAATAGAAAATAAACCGCACCTTTTTGATTTTGAAAACCACAACCTCCGTTTGCTGGGCCTGTTTTTGTGTGGGGAGCCCATCCCGGGGGTCACACACACCCGCTGCCGAGCTAACCCCCTCACAATATATATATATATTTTATTATATATATTATTTATTTATTTATTTTTTATTGCTGTGTGGTATTATTGTGGTCTCCTAAGGCCATCGGGGTACACAATCATCTTATTGTCCAGTTGTGCCAAGGAGGGGATCAAACTTAAGGGGTTGACAGCAGAGTGCAGACCCAAAAATATAACCAGCAGCTCATACATACACACACACACATACACACACACACACACACACACACACACACACACACACACACACACTACCCCCGAAGGAGCTGCTGGTTAGTTTTGGTCTGCCGTTGCCTCGCTGTTCTCTGTGTTGGCTCAAAGTCTAGGGATAAAGTTGCATAAAACACGGTTGCCAGTCACTGAGTTTTTTACAATGCTCTTTTATTAATCACAACGTTAGCAGAATGAGGGATGGAGGATTAGGGGAAGTTCAGGTACCTGGTGCAGATCCCTGAGAAACTTGAGATCCTGGAGACAGGTATACTTGCTGTCACTGGATCTTGCTCACCCGGATAGGCCCCTTTCACCGGGCCAGCAGCCGGAATGATGCACGGACAAAAATGAAAAGTCTCTGCCACAGACTTGGTAATCAGAATCGCCAAAGTTCAAGCACAACTGCACAGTATAAGAAAGTCCTTTAAGCCGACCCGGCAATACTGTGAGGCAGATTGGTCGGGATGCATCCTCCAATTGAGGCCCCAGGCTCCTCTCGAGATACCAGCCTTCTGCTGCATTTTCTCCAAGATGAGTCCTCCCCTGGTTCCTGAAATTGCTCGGCTTCTTCCCGCAAAACGGACAGCACAGGATCACCCTCGAACCAGTAGGCCCCAGATAGCTTCTGGGCCTACCTTCAGTAACAAAAGCCTCAGGCTAGCAGGCCCCGAGGCAGAAGAGTCGTCGTCAAATACCTCCGGCCAGGGTGACGAGGTGAGAGAGCTTCTCCAAAAATGGCATCCGCCCCTTAAGTACCCTCTCCCAGCATGCCCAGCAGTATCATCCTCCCACTAGGTTGCCTCTGGGGAAAAAGCACCCAATACGCCTTGGCTTGTTGTACCTTCCAACATGAACCAGAGGTGGCAGCGACACCTGCTGGTAACCACGGGAAATACACCCAACTCAGCCAAAGCTGGAACATAGGCCAATTTAGCCAAAACATGGAATCTGAACTAACTTCAGTTCAGACATCCCACTAAATTTAGATAATAGCACCTAGTCAACAGGAGCAGGGCGCTACATATGCATAGTGAACACCCGCACAATACATGCACATGTATATATTGTGACAGCAGGAAGGTAAAGTCACCTGGTTGCATCCAGGGGGGTAGATATATTTCGCCCAGATTCAGGCTTTACGCCGACTTATACAACTAGGTGGAGAGTTGTATAAGGCTAGTGGGCTCATGGATGACTCATACCTCTAGGGAGAGTGTGGGGCGTCGTGCAGACAGAGATGAGGAGACCAGCTGAACCTTGTCAGCTCATTTAGGCCTCTATAAGAACTCCCAGATTCATTAGGTGTTAGCTCATGCCTGGAACCAGACCTGTGTGGACTGTCTAGGGAGAGTGAACCCCTGTGCGGTGAGGCAAAGCCTGTGTGGCTATTTGTTTGGACTTTTACTAAACCAGGGACTTAGGGACTAGGACAGCACTAGGCTGATCCCAGTTGTTAGTTAGGAAACCTGTATGTTTAGTCAGAGGTCAACTTGACCAGGATTTATTTTGGTTATGTTTCTTTTGCTTTGCTGTGTTTTGTCACTGTAAATAGAAAATAAACCGCACCTTTTTTGATTTTGAAAACCACAACCTCCGTTTGCTGGGCCTGTTTTGTGTGGGGAGCCCATCCCGGGGGTCACACACACCCGCTGCCGAGCTAACCCCCTCACAGTTGGTGGAGAACCAGTGGCAGTTTTTTTTAAGCCAGCATGGAGGAGATACTGAAGCAGCTGGCTCTAGCAAATGCCAATCAACAGCAGACAAATGCAGGTTTGCAAAGGAGCCTTGCAGCCCAGCAGCAGACAAACGCAACTTTGCAACAAAGTCTGGAGGCTCAGCAACGAGCCCAGCAGCAATCTGAGGCCCGCTTCATAGACCTGTTGCAGAAGCAAGAGCAGAGACTACAACAACAGATGGAAGCAGTAATGCAGCAACGTCCGCAGACCAGTGAGGAAAGCCGTCCCACTAATACCGCGTCCTTTGGGGTGAGTCGTTTATTGACAAAAATGACTGGAGAGGATGATCCAGAGGTATTTTTGACCACATTTGAAAGGACCGCTGAAAGAGAAAAGTGGCCTGAGGAGCAGTGGGCTGGACTGGTGGCTCCTCTGTTAACTGGTGAATCGCAGAAAGCTTACTATGACCTAGAGCCTAACCAAGCAAAAGACTATGTGATGCTAAAAGCTGAAATATTGGCAAGGCTGGGTGTCACCCAGGCTGTCCGGGCTCAGCGTGTGCATAACTGGACTTTCCAGCTTGGAAAACCCCCCAGGTCTCAAATGTATGATCTCATTCACCTGAGCAGAAAGTGGCTACAGCCAGAGACTTTGTCCGCACCAAAGATTGTGGAACGTGTTGTAATGGATCGGTTTTTGAGAGCTCTTCCTACTGCCATCCAAAAGTGGGTAAGCCATGGAGACCCAGAGACGGCCGATGGTCTTGTGGATCGTGTGGAGAAATACTTGGCTACAGAGAACCTGACGGCCTCTTCCAGAGACACTCGGACTTTCCACCCTAAGACCAGACCATCCCCAGGGGCGGATAAGAGGATTCCAAGGGGTGAGGGTGGAGAGAGTGAGAGGGTGGGAGCTCTACCCCAAGTTTGGCGAGAACAGCCTGGGAAATCAGCGGCTCAAGAGGCGGCAAGAAGGATCGTTTGCTACCGCTGCCGGCAAGCGGGACATATTGCAGCCAATTGCCCGGTTGTGGAGGAACCCATGCAGTGTGACTTTCTGACGGGCAGACGTCAGTCGCTGTGTGCGACAGTCGCATGCACTGCCATTCGAGGAACTGAGAAACATTTATGCAAAATGTGTGTTAATGGTAGAAATGTTGTGGTATTGCTGGATTCAGGTAGCCTTGTGACCCTGATAAAGGCTGAGTTAGTTAAAACAGAGGTCTCTGGGAATAGCAAGGTAGCTGTTATTTGTGTGCATGGGGACACCCGAGAGTATCCAGTGACTACAGTGTGTTTCGAGACCCCCAAAGGTACCCTCTCTCATCCAGTGGGCTTAGTATCTCAGTTACCGCATGACGCCATTGTGGGAAGGGATTTTCCGAAGTTCTGGGAACTGTGGGATGATCCTGAGCCCCTCACTGGTGCCCCTATGTACCAGGAATGTGATAGCCAGAACTCCCCTGAGAGTGGTGAGGACTCTCCGGAATTTCCCTTATCAGTATTGGCAGGGGAGACTCAAGAAACTGGAGAGGAGCCCACCTCCTCAGACGAAAACCTACCGTCTGTGGAGTTTTCTGATCTTGAGGTTCACAGGGAAAACTTTGCCACAGAACAGTTGA
Organism: Rana muscosa; assembly: GCA_029206835.1. Lineage (NCBI taxonomy): Eukaryota > Metazoa > Chordata > Amphibia > Anura > Ranidae > Rana > Rana muscosa. The sequence continues at coordinate 49,042,651 of CM055118.1, forward strand.
AAGACCCCGCCCTAATAAAGGCACGGGAAAACGTAGTGAAAATAGATGGTGAGTTAGTGAACCCAGATAATACCTGCACTTACCCATACTTCAGCGTAGAGAAGGACCTACTGTATCGGGTGGCAAAAAGGGCAGAAGAAACCGTTGAGCAGCTTGTGGTGCCCAAACCTTACAGGAAGTTGGTGTTGGAGTTGGCCCATGGGCACATTCTTGGAGGTCATCTGGGGACAGAGAAAACCCGAGAGAGGGTATTACAGAGATTCTATTGGCCGGGGGTGATGAAGGACGTAGAAAATTATTGTTCCTCCTGCCCTGTGTGTCAGAGGTTGGCCCCGATGCCACATTTCCGTAGCCCGCTGGTCCCTCTACCCATCATTGAGGTCCCGTTTGAGAGGATCGCCATGGATTTGGTAGGTCCTATAATCAAGTCCGCTAGGGGGCACCAGTACATATTAGTTATAATGGACTATGCCACCCGTTATCCAGAAGCGATCCCTCTCCGAAATACCTCGGCCAAAACCATAGCCAAAGAGCTATCTCTTGTGTTTAGCCGGGTGGGTATTTGTAAAGAACTGCTTACGGACCAAGGTACACCCTTTATGTCCCGGGTTATGAAAGAGCTGTGTAAATTGTTCAAAGTGACGCAATTGCGTACGTCTGTGTATCACCCCCAAACCGATGGGCTGGTTGAAAGATTCAACAAAACCCTAAAACAAATGTTGAAGAAAGTGGTGGATAGAGATGGAAAGGATTGGGACTGTTTACTTCCTTATTTGATGTTTGCTATTAGGGAGGTGCCCCAATCCTCTACGGGATTCTCCCCCTTTGAGTTACTGTATGGGAGACACCCAAGAGGGCTGTTGGATATTGCCAAGGAAACTTGGGAAAGTGAGAGTTCTCCCCACAGGAGTGTGATTGAGCATGTCGCCCTGATGCAAGATCGAATTGCACAGGTAATGCCCATCGTGAAGGAACATTTGGCCCAAGCGCAGTTGGCACAGCAGAGAGTGTACAACCGTGGAGCCAAGACCCGTACCTTTTCCCCGGGGGATAGGATATTGGTACTTGTCCCTACGGTTGAAAGTAAATTCCTTGCCAAATGGCAAGGCCCCTACGAGATAATGGAAAAAGTGAGCGAAGTGAATTACAAGGTCAGACAACCAGGAAGGCGAAAGCCCGAACAGATCTATCACGTTAATCTGTTGAAAGCCTGGAGGGATAGAGAGTCCCTAGTCGCAGACACTTGGTCACCAGCTCAAACTGGTTGCGTGATTCCTGAGGTTGGAATAGCAGCCACCTTGTCACAACCCCAACAACAGGAGGTTAAGGAGTTTGTGCTTCGCAACAAGGAGGTATTCTCTGAGCTGCCGGGACAAACATCTGGGGTAGAGCATGACATCATTACCCCGCCCGGTGAAAGGGTGAAGTTAAAACCCTATCGGATCCCAGAGGCTCGACGGGAGGCAATACGGGAGGAAGTACAGAAAATGCTGAACTTAGGGGTGATAGAGGAGTCCCAAAGTGATTGGTCTAGTCCCATCGTGTTGGTGCCTAAACCGGATGGGAGCTGGCGATTTTGTAACGATTTTCGTCAGTTGAACAAAGTTACAAAATTTGACACCTACCCCATGCCACGTATAGATGAGTTGATCGACCGGCTGGGAACAGCCCGATACATGACGACTCTTGACCTCACAAAAGGGTATTGGCAAATCCCCCTGGCCAAGTCGGCCAAAGAGAAAACCGCATTTGTAACCCCAGACGGGGCGTTCCAATATAAAAGAATGCCGTTCGGGTTACAGAATGCGCCGGCCACATTCCAGCGGAAAATGGACCAGATGCTGAGGCCCCATCGGAAGTATGCTGCGGCTTACCTGGATGACGTAATTGTCCATAGCACAGATTGGGCCTCACATCTGCCAAAAGTGCAAGCAGTCCTGGACTCTGTTCGGGAAGCGGGGTTTACGGCTAACCCCAAGAAGTGTACCATTGGGCAGGAGGAGGCCAAATATCTTGGGTACACCATTGGGAGGGGAGTAATAAAACCCCAACTCAACAAAGTCGAGGCCATCCAGAGTTGGCCACGTCCCAACAGCAAGAAGCAGGTACGAGCCTTTCTGGGAATCGCTGGGTATTATCGGCGATTCATTCCCCACTTTGCTTCTAAGGCTGTGCCCCTAACCAACCTGACGAAGGGGAAAGGGTCGGTCATGATTAAATGGACCCCCGAGGCTGAGGCAGCATTCCAATTCTTGAAAGAAGCCTTATGTAGCCAGCCAGTGTTGTACTCACCCGACTTCTCTAAAGACTTTGTCGTACAAAGTGATGCGTCAGATGTGGGGTTAGGAGCAGTATTGTCCCAGGTCTGGAACGGGGAAGAGCACCCAGTCATTTACCTCAGCAGGAAGTTGAAGTCCCATGAGGTAAATTACGTCACCGTTGAAAAGGAGTGTTTAGCGGTGAAGTGGGCTCTAGATTCCCTTCGGTACTACCTGCTAGGTAGGCACTTTGACATGGTTACGGATCACGCTCCGTTAAAGTGGATGGCTCAAAACAAGGAAACAAATAGAAGAGTGAATAGGTGGTTCCTGGCCCTCCAGGAATTCAACTTCACAGTAAAGCATCGCCCTGGCGTTCAAATGGGGAATGTGGATGCTTTGTCTCGAGTACATGAATGCCTGATTGCTGGTGTTCCAACCCCGAGGTTAAAACAAGAGGGGGGGGTATGTGACAGCAGGAAGGTAAAGTCACCTGGTTGCATCCAGGGGGGTAGATATATTTCGCCCAGATTCAGGCTTTACGCCGACTTATACAACTAGGTGGAGAGTTGTATAAGGCTAGTGGGCTCATGGATGACTCATACCTCTAGGGAGAGTGTGGGGCGTCGTGCAGACAGAGATGAGGAGACCAGCTGAACCTTGTCAGCTCATTTAGGCCTCTATAAGAACTCCCAGATTCATTAGGTGTTAGCTCATGCCTGGAACCAGACCTGTGTGGACTGTCTAGGGAGAGTGAACCCCTGTGCGGTGAGGCAAAGCCTGTGTGGCTATTTGTTTGGACTTTTACTAAACCAGGGACTTAGGGACTAGGACAGCACTAGGCTGATCCCAGTTGTTAGTTAGGAAACCTGTATGTTTAGTCAGAGGTCAATTTGACCAGGATTTATTTTGGTTATGTTTCTTTTGCTTTGCTGTGTTTTGTCACTGTAAATAGAAAATAAACCGCACCTTTTTTGATTTTGAAAACCACAACCTCCGTTTGCTGGGCCTGTTTTGTGTGGGGAGCCCATCCTGGGGGTCACACACACCCGCTGCCGAGCTAACCCCCTCACAATATATATATATATGTGTACACACACATGCCGCAGGCATGTATTTACATATATGGAGGGGAAAAAAGGGAACAAAAAGCATATGGGCGCAAATGTATGCTGGGAAGACCCAGCTGTCATGGTGCACGTTGGCACCAATGACAAAGTCAGAGGCAGATGGAGTGTCCTAAAGAACGATTTTAGGGACTTAGGAGCTAAATTGAGGAAAAGGACTTCCAAGGTAGTATTTTCAGGAATACCACCGGTACATCAAGGCACACCAGAAAAGGAGATTAGGGAAGTAAACAAGTGGCTTAGGAGCTGGTGTAGTATAGAGGGGTTTGGGTTCCTGGAGAACTGGGCTGACTTCTCAGTCGGTCACCAGTTCTATAGAAGGGACACAGATCTGCTGTGAGTGAAGATGGCCAAAAATTTTGAGGGGTTTTTAAACTAGGCGAAGTGGGGGAGGGTCCAAAAGGTAGAGATAGTCAGCAATGAACATATTCCAGAGGGTAGTATTGGGGGCATTAGTGGTAGGTTGACTAAAGCACATAAACCTGAGGTAAGTATAGTAACAAGTCCTATTTGCAATCTCGGAACACCCAATAAGAGGAAGGTATGTAACCGGTCTAAACTACGTGGCATGTTCACCAATGCCAGGAGCATGGCAGACAAGATGGGTGAACTAGAGATGCTGTTGAACGAGGAGGATTTCGATTTTGTGGGAATATCAGAGACCTGGGTATTCCCTTTATCGCAGGGATAGAGAGGCTAAAAAAGGAGGAGGGGTATGCCCATATATCAAGAATAATGTACAAGTGCATGTGAGATATGACATCAATAGGGGAGCTAGGGAGAAGGTGGAATCCTTATGGATAGAGCTTCAAAAAGATGAAGCCAAGGGCAAAAAACTGGGAGTATATAGGCCCAGTAGCCTGAGGAAGGAGGGGGAGACGGACCTCCTATCACAATTTGGATTAGCAGCAAGGATGGGAAGTGTTATCATAATGGGGGATTTTAATTATCCAGACAGACTGGGCGGAGGAAACCACGCATTTGTCTAAGGCTCGCCAACTCCTAAATGTCTTGCAGGACAATTTCATGGGTCAGATGGTAGAAGCACCAACTAGAAACAAGACATTACTAGATCTACTGTTTACCAACAATACAGACCTGATCACGGATGTGGAAATACGGGGCAATTTAGGAAACAGTGAACACAGGTCAATTGGCTTAAGTATAAATCACACAAATAGGAAACAGAAGGGACACTGAATTTTAAAGGAGCCAACTTCCCTAAACTACAAACCTTGCTTGAAGATATAAATTGTGATAAAATCTGGAACATAAACAAACACACGCACTGTAAGGGTATGTACTTACCGAGGCCGAGATGCCGAGAGTGGTTCACCTTTGCGACTTGACGCACTCCACCCCCCTGGAGTTGAGACAGGGAGTGGATGGCGAGAAGCGGCACCGGCTACCGGCAGGTGGTGGGTACTTGTAGACGGTCCGGTAGTGCTGAGTAGACTGAAGAAACAGGCTTCAAGCAGGAACTAGCCGGATTGGTAAAGTTCAAACAGCAGGAGGTAATGGAAGCCGGTGCAGGTTGAGTCCGGGTTGCAATTGCAAGGTAACAGTCCCGGCTGGGGGTCTAGCACAGTGAAAGGCAACAAGTCCAGAGAACACCGGGAACCAGGCAGGAGTTCAAAGGAAACGCGGAAGTCCAAAAGGTACAAGCAGGAGGTCAAGGATTGTAGACAGGCAGCAGATCCGAGTCACAGGCCGAGGGTCAAACACAGGAGAAGGCAGAAGTCCGTATAGCAAGCCGAGGGTCAGGTCCAGGAGAGAGATCAGAGGAGTCAAGCCAGTCCGGGTCACAAGGAGATTTTCAAGATAGTTTTCCAGAGTCTTGGGTATACAGGAAAGCTGACAAACCAGCAACTTGTCAGTGCAACTGGGTCTCTTTAAATAGGCCCGCCTGGATTCCTATTGGTGCGCCGCCGCGCATGCGCGCGCGCCGCTGCGTCGGCGCGCGCACCGAGGACGTAGAAGCGCCGTCCCGCGCACGCGCATGCGCCGAAGCATCATTCCGCCGCGCGTGCGCATTGGGCGCTGATTGGCGCCGTTGGACGGATTTCCCTGACAGTGCCCCCCTCCTAGGGGCGGACTCCGGACGCCCAGACTAGACATCAACTCGGGATGTTCCTGGTGAAAGACTCTAATTAGGCGGGGAGCATGTAGGTTCCTAGATGGTTCCCAAGAGTTGTCCTCTGGGGGATACCCCTTCCATTTGATTAAATACTGCAACTGCCTGCCTCTTTTCCTGCAGCCCAAGATAGATTCCACCACATACTCATCTTCACCATCAACCTCCACAGGTGGAGGAGGTGGCTCATCCCTTCCCGGGAAGGAGCTGGAGACTACTGGTTTCAACAGAGACGTGTGGAAGACCGGGTGTATCCTGTAGGAGTCGGGCAGTGCCAATTCAAAGGCCACAGGGTTGATTACTCGCTTGATTTTAAAAGGGCCTATAAATCTTGGTCCCAATTTCCGTGAAGGGATCGGCAATTTGAGGTTGGTGGCGGAGAGCCATACTTCCTCCCCAACTTTGAAGACTGGATTTTCCTTCCTACCCTTGTCATAGTGTCTCTTGTAAGACTCCTGGGCGTTTTGCATCATTTCCTGGAGTCTCAGAAAATTAGATTGAACAAAGGCTATCCGATCTTGAACAGCAGGAACAGAGCTCTCCAGAATGTCATCAGGGAGGAAGGAAGGATGGAAGCCAAAGTTGGCCCAAAAAGGAGTTTGACTGGTGGCTGAATGCACCGAGTTGTTATATGCAAATTCAGCGTAGGATAATAGGGAGGACCAATCGTCTTGTGAGGCTGAGCAAAAGCAACGGAGATATTGTTCTAGGGTTTGATTGGTTCTCTCTGTCTGCCCGTTGCTCTGGGGGTGATATGCCGATGATAGGCAAATCTTGACTTCTAAAGATTTGCAAAGTTCCTTCCAGAATTTCGACGTGAATTGAACGCCTCTGTCAGAGGTGATGCTCTTAGGCACCCCATGGAGCCTGATTATCTCCTGAAAGAAGGCTTTGGCTGTATCTGCAGCAGAGGGGGTACCGATCATGGGCACGAAGTGTGCCATTTTGGAGAGGCGGTCAATTACGACCAGAATCGTGGTAAAACCTCCAGAGGGCGGTAGATCTACAATGAAGTCCATGGACACATCTGCCCACGGACGTTCAGGGATAGGCAAAGGTTTGAGTAGTCCCCAACTCTTGGTTTTGGGTCCCTTATACCGTTGGCAACGGGTACAGGAGGCAACATAGGACTTGCAATCTTGTCTCCAACCAGGCCACCAGAAGGAGCGAGAGATTAGTTCCATGGTTTTTTTGGTTCCAAAGTGACCAGCTAGTTTGTGGTCGTGGAAAGTTTTCAGAATCAGTTGCCTTGTTTCCAGAGGGACGAAGACTCTACCTTGGGACCAGAGCAAGTCATTATGCTTCTCTAGGGAAGAGGTTACTTGGTCAGGACAATGCTTAGAGGCGGCTTTTATGGAGGTTAGTAGATCAGCCTGTGGGATGAGCAGAAAGTTTTGTGCTGATAGGATGGTACTTGGTTCCTCTGCTTGAGGGGTCTCGGGAAACATCCTAGAGTGCATCCGCCTTCACGTTCTTGGAACCGGGCCTATAAGAGATATGAAAGTTAAACCTGGTGAAGAAGAGGGCCCATCGGGCTTGTCTGGGTCGAAGACGTTTTGCTGTTCTCAGATATTCTAGATTCTTATGATCCGTGAATATCATGACAGGGTGAGGGGCTCCCTCCAGAAGGTATCGCCATTCTTCCAGGGCGAATTTGATAGCTAATAGTTCCCGGTCTCCGACGTCATAATTACGTTCTGGAGAAGTTAGTTTACGAGAGGCAAAGGCTACTGGATGAAGAAGGGATTTGGGGCCCTGCCTTTGAGAGAGGATGGCCCCAGTGGCTGACTCTGAAGCATCTACTTCCAGAGTAAATGGCAGTAGCGGATCTGGATGCTTCAATACAGGTGCCGATGTGAATGCATTTTTTAGTTTTATCGAAGGCATCCTGAGCTTCCGGTGACCAGTGAAAGCGGTAGCCCTGGCGTGTCAGTTGGGTTATAGGTGCCACAATAGAGGAGAACCCCACAATGAACCTCCTGTAGAAGTTGGCGAAACCTATAAACCGTTGTACCCCTTTCTTGTCTGTTGGGGCTGGCCATTCCTGGATAGCTTTGACTTTCTGCGGGTCCATTGCGACCCCATTGGTAGAAATAATAAATCCCAAAAATTGCACAGTGGTTTTCTCAAAGTCACATTTCTCGGCCTTGAGGTAAAGTCTATGTTCTCGGAGAATAGTGAGGACCTTGATGACATGGATTCGGTGCAGTTCAAGGGAGGACGAAAAAATAAGAATATCGTCTAAGTAGACTACTAGGAAGTCGTCCAAGTGTTCACGGAAAATGTCATTGACCAGGTGCTGGAAAGTAGCTGGGGCGTTGCAAAGCCCGAATGGCATGACCAAGTATTCAAAATGACCGAACCTAGATCTAAAAGCCGTCTTCCATTCGTCTCCAGCCCTGATCCGGATGAGGTTGTAGGCCCCTCGAAGGTCCAGTTTAGAGAAGATCCGAGCTGATCGGAATCGTTGGAACAACTCCGGGATGAGAGGAAGCGGGTATCTATTTTTAATAGTAATTTTATTTAATTCCCTATAGTCGATGCAGGGCCTCAGAGTCCCGTCTTTCTTTTCAATGAAAAAGATTCCGGCACCGGCTGGGGAAGAAGAGGGGCGAATGAATTTCTTTTCCAGATTTTCCTCAATGTAAGACTTGAGGGCCTTCAACTCAGATTCGGACAAGGGAAAGATGCGGCCGAATGGCATTTTGGAGCCAGGCAGAAGGTCAATGGGACAATCGTAGGGACGATGTGGAGGTAGGCGGTCGGCCTGCTGTTTGTCGAAGACGTCCTGGAATTCTAAGTATGCTGATGGAACATGTGGTAGGTTATCCGGTTGAGGGGTTAAAGTAGCACAGACAGTTGGAAGTGCGGGAAGACAGTGATGGGAACAATACGAAGAAGTGAAGTTAACTTTCCTTTTGGCCCAGTTTATATGAGGCTCATGTGCTTGTAACCAGGGGAGGCCCAGGATGATGGGAAACATGGGAGATGGGATGAGGTCAAATCGAAGGTATTCTTGGTGGCCTGAATCCGTGATAGCAAGGACGGGTTTTGTTTCTTGCGTAATTACCCCTGAACGAGGCAGGGATCCATCCGCCAGACGAACCTGAAGATAACGGTCCTTGGTTTGCAGAGGAAAGTGAAGTTGGGAAGCAAGTGAAGAGTCCAGAAAGCAGCTGCAGGCTCCTGAATCAATAATCGCCGGTAGGCGGGTTGCTCCTGTTGGTAGCTGTAGAGAAATAGAAAGAACAACATAAGTCTGTGGTAAGCCAGAAACTTGGTAGTTCAAAGTGTCTTTGAGGGTACACTTACTAGGTCTCACTGGGCAGCTCCGAAGGAAATGGCCAGTACCCCCGCAGTAAAGACACAGATTGGCCTGACGCCTGCGCTGCTTTTCCTCAGGAGAAAGGGGAGGACGAACCAGACCAAGCTGCATGGGTTCAGGCTCGGGAGGAGAAGATGCTGTAGGAACTTGGATGGGTGGGTAGGCAGGAGCTGATCGGGGCAAAGTCCAGTTTGGACGGGTAGTCTGGAAACGCTCAGAACGCCGCTCCCGCAGGCGTCTGTCAAGCTGAGTGACAGACTGGATCAAATCTTCCAGAGTAGTTGGAACACCAATCCTGGCCAGCTCGTCTTTAAGAGCCTCAGACAGTCCTTGGCGATATTGGTATTTAAGGGCCGCCTCATTCCAGCCAGTGTCAGCTGACCATTTCCGGAATTCTGCCGTGTAGTCCTCCACCGGCCTTCTCCCCTGGGTTAAACTGTGGAGAACAGACTCAGCTGTAGCTGATCGCTGAGGATCGTCATACAGCTGCGCCATACTCTCGAAGAAGGTGTCCACGGAATCTAGTATGGGGCTGCTTTGCTCCATCAGGCCATGGGCCCAGGCCTGAGGTTCGTCGGTTAGAAGGGAGATGACGAACCCCACCTTTACCACTTCTGAAGAGAAAGTCCTGGGTTGAAGGGCGAAGTAAAGAGAACATGCATTTTTGAAAGCCCGATATTTCTTACGGACGCCAGAAAATCGCTCAGGCAGGGGGACCCTGGGTTCAGGGGTAGCCATTACTACGGTGGGATTTGCCTGATTTTGAGACGTGGAGGCAACATTGGCAACGGTAGCAGCTGGTGATGCTGGTCCTGTAGCTCCAGTAAGTAGCTGAAAGCGGCCATCCATTTGGACATAACCTTCTTGTAATTTCTGAACCGCGTCGGTTAGTGCGGTGACTTGCTGACATAGGGTCTCGAACGGTGAACGCACCCTGTCGGCCTCAGACATCTGGCTGGTTTGTACTGTAAGGGTATGTACTTACCGAGGCCGAGATGCCGAGAGTGGTTCACCTTTGCGACTTGACGCACTCCACCCCCCTGGAGTTGAGACAGGGAGTGGATGGCGAGAAGCGGCACCGGCTACCGGCAGGTGGTGGGTACTTGTAGACGGTCCGGTAGTGCTGAGTAGACTGAAGAAACAGGCTTCAAGCAGGAACTAGCCGGATTGGTAAAGTTCAAACAGCAGGAGGTAATGGAAGCCGGTGCAGGTTGAGTCCGGGTTGCAATTGCAAGGTAACAGTCCCGGCTGGGGGTCTAGCACAGTGAAAGGCAACAAGTCCAGAGAATACCGGGAACCAGGCAGGAGTTCAAAGGAAACGCGGAAGTCCAAAAGGTACAAGCAGGAGGTCAAGGATTGTAGACAGGCAGCAGATCCGAGTCACAGGCCGAGGGTCAAACACAGGAGAAGGCAGAAGTCTGTATAGCAAGCCGAGGGTCAGGTCCAGGAGAGAGATCAGAGGAGTCAAGCCAGTCCGGGTCACAAGGAGATTTTCAAGATAGTTTTCCAGAGTCTTGGGTATACAGGAAAGCTGACAAACCAGCAACTTGTCAGTGCAACTGGGTCTCTTTAAATAGGCCCGCCTGGATTCCTATTGGTGCGCCGCCGCGCATGCGTGCGCGCCGCTGCGTCGGCGCGCGCACCCGAGGACGTAGAAGCGCCGTCCCGCGCACGCGCCGAAGCATCATTCCGCCGCGCGTGCGCATTGGGCGCTGATTGGCGCCGTTGGACGGATTTCCCTGACACGCACACACTATATATACACACACACACTTGCTTGTCTGATTGTTAAGTGTATCTGTCCAGATGACAACTGTACCCACCATTTCCTTCAATGACATCACATGGTCAGGAAGTAAAAAAGGTACAATCTCCGTAATGAAGTCACGGATAAAACTAAAAACCTGACAGAAACCTGAATATTTTCCCACTGTATCCAGAACTAAAACAAAATTTTGTATTTAAGATTTTAAAAAAAGGGAAGAAATTAAAGGCCTAACAATTAAAGAAGTCAGCAGCTGGTTTAAATTGCCAGCATCTACCAAAATTGGACCTTTAAATGACTACTGTGCTGAAAAAGTTTGTTGCCTAAAAAAAAACGCTTAGGACAGGATAGTTATGGCTGTAAAAGGTGCCATATTTTATTGTGTATGTGGCCATTATCAAGTCTCCTGCCCCCAGTCTGGCTTAAAGCGGAGTACCAACGACATACAGCTTTTTTTTCCCCCACAAATCAATTATCATATTGTTGTAATGCTGCACTTGCTATTCCTCCTAATTGCGCCGCTATATTTATTATTTTATTGTAAATCTAACCTTATATTTCTCCTTGTTGCGCCATCCCATCTTGCTTGTGGGCAGGCGAAGCCCACAAGGATAATCTTCCGGGATACAGTGCTGCTGAATACAGTACACAGTAAATTCAGGTAAGCCCTTACACTGAAAATACAAAACACTCTTAAGCCTCGTACACACGGTCGGACTTCAAACAAACTTTTCCGTGGATTTTTGTCCGAAGGGAGTTGGCCGGGCACACCCATAGCATACACACGGCAGGACTTTTCTGCAAACTTTCCCAACATCACGTGGTTTTTCTGCTCTTTTCTGCTGTTTACCGCCACCATTTGGTCAACTTCTGCTATTGTTGGTTGATTTTAACATTGGTTCTGGGCATGCGTATTTGTACTTCAGACAAAAGTCCGATGATTTCTGTACACACGGTCGGATTTTGCACCATCAGACTTTTGTTGCCAAAAAGTTTGTCCGTTTGCAGAGTGAACTTTTGTCCGATGAAAACCAAAAAAGTTTGTCGGATGGAGCGTACACACGGTTGGATTTTTTGGAAAACTTGCTAATTTTGAAGTTTGTTGGAAAAAAGTCAGACAGTGTGTATGGGCCTTTACACTGAAAAACGGTTATGCGGAGCGGCTCACAGCAGGGGTCCGATGCGTCCCTGTTCTCCATTCTCAGGGAAGAATCAGGCTCAAATTTTTGCCCGAATTCGGACCTGAAACTGAGCCAAAGATGCAAAGAACCCCCCCGGCTCTGCGGCCGCCCCAGAGTTGTGTGAACCGGCTCCATTAAGAGCCAGTCACACTCTCCTGTCATGCGAATTGGATGCGGGAAAACCTGCATCCAATTAGCATAAATGTGAGCTCAGCCTTAAAGCCCATCTCCAGGCAAAACTGGTGATCATTCCATTAGTATAAAATCAGGAAAGCCCTTACACTACATAGTTAAAAGTAGATATAAAAAGGTGAATATACAGCCAGATTGTATAGTGTATAATCAGCTTTAATCGACATGCTTGTTCTGGCCTAAAAGACACTGGAACTGCACAATAGCCAGGCAACTAGTATTTTCACAGGAAGAGGTCAGAAGTCCTCAGCACAGTATCAGTTGGCATCCAAACTAGTGAGCTTGCCTTATGGTGTGTATGATGCATGCTTGTGTGTTTTGTGCACCCACACTGCAATGCATTGCAATAATGCATCGCATTGTTTCCCCTTTTTCTTCATTTAAAGTCAAAAGTAACCATTTGGTACGTGTCCCTGCTTTAAGCCTGCATTCATCAATGCAGATCATTGCAGCGTAATGTATATGGTGTGATCATCATCAGCATTTCATCTCATTTTTATGATCACAGGCTAAAATTAGGGGAAAGTTTCAATAGGGCCAAAAGGTCCTACAAAACACAAATACAAGGTTTAAATCTTATTAACAAAAATAATGTTCCAGTCTAGGGGTACCCTCAAAACTCAGTAAATACCCTGTTCAACAAATCATTGGGGATGTGAAACTATTAGGGTTGTCCCGATACCACTTTTTAAAGTGGTTGTAAAGCGTTAATTTAATTTTTTTTAAATAACAGGTCATACTCCCCTCCACTGTGCAGCTCGTTTTGCACAGAGTGGCCCCGATCCTCGTCTTCTGTGGTCCCTCGGCAGCTGTCTCGGCTCCCTTCTGCTTCTGGTAACCCCCCCTGGGAAGCCGTCTCCCAAGGGGGTTTACCTTGCAGGAGCGCTCCCGGGTCCTGTATTCGGCATCCATAGCCGCCAACTACAGGACCCGGCCCCGCCCCCCGTGTCATTGGAGTTGATTGACAGCAGCGCGAGCCAATGGCTGCCCTGCTGTCAATCATGAAGCACAGAGAAGACCAGGCCGAGATCAAGCGCGCTCTCAATGCAGGACTTTCGAGGGCTCAGGTAAGTAAACCGGGGGGCTGGAAAAAAAACAGATGTTTTTCACCTTAATGCATAGGATGCATTAGGGGAAAAAACATGAACCTTTACAACCCCTTTAAGACCGAGTACAGTAAAAGTACCTATACTTTTTTTTTAATGTCATGTGACAGTGGCACGAATATGCAGCACTAATGACACGTGGACTGTATCAGAATTTTTTTTTTTTACAATTTTAATTTTTTACAATTCTTTTATTTTTTATTATTTTCTACAATTAGTTTTTTGTTTACAATGCTCTCTTTTTTTTTTTTGGGGGGGGGGGGGGGTACAGTGGACGGTGTCAGTGTGTTTTTCGTTTTAAGTTTTATTAACAGACCCCTGACATCTCCTCTTTGAAACAGGGAAAGGGACTGAGGACATAGATTCCCCAGTCCCTTTCTCTGCAGCCTCAGCTGCACTGAAGATGAACGGAGAGGAGACAGAGGCTCCTCTCCACTCATGAACGGAGACATCGTAAACACAGTTTACGATGCTCAGTTATTAATGGGCAGAGTCAGTGATCACTGACTGCGCATTCTCAAAAGGAAGGAGCCGGTAAATGACAGATTTACCGGCTTCTTCCTCCGCTCTCCATCCTGAGATATCAAGGGGGAGCGGGGCACGGAGGGAGACTGGAGGAGGCGAAGCGGGCGACACTATAAGGGCAGTTAGGGGTGATTGGCGTGCGATTTGGGTAGGGTTACAAGCACTGATCCCCCTGTATATATTTAAATATAGCAGCTGAAAGCCACGGAGGGAGAAAAGGAGAAGTGGCTGTCAGCTGCTATATTGAAATCTATACAGGGGGGGGGGGGATCGATGCTTGTAACACCCCCCATTGCCGCACTGATCACCCCTGACTGCCCAAGTATTGGGTCAAGCATCGGAGCATTTGCTTGAGTACAAGTTCTCGTGCAAACCCAGAATCTCTTAGAAAGTATAAGATACCCTTGCTTCAGCTTCCACGACGCCTCTTATAAAACACCCTGTGTCTCTAATAGGGGCACAGGGTGAATGAGAACCCCACTATGATCTGTGCTAGTCAGATTCAATGCTGTATATATTGTATGTATATTGTGTGTTGGCTGTTGTGTACCATTTGCTGTGATGGGGTGGGGTGTGATTGCATTCTATTGTGGTAATTAAGTCTGCTACTCTAGTGATGTGGATTGGAGCTGGTAGACAGTCTGGCTGCCTATTATGGGATGTTTAAGTGTCTTGTCACTCCAGCAACCCCCCCCCCCCTGCTAAGACTGTTTACTGAAGGAGAAGTTTGAACACACCTGACCTGTATCACCATTGTCATTGGACAGTTTAACCCGCCCTGTTTCCCAAGGGTGGGAGGGAAGTGTTTTGAAGAGAAATGTGTTACCATGTGCTTGCAATAAAGATTCATTCCCTGTTTGGAACCTGAAAACAGAGCTGTGTCTCGTTATTGGGAGCAAATTATTCTTATGGGTCTTGTTCGCCTGACTGTGGAGTGTCGGTAGCTGCCTTGTGTTCGGAAATGGAATATCTTAAACGACGTTAACCGCTACACTCGGTATCGATACTAGTATCGGGACAACCATAGAAGCTATGAGCTTTTAATCCTCCATTATTGGTGTCTGCACATAGACATGCACAGAGGTAGGACATGCAAGCTTGTGTCTATGTGCTAGCATTTGAATAAAGATCACAAGCTAGATGGATTGTGATTGCACACCCAACTTCTATTTAAAGTGTGTGCACAGTTGAACCGACAAAAAGTCGGTTGTTGATTAGAACAACAGAACTCCAGCCGGGTCATATAACAAAAAGGGAAATTACATACATTTCATGTTATGGACATACAAAGATGGAAAGAGGATTCCTGATAGACCTATAGTACATGAAAGTAGTTTTGTTGCCGTTGCCCTTTTATTACTGAATTTTATGTTTTGCCTGGAGATCTAGAAGATGTCCAACACCACTTGCCACCTCTTAATTCACCCAAGCAAAAGCACTTGCTTTAATTTACTTGTTATTCTACTTACAATGAAGACATAGAGATGCCTGTTAATTGGAAAATATATTAGAGGCAGCTGAACATAGAGCCAACATGTGGCAGCGAAGATTAATAGTCCTTATGGCCTTGCACAGTACAAGTGTTCTCTTCCAATAGAACTTCACAGTCATGATCAAAATATTAATTTCATAATTGTATACTTGTTCTTTCATAATACATTTCAGCAAAATGACTGTGCTGTGCCTATGCATTTTTCTGCTGTGTCATAAGTGAAACCTAATATATACTTAGTAAAAGAAGAAGACAGGAAAATG